>CM019178.2:35069436-35477114 GCA_009739505.2 Apolygus lucorum
TAAGGAAGAAAACTGAATATGTACAGAATAAATTATCGCAGTACCCATCTTACGCTCGTCCCTACATTAACTTTTTGATTACGATGATCAAACACACCTGAACGGTGGTGAAGTGGATAAAGAATATGGACCTGTTATCCACCGGAAGTGGGGGAATTACTTTAGGGGCATTTCCTCTGCATTTCTCGGCTTTTAACGTAAGTCTAAGAAATCTAAAATATCCCATGACACCCGGCCTAATGTCTCTCTTGTTTTTGAAATCTCCTAATAATTTCACACAGGAAGATTTTTCAGTTTACTCGGATATTGTGAGGGCTAGTCGAGTGGCACATGCAGGGTTTTCTGCACACAGACCAATCCGGAGAACAGGAAGCCAAAAGTAATAAAACCATTATTTCGAGAATCTACAAACCACAAGAAAGGGCTCCATCCTCAGAAAGCACTCCTACTGGCCCAAGACTTACTCGGTCCCAAACGATAGAAGCAAGGAGAGAGAAACACCTAGGCCTTGGGTTACCACATTTTTCTCCTAGTGATTCAAAACTACCATCAAATGTCAACAAATTGGTAAATTTATTAAGGTTGTGCATTGCAAGCCGTTCTGCAGGAAACTTGATTGTCCAGGAAAAAATTCACCGAATTATAAACACATTAAAATTGAACGGATATATTTTCTAAAGTAACTGCGCGCCGCCGCCGCCAGCCGCCGATAGACTGAGGTGGGTCTGTTGAAAATGAGGGAGGGAATCGGAGGAAAGACAAAACTTAACCGTTTAGGTCATCACGTTTTGCAACAAGGAACATATAAGCACGTGTTGTCAGAGTTGAAAAAAAACCACGTTCTGTTTCCAAAATCCAAAAACAGACGTTTAATTTTTCTGGTGCTCAACTGAAGGGGGTAGGTTTGCCTACTGACCCTCAAGATGCGATAAGTAAGGATTTTTGTACAAGATACGTTACTACTCAATTAGTTGAGAAGAACCGGAAGCTACGAACGGAAATGGAGAGTTGGGTAAATAAAAGACTTCAAGAGGTAAAGGTAGGTATTCTCAAGGAGTGTATAGAGAAGGAGACTCCAAAACCCCCTCCTAGCACAGGTGCAAGCAAAGATACCTCCACTAAGAGTGGTAAACCGCCAGTAAATAAAAAACCAAGTGTGTGATGTTTTCTATTCAGTTTGTCGTATGGTTTGAACACATCGATACGACGAGATACATTGGGTATTGAAGATGACTATTCTCCTACCAAATGTTACAATCTGCGATGTTACCTTATGTCAATTTGGTAAAAAAGCGTACATTAAGGAGATTTCCTTATGCAACCTGCTTCAACCATCTGTGATAAAACACTACGTTTTAATTGAGTGAAGAATCTGGAATTCAAGATTTTCCTACAACATCAACTTTTCACGGCTTGACGCTCGAGTCTGGAGGATATTTCTTGAATGAACTTCCCTACATCTTGAGTGAAAATGCCTCAGGTGTCATATTACTCAAAGGACATCAAAAGGTTAAGGTGCTGAGCCAGTACACGAGAAGAAATTTCATCTATGATCTTCATGAACTTGGTATACCAAATTTCAATGTGCTCCTGGAAATGTTGAAAAACCCACCTCTACCTTGTGTGCTGCACAAATGCAATAGTAGATTTTTCTGGCATACGTGTAGTTATGTCAAACTTCAGGCCTGTTTATATTTCATCCTACAGAACCGTGATATGGTGAATTTGAATTTGATGGAAACTCGATTGTCAACTTTTAAACGGGGAAATTCCCATGTGAACTCGGTGTTTTGGCAAAAAATGGTTTTATAAGGGATATTTTTCAAAAATCAAATATTATCTGTGTCAAATGTAAATCTAGCTTACCAAGTCATGATTACAATGTACACGTTTGTTCCTTACAACTGTAAAATATATTGAATTTTTTTCACTCGACATTTCTTCTGTTTTCTGACAACATTCCACTCCCTTCTACCTCCCTCACTCCCTCCCCCCTTACGATTGAAAATATGTGTGTGTGCAGCAACATAGTCGTCAATTTTGTTGTTGTGTAAGCCATTACCAACAAAACCTAATACTAAGTTCAATACTCACGTTATACGAGATTGAGATCCAAAAGTTTCTTGCGTTGAGAAGTTTGAAGGTTGATTAAGTTCTTTCAGGAATTAACTCTACGAAATTCGTCAGAGAAAATTGATTGAAGTAGGAGGAGGAGGAGGAGGAGTAGTTGGTAGAACGAAAGCTATAACAAACAAAAAACAGGGGGGGAAAGTAAATCTACAATTACTACTTTACTGTACAAACATTCTAACCATATTTCTAACGTGTGATAAAGACCAAGTGGCCGGCATATCATTGTCGTCTACAGGAATGGATACTTGAAATACAGGTTTAACGCAATTGGAACAATAGAAAGGACCACAACGACCGCCGCCGCGACTATATACGAGATAAGGCGAAATGTGTGAAAAATCGTGCACTAGACAAACTCTAGAAATTTTCTCAAGGTAGTGGCGGGGGTAAACGAAATAAAAATTTTCCGTATTTAATGTAACATGAGAAACAGATAGAATTTCTATATGAAAAGGTATCTTTATCAAATTGTACGTAAAAGGAAAATTTCACATCAAAAGGGGTTGGTGGTCCTGGCGGGGGCAAATTTGGCAAAACACTAAAATGAGAGTGGTGTACTCGTTGAAATTCACTTTCCAAAATATCAGTGATCATTTTTGGTAATTTTAACATTTGAATTTCATGTTTAAGTGTAATATTTTGTTCAACGTAAATTTTAGCACAAAGTGATTCAAAGTCGGAGGAGGAGGAGGAAACATTTGGAGCGGCAAAAAGAATTACTATGAATATAGTAAGAATAGTATAGTACTTACTTAGGTTGTAAACACCGCACGTTGTAACACCAGAACTGCATACAATGCAATGATCTTGCGAAATCACGCGGTGAGCTTATATACACAGATTTTTGCACCTGTCTTCAAATGCCGTTTGAGACAAAGTCGAGGTGCACCTGCGCGAGGAGACCGCCGCCGCGGTAATAAAAAATTGCTTGGAGGTGCACCTGCACTTCGTATATATCGTACGAGAGTACACGGTTCAACCGCAGTTATTCACAACACACACACACACTTTCCAAATGGAAGAACGCAAATTATTAATTAAAGAACTTTTGAGAGATAAACGCGTTAATTTTCGAAGACGACACTATGTCTTGAAATCTCCATGGGATACTTTCTCTATTGATTTAATTTCCCTACTTCAATTCAAGCGTTATAATAGGAATTATGGTTTTATTTTGTGTGCCATAGACAATTTTTCTAAATTTGGATTTGTTCGTCCAATCAAAACGAAAAAAAGCGCAAGAGGTTACTAAAGCTATGGAATCAATTTTTAAATGGAGAGGACCACCGAGAAATTTGCTCGCAGACGATGGAAAAGAATTTAGAAATACAACTTTTGAAAAATGCATGACACATCATAAAGTAAATTTCTACAGAGTTTACAGTGGTTTCAAAGCCTCAATATGTGAAAGATGGATCAGAACGTTGAAAAACAGGATTTGGAAAAAATTTTACGAGACTGGCGCATATGACTGGTTATCACAAATCGACGAAATTTGCGATATTTACAATAACACGAAAAATTCACGTAGTGGATATACGCCAAATGAAATTTTGAAGTCTAAAATTATCCAGAAAAAATTGATGCAGTCTCTTTACAAACATACAATAAATGTGAATAAACCAAAATTTAAAATAAACGACTTGGTACGTGTGTCACTGGCTAGAAATATTTTTGCTAAAGGCTACGAACAAAATTTCAGCTTCGAAGTTTTCAAAATTAGTAAAATCAATTATAGTCAACCAATAACGTATTTGTTAACTGACCTAAATGGCGGCGAACACATAAAAGGGTCTTTTACGAGGAGGAATTACTTAAAACCAAAGTACCTCATGTTTACTTGGTTGAAAAAATATTTAAAAAGACGCCCACACATCACTTTGTGAAATTTTTCGGGTTTTCTGATAAATACAAGATAAAAAACGAGGATATGATCTAATTATTTATTTATACGAAAGAAACATCTTGAGTATTGTTGTTTGACATTCCATTGTAAATAATATGTATATTTTTCTGTTTCATTTGATTAAATTGTAACACATCATCTTCATCTAATCGTCTACCTATTCTTTGAGGTAGAAATACCGAAATAATTTTCTCTTGAGAATCGTTGTCCCCCCCTTGAGTAGAACAGTTATCTCCAGAGGTCTCCTTTTTCAGGTCTGCAATCAACGACGGACCGAATCTGGTCTCTCTAAAGTGAAGTCGGCGAATCAAGTAGGGGGTTCCAAACTCTAAAGAGTCGATTTTCTGAATTTCGTTAATCGGTTTAGAGATTTGTTTAAGTTTCACAAGCAGTGAGTTACTCATTTTAGAAATGTTTCTCATCCGAAGTTTACGAGACATCTTATACGTAGGGTAGACGGCTACCTAGCCACTGGCAGGTGCCCTTGGTGCAGTCAAGGTTATCTGGTGAGCTTGGGACGGTGGTACTAATTGGTATCTGAAGAAATTCTCGATATAAGGCGTGGTTTCTCAGTATTTTTACGGGTTCCATATTCCCGACGAGAGCAGCGCAAAATGTATACCTTGACTGCGAAATATAGAATGATTGAACCGATATTACATAATACTAGTAGCAGGGAGAGATTTTGCAACTGACAATTCTCACTACTTTCTGATGGCTTATCGGCGGCGTATATGACAGAGTGTATCTGTTGACAAAATGCTATAAGATCAACGGATGGGTCACAATTCTCATTCGTTTTATTATATAGCAAATTTGACAATATTGGGAGGCACAATACACTGAAGAGGGAAGATGGATCATTGACTGATTCACAATTACTACCAGTCATATTTACCGCGGTAGACTGGTTCTAGTCTTCTTTATATACATCTTCTTCTTCCTGCTGTTCTGGTGGCGGCTCAAGTTGATGCAAAATCCTTTCACATTCGAGAGACAAGAGATACATTTGAACACATTCGCAATTTTCTTTTTCCCTGGTGCACTTGTTGCCATGTTTCCCCTGAGGTGATGTAACCCAAGTGTAATTGCCTTGTCTGAAAGTTGACATCTCCAATTGATACAATTGTTCGATCAAAACTTCCAACCTAGATATCAAGGCAGGATTAGTGTTCCAATATCTCTTATAATAACAATAGGTAGGAATTTTCTGTAATCGAATCAAGCCAACACTCTCATGATTTGGAGGAAATTCGGTAGTTTTTTCGGTGGAGACCATAGTGGAGATGGTGCAGGTGAGAGTTATTAATTACTACTGAGCTATGGGTTGTGCGGGGAGGTTGAAGGGGGAGGGGGGGGGGGCACCTGCTCTGGGCCCACATCTCACCACCCCTCTCGTCCTCACACCTGCACCTTATAGGACAGATCTTTTCCACATCTAGTAGGAAGTACCACATAGCTCATTGGATGAGCACTCGACTTTGGTACAAAAATTCCAGGTTCGATTCCTGGGCTGAAGAGAAAATTTTTTCATTACGTCATCAATTTAGAGGTTCTGACGTCAGAGGTAATGACGTCAGAGGTTCTGACGTCAGAGATGATGACGTCAGAGCCTCAGAGCCCAAGGCGGTCTCGAGACAAGGAGCAGATGTCCCTGTGACGTCATTTCCTGTCCCGAAACCGCCTTTTCTCCTTACTACTCAAACATCGGCGCACAGGAGGTATATACGGATCCACTTTACATCGGTGTCCGTAGATTGAAACGTATTCTGGTAATGATTGAGAATCAAACGCGACGAAACAGGTTTGTAATTTGATTGTGCTGGTTGTTTTATCCGGGTTAGTGACGATTTTTGTCAAACGACGAATCTTAGTTGGGCGGACTACCGATGCCATTTCATTCAACAGTTCCTCATCTTCCAATGTGACATCAACATGTCTAATAACACCTGTCCTAGAAATCAGAGAATCGGGAATGTAGGCGAGATAATTTTTATCTTTAAATGCTTTATTCTCAACGAGCTCGTTCGCTGCTATCGCAGATGAAACCTCAACTTTGAATCTGTTGCCTCCTACGCTCATTATATTTGTTATTGACTGTTTGTTGACAATTTGTGACTTGAAGAGCCATCGTCCGAAAACCATGGGATGGGTAGAGCCAATCTTCGATTGCAGTCCCTCCACAAATATGAAATAGGGACCTTTGTCACCAGTACGGAATCTATTTTTAATTACGTGTTCTTGAAAATCTTTTGAAGATAAAAGGGTAGCGTTGTTGTTGCCGTTTGTTTTGTTATTATTGTCAGGTGGTTCAGGAGGTTTCCCTCCTCCATCCTGTTCGGGTCCCATTAGGGACCAATATTAATTATCTGTCTTATAGTATCTGTCTTACAGTTAATATCCCAATACAGTAATGGAATAACGGAATGGTAAAAGTAATGAAGAGACAGAAAGAATTGACAGTGCTTACTTAACGCTCGTAATCAGGAGGAACCGTCTGAGATAACAGGAAGGTGGTCTGCACTTGTGTTCTGCAGACACGTGATTTTCCATTCTGTGGCCAACCTTAAGATCACGACCTACCTACGTGTTTTTTTTTGTTTACTTACCTACCTAAGATCACGTGTTTTTCCGCATTGTTTCTAAATTATTTTTACATCATTTAGGAGGATATTTTAGATGAATATATCCTCCTAAATTATGTAAAAAAGCTAGGTCAAACAGCCAACAAAATCAATCAATTATTGATTTATTTTGTTGGCTGTTTGACCTAGCTGTAATGCTGATGTTAGAAAGAACAACAAGCGATTAGTAGTGTGCTATTGGTCTGCTTATGTTTTACAGGAAACTCTGTAAAATTAATGATACAAGAGATAATAATGAGATAACCATTAAGGAAGTCCAGCTCTGACCAATCCCTAACCCATCCTCAATCCACCCCTAGTCCATCTATAACCCATCCCCAGCTCATCTCTAACCCAGCCTTGACCTATCCCAACCCCTAACCCGTCCCTAGCCCATCTCCAACCTATCCTTAACCCCCTATCCCATCCCTAACCCATCCTCAACCCATATCCAGTTCATCTCTAACACATACCTAACTCATCCCTTGTTTTAATGAAACAAAAGTACCTAGTTGCCTAACACTTCACATTAAATGCATACCTACCTAGTTACGGTTGTGATAGGTAAAATGTTCCTATAAGTAATGGTTGTAATTTAAGAAATGGTAATTGAGGAATCGGTAGTATATTGAATAATTTATTGCTCAACTCTAGTAATATCTTAACCCTCGAGCAGTCGCGTGTGCGGCTATTTGGCCGCATTTTTGAAAAAAATAGGCTGGTTTTTCTATATTCATACTATACCGCGCAATAGCCGATGTGTACCTTCAAGTTGCCGTTCAAGAAGCTAGACTGCGCTAGGCTCGGACTTCAAGAAGCGCGTAGGGTACCTCAGTTCAGTACCTAAGTTGAAGTCGTCCATCAACCGGCCACGTTCCTAATATTTTCTTTTGTGAAAAGTGTTGTGGTATGTGCACCATTTTCTAGTAAAGAACAAGTCATTTTTGTTTATAATGCATCTGAAATACGAGAGAAAATCAAGAGGCAAATATTGGCAGGAAATATTGGCTGTTTCATACAATATGTACCATAGGTATGAAAGAAGAACATTCTAAATTTTGATGTTATTCTAGTTGACTTTGTGGAATTTGTTGAGTAATAAATTTATCGTTTAATTGAAAATTGGTTTCTTATGTGCACCCTGCGTATCATTAATCATTTAAATAAAGAATATATGCGTATACGCGTTACACAACCGAAATTCGACTAAGTTACGAAGTGCGGCCAGTTTGCCGCCACGCGCTCAGTTATGTGTTTTTAAAACACGCGACTGCTCGAGGGTTAAACTGAAGACTTTCGTTCTGACTCTAGGAGCCTTAAAGTTGGACTGCGTAGGTATTAGTCAACGCCTATGAATTTTCATTTAAATATTTTCGATTTATTTAAATATTGCATCGATTTGGATATTTTGTGTAACCTTGAAACCTGGAGAAAAAAATTGAATAATATTCCTAATAATAAAATAACCCAAGCTGGGTATATTTTCATAAAAATCAAATTGAAAACCATGTAAGTCGGGTGTCAAAGGATGGGTAAAAGCATGTAAGTCCATTTTCTCGTTCGCTGAAGTAAATTTTGATGAAATTAGTCTCAGGCTCTTTGAAATACTACTGTTACCACCAATTTTATGGAATGGAACGAAAAAACTTATTTTATATGGAATGAAAACTTAATGATTCAGTTTTTAGTGTCCCCTGTAAAATTTGATAAACTCGACTTACATGGTTTACCAGGTATAGGGACGATATATTTATATATATATAATAATATATTATATATATATATATAATATATTATTATATATATAAATATATATATTATATTGATGGCTTTCTTGGTAGGGTTTTTCGGTTTCAAAATAAACTTGATAGCGCGCGCTTAAATACGGTTGGTACTTTGGTAGTGACGATGACAGAGCTGTGTTCTTTGCAGGCGAATGATCTATACAGGAAAATAATAAATCTTTCAGTAATAATTCGCAGAGATTTTGAAAATTCCGCCTCCCTTTATGTGAGAGTGTGATTCAACGGATACCTTGGAACAAAAATTAGTTGATGACAACATCCTCATCCAGAACAACTGAAGAGGAGCATTCAACTTTTTTTTCTGCTTGTAAAAACTTGATTAAATTTCATTCATTACGTAGTATTCTTTCAACCCTGCAACGCCGAGAATTTTTGAAATCCTCATGATTTTCTGAACATGTAGCTTCTAAGTAAGCCCCCAAAAAATGTTAAAAATCACCTAAGCTTCTGGGTGCCGTGAAGGGCCGTCCATATGAACACCCTCGGCGTTACATGGTCCACATGAGAGTAAGTAAATGAAGATTTTCATCAGGAGGTTGGTATTAATTCAAGAATTAAACTATTAAAAGGTAAAGCACATCAATATTACTCATAAAAACGCTGCAAATCATTACGCATTGGTTTATTATTTTTCTTTATAGATCACTCGTCTACAAAATCACCAACCATCCAATATGAAGGAGAAAATAAAAAATGAAAAATAAAAAAAATAAAATAAAATATAAAAAAAATCAACAAAAAAAATCAAAATCACCAACCATTGATCGCATTCCGGTCAGCTCTAATTTGAACGGAAATTAGGCCTCTTTTACGATTCACACTCGTGTTTTGATTTATGTATATATTTCAATACAAACCCTTAAATTTTCGTAGGGAGCGAACGGTTTGTCCTACAGAGCTCCGCGTGATCTCAAAAAATTCTGAGAATTCTATAGAATCTTAAATTGAAGGAAAAACAATACCTTTATATCGACATTTTTTGAGTTAGGGCGTTTTCAAAATTTCAAAATTGATTTTGGAACCCTTAGAAGTGACCTACATCAACCAAAAGCTTCGGGGCACAACTAGACCCCAAATGGAGCCTACATACCAAATTTCATCAAAATCGGTCAATGCTAAGTGGCAAAAATGCCGCGTACGGCGGACGGACGGTCAAATTTGTATTCGATTTTTGGATTCTACGTACCTTGGAACGTAAACCATCAAATTTTGAAGGGGTGTTAAAATTTTTTTTTTCTTGGTTGATTCCAAAGGTTTATTATTGAAAATAATAAACCAAAATAATTGAGTTCAATCTCACTCAAGCTCACTCCATAGCATTTTGGTTTATTATTTTCAATAATGAACCTTTGGAATCGACCAAGAAAAAAAAATTTAACACCCCCTCAAAATTTGATGGTTTACGTTTCAAGGTACGTAGAATTCAAAAATCGAATAGAAATTTGGCCGTCCGTCCGCCGTACGCCGTGCGCCGTACGACGTACGCGGCACTTTTGCCACTTAGCATTGACCGATTTTGATGAAACTTGGTATGTAGGCTTCATTTGGGGTCTAGTTGTGCCCCGAAGCTTTTGGTTGATATAGGTCTCTTCCAAGGGTTCCAAAATCAATTTTGAAATTTTGAAAACGCCCTAACTCAAAAAATTTTGATATGAAGGTATTGTTTTTCCTTCAATTTAAGATTCTATAGAATTTTTAGAATTTTTTTGAGACCACGCGGAGCTCTGTAGGACAAACCGTTCGCTCCCTACGAAAATTGAAGGGTTTATATTGAAATATATAATATATATTATATATATATATACATATATATAAATCAAAACGAGTGTGAATCGCAAAAGAGGCCTAATCTCCGTTCAAATTAGAGCTGACCGAAATGCGATTGGTGATTTTGATTTTTTTATATAGGTAGGTAAGTAGGTATTTTTTTTCTTCATATTGGATGGTTGGTGATTTTGTACACGAGTGATCTATATAGAAAAATAATAAACCATTGTGTAATAATTTGCAGCGTTTTTTTGAGCGCTCTACGGTTCGATGACGTCCTGATCCATCCTCTCAGAGCTTATCTTATGCTTGTTTCAGGTACCTACTCATGGTACATGGTTGAAGTACCTGTTTTTCTTCCCTGATGTGCCTGTTGACGGAACTTAGTGGAAAATTTCTTTTAGCAATAGACGCAACTGAGACAACATTATTGTCCTTCCATTTCACCACAAATAGCCACCTACTTCATCCAGTTCCTGACGAATCCTTATGCCAGGTTGTTTATCCTTTTAACACCTCTTTGTGAGTGCAGAGAAGATCTCTGGGATGTTACCGATATGGTAAACTGTTCATTGTTCTCCGACCGAGCATAATGAGAGGACAGTTTAGCTGTTCATAGAAGAAAATTTCGATCGCTTTCACTAGTGACATCTCACTATACTTTGAAGATGATAGACAGACTGGGATTCCCTCTTTCACGTCGACGGTACACGGTCCGGATCTTACCCATTTCGATCACCCCTTTCTCCACCACCGGCAAAGAATTTATCATTATAATAAACCCCCTTCTGGTTGACTTTTTTTTTCTTCATAATGAATGTTTGATGTAAAACAAGACACTTTTTCTTACCCCCCCCCCCCCCCCCACCACCAAAAAAATTGATGGTTTACGTTTCAAGGTACGTAGAATCCGAAAATCGAATAAAAATGTGCAGTCCTTCCGCCGCATGCTGTGCGCTGCACTTTCCTTCGGTACTAAGGACCGATTCAATGAAATTTGGTATGTAGGCTCCATTTGGGGTCTAGTTGTGCCCCGAAGCTTTTGGTTTGCTGTCAGTCACTTCTAAGGGTTGCAAATAAGTGCTGAAACTTTCAAATCGCCATTGCTGAAAAAGTTTTGATATAAAGGTATTGTTTTTTTTCTATTTGAAATAGTAATGAATTTTTAGAATTGAATGACACCATTCATTCTATTCTATACAAATCCATTCGCTCCTTGTGAGAGTTTAAGGGTTTGACTTACGATGAATCGGAAACAAGAGTGTGAATAGCAAGAGACGTCTAGTCTCCACCCAAATTTTAGTTGAACAATTTATGCTATAGCTGTTCATTTCTTCGATTTGTAATCAGTTTTGAGTCCTTCTTAATCAGTAATTAAGTTTTCTAATGAAGGAATTTCCGGAACTATTTTTGTCGAATAGCGTGAACCGATCTTTTCTTCGAATTAAACGCATAGTGATCCAAAATATGGTTGGTAAGCAGTATGGTTGCGCTCATTATTAGAAAAGTAATCGTGATGTTCAATAATAATAGTGTTCTACTATTGCTTCCAAGTCTACGAAGTTAGCGGAAGCATTGTTTTCACTTTTAAGGTTAAAAAAAAGTACTCCAAAATCGTAATTTCCACTCGCGTTTTACGTTTCAGACCTTCCTGAACAATTTTGGTTCCATGTCTGTCTGTCATGAAATCCTCGTTACCGGCATAACTATACGAAGTTATTGTCCGATTTCGATGCAATTTTCAGGGATTGTGCGGATTGGCGTTTATACGATCCTCTATGAAAATAATCACCCCCGAACCGAGAGTAGCCGCCGCATGCGCAAACGTGAATTCCTTGTAACAGCCATTACTTCCTCATTTTCCATCCGATTTCGTTGAATTTTTCAGGAATTATGCGGATCAGATTGTAGATGGTCCACTATGAGAATCATCTCCCCAGACTAATAGTAATTGCTGCGCATGCGCAAACGTGAATTCCTCGTATCTGCCCTAACTTTACATTTTCCATCCGACTTCGACGATATTTCTCAGGAGTGTTCAGATTAGCGTGTAGATGGTCCCCTATGAGGGTAGTGGAAGGTACTTAGAGATTGATGTTGTGAGATATACTACTATGCATTAGTTATGGATACGAGGAAGCTATGTGCCATACCATCTTGGCAGACGTGTTTTTATTCTCACTGCCCAAGAAGAAGGATAGGTTGGCAACTCTCACAGATAAGAAATGCTTACAAAAGTAAAAGTAAGGAATGCCTTCCCACCCCACTATAGTCATTAATGAAGACAGTAACGTCTTTTGTATGGTTACAATTGCAAATATTATTTCAAACTGAGTACCTACCTACCTTTCCGTTACAGATTTGTCCATTGTTCCCACCTAGTAGGTATGAATATTTGCAATCCTTATCACTTGAATACCTAGGGTAACGGGCCCAATAGTTGGACAGGGCCCAGTAGTTGGAGAGTTGGTTAATTTCTTCCTAATAAATAAGGGTACGGTCCTTTTACCGACTGTGGATTCTTTCCCCGGTAAAATACACCATCTCCAATCCATGTGGGAAACCTTAGTTTAACCTAGGAGTTGGAAATAGTTTGTTCAGTTCGTTTTGAAAGTGGTGGTGTCCGGACGAATGCTTTTCGTTGTGATTATGAGCATATATTTATGAGGCTTTTCTGATTGTTTGTGATGTTTTTTTGTATATTTCAATTATTTATCCGAAAAGTTGAGCTATTTTTTGAAGTATTCATCTAGGAAGTAGACCATTGGAGTAAATATTCAATTTATACTAAGGCCATCCAACTACTGGAACCCCAAATCTGCTGGTGGCCCAAAAGTTGGACGGTCGTCTAACTTCATGGCCAAGGCCTGGTTTTTGATGGCCCTATACCTGGACACCCTGGGTTTTCCAGCTTTCTCCCAATTCCAATTGTGATTTTCATTATTGGAATCCTAAGAATGATCCTTTCGTATATTTTATTTCATAAGTCGTGATTGTTTCTCATTTCTCTCTTCAAGAGGTTTTTGAAAGGTTTCTCTAATTATTTTTCCTTTTCCTAAGTCGACATTAATTTATTTTTACTGTATTTTAGTACTTACATTATACTGAAGTAGATGATAACCAAGATCAGTAAGGTATTTTTTGAGTTCTTAGTGTGAGCAACAAGACTGAAAAAAACGTCTGCCAAGTGGGTGTGGCACATAGCTTCCTCGTATCCATAACCCGATTATATAGATGATCAGATGCACAGTTGTTAATCTCAAAACACCAATCTCTAAGTACCTTCCACTACCCTTATAGGGGACCATCTACACGCTAATCTGGACAATCCTAGAAAATTTCATCAAATTCGGATGAAAAATTGAGTGAGTAGATGTGTGTGATTGGATCAAAAAAATACTTAGCCTCGGCTGGGATTCGAACCCGCGATCCCTGGGGGACAGTTGAAGTTACGGCTGTTACAAGGAATTCACGTTTGCGCATGCGCAGTCGCTTCTATCAGTCCGGGGATGATGATTTTCATAGATGACTATCTACAACCTAATCCACATAATCCCTGAAAATTTCATCGAAATCGGGTGGAAAATATGGAAGTTATGGCCGTTACAAGGAATTAACGTTTGCGCATGCGCAGTGGCTACTATCAGTCTTAAGGTGATGATTTTCATAGAGAACCATCTAAATACTAGTCTGTAACATTCCTGAAAATTTCATTGAAATCGGATGGAAAATGTGGAAGTTATGGCCGTTACAAGGAATTCACGTTTGCGCATGCGCAGTCGCTTCTATCAGTCCGGGGATGATGATTTTCATAGGGGACCGTCTACACACCTACCCGCACAACCCCTGAAAATTTCATAGAAATCGGACAATAACTTCGTATAGTTATGCGCGTTACAAGGAATTCATGACAGACAGACAGACAGACAGACAGACAGACACGGAACCAAAATTGTTCAGAAAGGTCTAAACGCAAAACGCGAGTGGAAATTTTGATTTTGGAGAATTTTTTTTTTCGTCCTTGAAAAGTGAAAACAAAGCTTCCGCTACCTTGGTAGACTCGGAAGCAATAAAGACTGGATCACGAGAAAGCTCCAAAACCAATGTGGAATTTTTTCACGATTGCCTCCACTGAATCTCATAATTTTAGGAAACAATAATGAAGCAGTAGTTAAACACTACTTTTCTTCGCATTTTAATAACAAAAATATCAAACAAAAAATTGTTCAATCTTGTCTTCAGGATTTAACTCAGACGAGCTCCCATCCAATAACCTACTGGTATTATAGTCATGAGGTTATTTGAAGGAAGCTCGTTTGAGTTAACAAAAACTCCTAAAGACAGAATTGGACAATTTTTATCTTTTGTTTAGTACATTTTAACATAAGTTCAAAAGAAAAGTGCGAAGAATAGTAGTGTCCCTACTGCAGTGCCACCACTGTCCAAGATTAGGAACAAGTGTCCAACTTCTGGGCCAAGTGAAGTTTTGACTCTCATGAATTATTTCAAAACTCCACTCTTATCCAATCAAAAACCAAGTGGGTGTGGCACATAGCTTCCTCGTATCCATAACCCGATTGTATAGATGATCCGATGTATAGTAGTTAATCTCAAAACATCAAAACAAGTTAATCTGTAACATCCCTGAAAATTTCATTGAAATCGGATGGAACATGTAGAAGTTATGGCCGTTACAAGGAATTCACGTTTGCGCATGCGCAGTGGCTACTATCAGTCCGGAAGTGGTGATCTTCATAGGGGACCCTCTAAATACTAATCTGTAACATCCCTGAAAATTTCATTGAAATCGGATGGAAAATGTAGAAGTTATGCGCGTTACAAGGAATTCATGACAGACAGACAGACACACAGACACACAGACACTGAACCAAAATTGTTCAGAAAGGTCTAAAACACAAAACGCGAGTGAAAATTTTGATTTTGGAGAACTTTTTTTTTTCGACCTTGAAAAGTGAAAACAAAGCTTCCGCTACCTTGGTAGACTCGGAAGCAAAAATTTTATTCTATCATGTATCCATAGATTCTGAGAAGATAAGGGGAAAAAATTTGGAAGATTTACTAAAATGCTGATTTTACAGCGAGAACTTTAGTGAGAAAGCCACCTTAGGTGTCCAACTATTGGGCCCTTTACCCTACTATCAAAATAAAAATGCGAAGTGGTTGTGGCACATAGCTTCGTCGTATCCATAACCCGATTGTATAGATGATCCATACTAGTTGATCTCAAAACATCAATATCTAAATATCTTGCACTACCATCTACACGCCAACCCGCACAATCCCAGAAAATTTCATCGAAATCGGGTGAGAATTGTAGAAATTATGGCTATGGTCAGGACTTCATGAGAGACAGACACGGAACCAAAATTGTTCAGGAAGGTCTGAAACGTAAAACGCGAGTGGAAATTTTGATTTTGGACATCTTCTTTTTTTCGACCTTGAAAAGTGAAAACATAGCTTCCGCTACCTTAGTAGACGCGGAAGCAATAAACCATTGTGTAATAATTTGCAGCCTTTTTTATTCTCGTGGCTGAGTTTTATTTCATTTCTAGCATCCCAGGATTAAACAGACGTTACAAACCACCCACAACTCTCGGATGATTAGGGAAAAGGATTCATGGTAGCCACTTAATGTCAAATGGTTCTTCCCAACCTCCATGTTCTTTGTAGACAACTGTTTTTTACAGAAAAAGTAATCAACCGTTCTGTAGTCATAATCCGTAGCATTTTAATGATGAGTAGGAAACCCTTCAGGGTTGAATCACTTTACAATGACGACTTTTCACGTCTCTTAATACTTCTGTTATTATGCAGTCGTTGAAGAACAATTTATATCCAAACTAGCCAAAACATCCTTACCCAGATTGAGTATTTTTTCATGAGTTTTTATTCGATGGTTCTCACCTTGTAAAATTATCATGGTCTCGTATTTTTACAGCTCCTCCTCTTCTCACCACTTTTGACTATTGAGTATTAAAAAAAAAAAAAAAAACAAGATGAAAAAATAAACAGTCCTTTTGATGTAAACTGTTATTGGATCCTTCAGTCCTCTCTGTATCGAATTACTAATGATAATGGTTTAACTTACTGACTGAACGTGGATTGTAACCGGAGAGTGAAATATGAATAAGTTACTGAATGAATGAAATGTATCCATTGATTATCGTCATCCTGTTACAATGACCATCTAAAGTATCTGTAAAGATGGTTGTATTGGATAGTTAGCTGCCAATTGCATTGAAAATTTGCGAGATTGGATCAATTGATGGCGACAATAATAAGATTAAAGTAGGTATTTCAACATTTCATTTCCCTAACATCCTTGCACGTATAAATTATTTTCCGTTAATTTAATTTTAGCGTTTTCTCAATAGTGACGACATAGAAGTTATTCGCTCGTTTCTTATACAGAATATCGGCGTAAAAATCAAGACTTTATATACACTTGAATTGTGACGGGAGTTATAAAAACTTTAGAAGAAGTTATAATCTTTCAGCTTAGATAAGCAATAAGATTATTGTTTAAGTTAGTGTGCTGATAAACGACATATTAAATTTTAAGTGATTCATAAATTTTGACGAATGGATTTGGAATCAAAAACAAAAATCATTCTAATTGTTAAAATCTTGATTCTCTACGAAGTGTCACAGCTCCAGCTGGAATAATGACACTTCGGTTTTTAATTTGCAGTTTAATCGTCTAACAATGAATCGATTGAAATGATTTATAAACAACAATTTATTCAGAAAACAAAAACGCTGCAAATTATTACACGAAGAATAATCATATTCCTGTATACCTCATCCTGCAAAGAGATTATCATTACCGACCAATCATATTTTTGCGTCACCATTAAGTTTATTTTGAAGTAATGAACGCCCACATTCAATTAGATGTAATAAGGAGTTGGGAGTGCCTTCATAAGGAAATTTGAATAATGGTTTTGAGGACGCGAAACTGAGTACAACTCGAAAATGCTGCAAATTAGTATACAACGAACATAGCTTTTCCGTTACCACTACCTACCAACAATATTTTCGCTTCAAATTCAAGTTTAATTTGAAAACATAATATGTTTTCAAATGCAAATGATATTATCGTTAATTGGTGCGTCCAGAGGACGTCCCATTGGATAAGCATTAGGTCAATTTAAACCAGTTGGTAAGCGATAAAACTATGTATTTCAATCGATGTTATTAATTTAGCATCTTAGGAAAGAATTGTGGTCTCCCCCCCCCCTCCCACCAAACCCTCATCCACCGTAACACTTCTAGCGGTATAAGAGCCTCGAATTTGAAGAGAATTTCAAAATCCATGATCAACGATAACCAACATTCCAATTCGAGATCACCCCCAACCGCCCCACAACCCAATGGTGCCAGTCTGTCACCAAAGCGATAATAAGTCCTAACATTGAAGTTTCGTCTATTACTACAGTCGACAGTCGAAATTAACATCCGTATTCAACGCAAAACAAAAGAAAAACCCACGAAACATGCGGTTTATGGTGCCCTGGCACCATGGTGGCACCACTATTTGTTCCATGCTGGTACTGATAATAATTAATGAAAATCGGGAGGTATAGTGAGAATTTTTTCTAAATTTCAAAGCTTGGGTACAATCAGCAAGCTATAATGGAACCGAAATATTGAAAAATCGGATATTTTGTGACTCGTTCCCTCCCCTCGCTAATGTTGATAATCTGGTGAAATAGTGTGAAATTCGGAAATTTTCTGAATCGAACAAAATAGAGAAACCTCCAAATCCGTTGGAAATCAAGGCTAGGGCAGAGTTTACAACATTATGCCCGAAAACGCACGTTTTAAGCATCAAGCCGGCGACTTAGTGTACAACAAGATAGATTTCCGAGTCGAAAAAGAAAAAAAAAGAAAAAAATCGATTGAAAACTGAGGCCTGGGCAGATTACACAAGATTGGCGCATTTGGATTGATAATGGTTATTTTTTTTTCTGTTGACTGTTGTCCACCTTCACTCCAGATTAATCGCATAAGAACGCCCAAGTCTTACTGTGGGATATCCTAAAAATGAACGTATCAGACTACCCGTTTTGATGGTGAAATTTTATTACTAGTTTCTAAGGACGCAAAAATAAGTACAACTCAAAGATAAAAACAACAATCACATTTTGGTCAGATAAAATTTGAACGTAGATTTTTGCGATTCACACGCGTGTTTCTGATTTATCGTAGATCGACCTTTAAGTTTCCATAGGGAGCAAACGGTCGGTCCTACAGAGCTCTGAGTGGTCTCATCCAGTTCTAAAATTTCAATACTATTTACAATTGAAGAAAAAACAATACCTGTACATTTGCAATTTGAAAAGTTCAGCCTATATTTTTCAACCCTTAGAAGTGACCTATATCACTCAAAAGC
This sequence comes from Apolygus lucorum, assembly GCA_009739505.2. Lineage (NCBI taxonomy): Eukaryota > Metazoa > Arthropoda > Insecta > Hemiptera > Miridae > Apolygus > Apolygus lucorum. The sequence continues at coordinate 35,088,088 of CM019178.2, forward strand.
TTCAAGGCACAACTAGACCCCAAAAGGAGCATATACTCCGAATTTCATCAAAATCGGTCAATGAAAACTGAGGGAAGTGACGCGTACGGCGGACGACGGACCGCGGACGGACCGGAAAATTTGTATTCGATTTTAAGATTCTACGTATCTTGAAACGTAAATCAACAAATTTTGAGGAAGATTAACATTTTTTTCTTCCTGGTTGATTCCAAAGGTTTATAAATTGAAAATAATAAACCGAAATCGAAAAACGATCGCATCTGCCAAAATTTGCACGGAGATCAGGCCTCTTTGGCGATTTCATTAGTGTTTCTGATTAACCAAGAGTCCAATCATGAAGGCCTCATAAGCAACGAACGGTTGGTCCTACATAGCTCTCATTCGAATTTAGAAATGCAATACTATTTTAAATTGAAGGAAAACAACACATTTGGGTCATTTCAAAATTTGGGGTTATTTTGTCCTCGAACTTTTCCATAAATTATTGTTGAAGTTTTTATGTTTTTTCTCCCGTAAACGTCCTTTGTTTTGGCCACTGAGGCAGATCCTGAAGTGGGCGCACACTTTATCAAGTAGTTTCAAATTTATAGAATTTTGAATTTTTTTCCATAATTTCTACTTTGTAGGGAGAGAGAAAACCAAGTGTGAGTTGAACTCATGAAACCTTTTTATTCCTTCAAAATACGAGAATCTTAGTTTAGGAGTCTCTTTTACTTATCGCAATCACAGTCCGAAGCTATAATCTAGGTACACCAGAATTATCAGATTCTTCAAGTCTTTCAATCAGTCTAATCTTTCGTAAAATGTGGGTTAATGAAAAGTCAGAATTATATGACCCAGCGGTGTAAATAGTTCAGGTAACTCTAAAAAATGTAAACGGCTTTGAAAAAAAAAACTTCTCTCCCTGCAATTCCATCTCTCTCCCTACAAACCAGCCTCTTCCCAGGAGTTGTAGGTAGAGAGGTTGTAGGGAGAGAGATTTGTGAGGTTATCACTCTCTACTGGCCTCACCATTATTGATTCTGAACGTTAGAAAAAATACATAACACTATGGCATTCATAATTGTAATTTGAGTTTAATTAAACTTAGTTGAACACTTACCCTGATGAGTGAGGTGGTTGTAGGGATGGAGAAAGTATTAACCTACTCTCAAAGCTTCAACACTTCACAAAATAACCCACACAACTGGGAGCTTGGAAATTCAACAAACTTCAGTAGCTTCGGAAGCCATCTTGCAGCAGTGTTCACTTTTGTTTTTCATGACACAAAATAATCGTTTTCCAGGAGTGGGCGGGCATTTCAAAAAAATTGTAGGGAGAGAGAATAAAACCTTGTGACAGCATCAAAACATAGCAAAAACCCTTCCAATTCATGGAATTTTCGTTCGTTTCTAATTTATTCCTGAAGAGGAGAGTATCCTGGACCAATAACGTTTTTTACTTAAATTAAAATATGAATATAGAGTTCTCCAAAAAATTTAAAAGTTCCCAACCTACCCTCTGTGACAGATGTAGGGCGAGAGAATTGGGATCATTAATGATTTTTAATTATCTGAGTTAATTGAATCGTGAAATTCATTCTATGTGATCTTTGTAGACACCAACCTGCTGTATCCCCCTGAAAAAATTCTGAATTTCCAAGACAAATAGAGTGTTCACAAAAGCTGCGTGACAAGAAATAACCCCAAATTTTGAAATGACCCATTTATATCAAATTTTCTTGAGCTTGGGCGCTTTGAGAATTTCAGCACTTTATTTTCAACCCTTCGAAGTGACTGGTATCAACCAAGAGCTTTGGGACACAACTATGGAATGAAGCCATGTACCAAATTTCATCAAAATCGGTCCATGGTAACTATGGAAAGTTTTGATGATTTCAACGTTCATTCTCGACTTTTTCAAACAATCGAGACTGAAAACAACCTTCTGAAGTAGTCATTTCCCTCGAGTAAATCAACACGTTTCGATGATTTCAACGTTCATTCCCGACTAATATCGGAAATTACTTATCTTTACTTTTTTCGTTGAAGGAATATGACCCACATGATAAATCAACATCAAACCTCAAAGAAAACAGAACTATTTATTGCAATTTCTTAAAGGTGTTGTATGGAAATCCATTTTAGCCTTAAAGTTCAGGATAACAACCACAATATAAAATTATTATATTAGCGCCGTTGTTGAGGGAATAACGATGGATTGCTATGAATTGTAGAATTTGAATCTCTAAAAATGCTTTTCTGACAGTAAAATTTTTTTAGTTATTATGTGACGACTGAGTGACATTTTAAAACTTAGATGTTATTATGTTTCAAGAGAGAAGATAACATGAAATATTTAGTTACAAAAGTAAATGGTGCCTAAATGAAAATAACGTAAAAAGGAAAAAAAAAATCGATTCCAGTTTATGATGAAAATTATAACGAATATCTCCCAAAACAACATCGCACTTCTTTTAAAATTGTAGATAACACAACAGATGAAAGATCGTTCTCGTTTCATTTTCGAAGAAGAGCTTCAAGTAATTTCTTGAAATAATTACAGAAGTAGTTGGAGTATCGAGGTATGCATAACCATATTACAGTTTACAGTTTACCAATTTACAGTTTCACTTCCAGTAAAAAATTCAAACCCCCAAATGGGAGATAGGAGAATATGATCTCCAGATTCTTCGTTTTGTGCCATAAGATACCTTCGATTCATGTGAGTAACATAATGTGGATCACATCGTCCTTGTGGTTGTCCTTGAGTGAAAGACCTGTTAAATACGGCCATTTGCTCGAAAATTTTTCGACTTTTTTATTTTAATTTTTATATAAATCATCAAATTTCCTCTGTTATTTTGGTATATAAAAATACCACGCGGAGCCCTTTAGGACAAACCGTTCGCTCCCGACGAGAATTTAAAGGTTGGACGTACGATAAATCAGAAACACGAGTGCGAATCGCAAAAAAGACATAATCTCCGTTCAAATTATAGCTGACCGAAATACGATCGATGTTTTTCTTCATGTTGGATGGTTGGTGACTTTGCAGACGAGTGATCTATATAGAAAAATAATAAACCATCGTGTAATAATTTGCAGCGTTTTTTCCTCCCTCCGCAGGTATCATTTCGGTCAACCATCCGCCAAGCATCAAAATTGTTACTGTCATAAGTGCAGTCTTTTTCCTTAGTTCTTAGATAGGTAGGTACTTACTAATCAAGTTAATACTTACTAATCACGTAAGACCTTCATTGTTCAGTTCTGAATTCTAATAAAAATTAACATAATAAATAAAACTGAAATTGTCAATATTTTATTACGAAATATCAGTCTCACATTGGGATGCCATCAAAGAGAATCAAATTATTTTAAAAATACAGTAGACTTCCTGGGCCTGGAAGACGTCTGGAGAAAAGAAAAGGTTGGGAACATATTAATTTTGGGAAAGAGGAAAACTCAAGGAGGTACGGAGGTAGGGCCCAATTATTTTTCATTTATTCCGACCTGAACAGTAAAAATAATTATTATACCTGTATGTTGCTTGACACAATTTAAAATAATTCCGAAGCTCTATCTATTATATAATTTGGAGAAATACATGATAATATGACCCAAAAGAGTGCTTGCGTGGTGAGTAATTGAACACTAATGCACTCGATATCTGGACGTGTTTCAACAATCGACCGTCCCGGGCGACTATTAAAAAAAGTGTTGAATATTCGATTCAGTAGTCGACCCTTACAAATTCACATGATTTCAAGAATTCCAAGGATCAAAATAATGTACATTGGTGGGTATATGGAATGACCATATTGATGATTAAGTACGGGTGGAGTCTCTTTTTCAAGGGTTTATTACCTCAAAGGTACATGTTTCGGCAAAACATTACCATTGAGGTAATAAACCCTTAAAATAATCTAATGTTGGTCTATAACCAGTCAGTAATGATTTTAGAAGGAAAAAAATCAATAATTTCATTGATAAATAAGGGGAAAACGCATATTAAATATGCGTTTTCCCCTTATTTATCAATGAAATTATTGATTTTATTGAATTTATTGATTGAAATTATTGATTTTATTGATATTGATATTTTGATGAAATAAATTTTATTTTGAGACTCCTTAGTAAATCAGGGGAGAAAACAGATTATTTCCGTTGAGTCGACGGTAGGTCATCGTTGTTAGGCTTAAAAACGCATGTTTTCGAGCGAATGTTATCGATGTACCTAATGTTATTCACGATGGATAAGGTATTATTGAACGAGCCAATTTTTGTTGAAGGCACTTAACTAGCCCACAACCTTATTGCTTCCGAGTCTACCAAGGTAGCGGAAGCTTTGTTTTCACTTTTCGAGGACGAAAAAAAAAGTTCTCCAAAATCAAAATTTTCACTCGCGTTTTGCGTTTCAGACCTTTCTGAACAATTTTGGTTCCGTGTCCGTCTGTCTGTCTGTCTGTGTGTCTGTGTGTTTGTGTGTCTGTGTGTCTGTCCGTCTGTCATCAATTCCTTGTAACGCGCATAACTATACGAAGTTATTGTCCGATTTCGATGAAATTTTCAGGGATTGTGCGGGTTGGTGTGTAGACGGTCCCCTATGAAAATCATCATCCCCAGACTGATAGAAGCGACTGCGCATGAGCAAACGTTAATTTCCTTGTAACGGCCGTAACTTCCACATTTTTCATCCGATTTCAATGAAATTTTCAGGGATGTTACATATTAGTGTTTAGATGGTCCCCTATGAAAATCATCACCCCCGGACTGATAGTAGCCGATGCGCATGCGCGAACGTGAATTGCTTGTAACAGCCATAACTTCCACAATTTCTACCCGATTTCGATGACATTTTCAGGGATTACGCGGATTAGGTTGTAGATGGTCCCCAATGAAAATCAAGGCCTTAAATTTTTCAGTAGCCTCTGCGCATGCGCAATCGTAAAATCCTTGTAGATCAGTGAGCAAAGTACTGGACTCACACCCCGGAGTCCCAGGTTCGAATCCCAGTCTTACTAAGAAATTTTTTGATTCCAGTCACTACCGCACTTTCATTTTTTGCCCGAATTTGATGAAATTTTCTAGGATTGTCCAGATTAGCGTGTAGATGGTCCCCTATGAGGGTAGTGAAAGGTACTTAAAGATTGGTGTTTTGAGATTAACTACTATGCTTCGGATCATCTATATAATCGGGTTATGGATACGAGGAAGCTATGTGCCACACCCACTTGGCAGACGTTTTTTTCATTGTTTTTGATGGCGGTGGGGGGGGGGGGGGTCGACTATTGATGCAGGGTCGACTACCGGAACGTTTACCATAATATGGTAAACACATATTATGACATATAAAAGACATATTATGTCTTTTATGTATTTTATGCATAAATGTAGGGCTTTTTTTTCGTTTAGGTTCCAAAGAAAAGACATAAAATGTCAAAAAGCAAATTCTAGTCTTCTCATTACATGAAATCACGATGAAATCAGTAATAGAAGAACCAAGAGCTAACTGAACCATCTACAACCACCTTGAGACAAATTGCAGTGGGGGTCCGATGTGGCCACAGTTCCAGGGGGGGGGGGGGCGTTCTTTGGTGGTTGGATTTGGACGGAATCCCAAGCCGGCCACACACGTGCAGGTTTGCCTGCAGGCGTACCTGAATAGGTGTACCTGTACAGGTAAACCGGAGCGTGTGTGGTTACATTTCTGCAGTTATTCACCTGATCTGAGACCTGTGCAGGTAAAGTTCGCCTGATGGAAATTCAATTCTCTTTACCAGCGCAGGTGGTTAAACCTGAGCGTGTGTGGGGGCTCGACCTGACGCCTGAACAGGTTTCAGTTCAGTTTTATCGAAGGTTCGTTGGATCGTCTTCGTTTAAAATATCCTCTCCTCTTTTTGTATTTGTGTTCAGTTTTAAAGTATTGAGTGCGCAATGGCTTCGAGGCAGCGTCATCAAGTTATGGAAGAATTTATAGGAATTCACAGGTCAGAAACTTATCTTTGGCGCACAAACTATAACAAGTTGTAGATCAAGTTGAAGGGGATAGAACTGGATGCGGTGAAGGACACAGTTGTAAAAAAAAAAAAATAAACAGTTTGAGGAGCAACGTCCGAAAAGAGAAGAAAAAAGTCGATGCGTCCATTAAGTCAGGAGCTTCAGCGGATGATGTGTATAAACCTGGATGGAACAAACTGAGACCTGTCAGGTATACCGGATGGTGTGTCCAAGTGACGTTCTGGTACGTTGGTCTTGTACGCTTGCAGGCAAACCTGCACGTGTGTGGCCGGCTCTAGGGGTAAGGTCTCGGGCTCATCACCCCCTCGTCACAACTCATGGTGATGGGGCAATAAGTAGCCATGAGTGAAATCATCCGAACAAATTCTGATATTTCCTTTGGAAGACCGCTGATGACGACCGCTACATGACAGTCTGACGAAAATCCAACCTGAACAAGTTAACTTCACTTGGTTTTTACTTTTTTACAAATTGCATTGAATTTGGAAGAAAAAAATGGAAATTGTGGTAATTATTGTGGCAAAGTAATAAATTATTGTTGTTCAAGTGACAAATTTTGTTTCAACGATTTCAAGTTTCCGTAAGCGCAAAGGGTTTCAGTTGTCTGAAGGCCTTGAATATCATATATTATGGACAATCTAAGCTCCAACCCAAAAAATTCTCGAACAGTTATTCAAAATCGAATGTGGATTGTGATCGATGTTTGTTACGAAAATGCGATAAATAATAAAAAGTTTTGTGAAAGAAAGGACAATCGTTAAACTCGTTGCAAAGTAAACACATGTTCAACTGTCAATTGAGAGTTTTGTGTGGAGTGATCAAAATCGTTAGCCACTTGATTACTGTTCGGCGTCGTTGGTCAGTTTTATTATTGTGTCTCCGATTAATTAATTGTCTCAATAACGAGCCTTTGAAACGGGTAATAAAAACGACAACTTTGACTACAATTAATTTCAACAGATAACTTGTATCCGCGGGTTCCAACCAAGCACAATATAATAAGTTCGATTCATATTTATGGCCATCCGTGCGGGGGCGGGTGGCTATAAATAGTCTTGTTTTATTTCATGTTTTCATCTTCTTTTTCGTATTTTTTCGGTGCAATTCTCGCCTGATGCTTCACCAATTGCAGTCCTGGCGCTGCTCCATCCTGGAAACCCACTTTCCCGCATCTGCGCCACTTCTGCATCGCTCCTCGAACGACATAAAGCTCGAAGAAATCTAACACCTAGTTAGATTTGTTCAGGAAATTCGTCAGTCTGAACATGTGGAGCTCGTGTTGGTTGCTAATCGTGATGCTGGTCGGTAATATCTTCGTAAGAAAAGAAGCTCATGGAATAGTAAGCCATTTACTTTCAACTTCTGCTGATTGTCTTCACAGAATAGTATCACTAAACTTCTCTCATAATACACACAAGCGGTTCCTCCGCCAATCCAAAAATCGAATACAAAATTTTCGTCCGCCGTACGCGGCACTTTTCTTAGCAACCCTGCACCGATTTGGTTCTAATTTGGTATATGGGCTCTATTTGGGGTCAAATTGTTTTTTGGAAGTCCAAAGTTTTTCTAGTTTAGTTGAAGTCAGTCAATTCTAAGGGATGAAAATCAAGGGTTGAAATTTCCAAGAGTGCCCTAGCTCAAAAACTCTCGAAATAAAGGTATTGTTTTTTCATCAATTCAAGAGTATTGAATTTTTAGAATTTTTAAAGGCGACGCGGGGCTCTGTAGGACAAACCGTTCGCTCCGTACGAGAACTTAAGGATTTTACTTCGATTAAACATAAACACGACTGTGAATCACCAACGAGGTCTGATCTCCGTCCAAATTTTATCTGACTAAAATGCGATTGCTTTTTTCGTTTCTTCGAGTTGTATCCAGTTTTTCTTCCTTAGTAACGAGTAATCAAATTTCCCATATGAACCTCCCTATTTTTTGAATCGATCGTGAAGCGTTCATTTCTTCCAAATGAACTTGGTTATGAAGTTGTGAAGGTAATTATGTAGTAGTTAAGTAGTAGGTACCTACGGTTGGTTGGTTAAAAAAAACAAATTATTACACAAAGGTTTATCATTTTCCTGTATAGATCACTATTCTGTAAAGAACACACCATTATCCCATTGCTATTATCACTATTAATTTATATTTATTTATCTATTTTTGCCAACCAACTATAGATACCTAGTACCTACCTACTGGTTTTATCAATGATATTTTCATTTATTGAATGCCAATAACATAACAACTGATCACATGAGGACCCCATCTAGTTAATTTACCTTCAAAATTCAATTGAACAGTTTGTAGAGTCAACAGCCCAGTGCTCTAGGTAAATTACAGGTAACATGTGTCTCAATTACACGCTTTTCCCACTTCAACCCTGGAGAGCTACCCCAGATTTTCTGTCTTCCAAAATGAAAATTTCCACTCGCGTATTACGTTTCAGGTTTTCCTGAACAAATTTGATTCCGTGTCTGTCTGTCTGTGTATCTGTCATGAAATACTTGTGAAGGGAGAAACTTCAAGAAGTTATTGTCCAATTTTGATGAAAGTTTCATAGACTGTGCGGGTTGGCATGCAGATGATTTTCTATTGAAATCATCACCTCCGGACCGAAAGTAGCCTCTACGCTTGCGAAAACTGTATACCCAATATACAAAATCCATATAACAGCAATAATTTCAACATTTTTCATCGAAATTCGATGGAATTTTTAGGAATAGTGCTGGATGACGTGTGGATTAGTATCGAAATTAGCTACTATGCATCGGATCATCAGTACAATCTGGTTATTGATACGAGGAAGCTATGAGCCACACCCACTTGGTGGACTTTTCATTATGTAATACCACTTATCAGTCGCTCTGACGAAAACGTTCTTCGCTTACAACGCTACTCGTTCTTCTCATCGACTGACGAATCTGAAGTGGCTGAAGTGAATCAAGTAGACAACTAACTAGTAAAATCATAGCTGAGCCCATACGATTGAAGTTCGCGCTATTGTAGATCTGTACAGAAACAGTACGAAATGTTCGTTGCTTGAACGAAGGGCTGTATTCCAGGGTTAACTTTGTGTCAATGGTCATTCCCAAATATTTCGCAGTGTTCGTAATCGGAATTGCTCGTAAGCAATTATTATAATAAGCATTATTGGGAAGCTGTTGATTTTTACGTATGTGAAGTTGATGTGGGAGGACCATTTTTGGTTCATTCACTGATATGGGGTCTCAGTTGGTCGCCGTTTGTTCCTTGGTTCAGGGTTAGTATTTCCGTGAATTGAAGGGGCAAAAACTATAAAAGTTGTAGCTAATTCCAAATTTTCAAGAATTTTAGAAATTTAATAGGTAGTGCATGGCCCTAGGAAATTAAAAAACTGAAAGATTGCCGCTGGAATCATCAAAATCGAATTCCATCGGCAACCTTTCAGTTTTTCAATTCCCTAGGGCCATGCACGAATAAATTTCTAAAATCCTTAAAATTTCAAATTTAGCTACAACTTTTGTAGTTTTTGCCCCTACAATAAATTGTCCTACATCCTCTGTAGGACAGACCTTTCGCTCTCTATGAGAACTTATGATATTTCAGAAACACGTGTGTGAATCGCTGGAAAGTCCTTATCTCAGTTCAAATTGTACCTGCCGAAATATGATTGTTGTTCTTTTCTATGAGTTATACTCAGTTTTGCGTCCTTAACAACCAGTATTCAAACTCCGTTAATTTTGCATCTTCAATATTTTGCTTCCGAGTCTACCAAGGTAGCGGAAGCTTTGTTTTCACTTTTCAAGGACGAAAAAAAAAGTTCTCCAAAATCAAAATTTTCACTCGCGTTTTACGTTTTAGACCTTTCTGAACAATTTTGGTTCCGTGTCAGTGTGTCTGTCTGTCATGAATTCCTTGTAACGCGCATAACTATACGAAGTTATTGTCCGATTTCTATGAAATTTTCAGAGATTGTGCGGGTTGGTGTGTAGACGGTCCCCTATGAGATTCATCATCATCCGACTGATAGAAGCGACTGCGCAAGCGCAAACGTGAATTCCTTGTAACGGCCATAACTTCTACATTTTCGATCCGATTTCAATGAAATTTTCAGAGATGTTACAGATTAGTATTTAGATGGTCCCCTATGAAAATCACTACCTTCCGCATGATGATAGCCACTGCGCATGCGCAAACGGGAATTTCCTTGTAACGGCTATAACTTCTACATTTTCCATCCGATTTCAATGGAATTTTCAGGGATGTTACAGATTAGTATTTAGATGGTCCCCTGTGAAAATCGCCACCTTCGGACTGAAAGTAGCTACTGCTCATGCACAAAAGTGAATTTCATTGTAACAGCCATAGCATCCATATTTTCCACTCGATTTCAATGAAATTTTAAGGGATTATGTGGATTAGGTTGTAGATGGTCCCCTATGAAAATCATCGTCCCCGGACTGATAGAAGCGACTGCGCATGCGCAAACGTGAATTCCTTGTAACGGCCATAACTTCCACATTTTCAATCCGATTTCAATGAAATTTCCAGGGATGTTACAGAGTAGTGTTTAGATGGTCCCCTATGAAAATCACAGAGAATTGTTCTTCATAGAGGGATTCATTCATAGAGGGATGGTCTCCTGTGAGAATCTCAAATCTCATTGATTGCAGGTCATCGATAGGTCAGAGGATAAAGTCTTGATTGGAGCTCCAGGGGTCGCGGGTTCGAAACCCAGCCGAGGCTATGCATTGCTTCCGAGTCTACCAAGGTAGCGGAAGCTTTGTTTTCACTTTTCAAGGACGAAAAAAAAAGTTCTCCAAAATCAAAATTTTCACTCGCGTTTTGCGTTGTAGACCTTTCTGAACAATTTTGGTTCCGTGTCTGTGTGTCTGTCTGTTCGTGTGTCTGTCTGTCTGTCTGTCATGAATTCCTTGTAACGCGCATAACTATACGAGGTTATTGTCCGATTTCTATGAAATTCTCAGGGATTGTGCGGGTTGGTGTGTAGATGGTCCCCTATGAAAATCATCATCCTCGGACTGATAGAAGCGACTGCGCATGCGCAAACGTGAATTCCTTGTAACGGCCATAACTTCTACAATTTCAATCCGATTTCAATGAAATTCTCAGAGGTGTTACAGATTAGTATTTGGATGATCTCCTATGAAAATCACTACCTTCCGCATGATGATAGCCACTGCGCATGCGCAAACGTGAACTTCCTTGTAACGGCCCTAACTTCAACATATCCTACCTGATTTCGATGAAATTTTTAGGGATTATGCAGATTGGGTTGTAGATGGTCCCCTATAAAATTCATCACCCCCGGAACGACAGTACCCACTGTGCATGCGCAAACTTGAATTCCTCGTAACAGCCATAACTTCCACATTTTCTACCCGATTTCGATGACATTTTTAGGAATTACGCGGATTAGATTGTAGATGGTCCCCTATGAAAATCAAGTCCTCAAAATTTACAGAAGCTTCTGCGCATGCGCATACGTAAAATCCTTGTAACAGCCATAACAATTACATTTTTCATCCGAATTTGATGAAATTTTCTAGGATTGTCCAGATTAGCGTGTAGATGGTCCCCTATGAGAGAAGTGATAGGTACTTTGAGATTGGTGTTTTGAGATTAACTACTATGCATTGGATCATCTATATAATCGGGTTATGGATACGAGGAAGCTATGTGCCACACCCACTTGGCAGACGTTTTTTATTTCTTTATTAGGTATCACTAATGTATATTAATATTTAATATTCAAATCTTTTGATATTCACATCTCAAAAACAAAAATCTTGTCTTTCGATGTCAGAATAATTATGATTTTTCATTTTGCCTTTTAGAGCTTCCTAAACATTTTCGGTCCGCTATTTCTCTTGTTTGCCTGCCGGTCTGTATTAAGTTAATTTTTTGTACCAAAATAATCGTCCTCAAATGTCAATGAAGTTGTAATGGTGTCTGCCAGTTGGGCTTAATATGTTCTGCTAGAATTTTTCTGAAACATCAATTCCTCCCAGTAGCTTAGGTCGGTTTTACTCAAATTTGCTGGAAGGATACAAGCTGGACTTGGTATAATTCCTTGTTGATTACACCTTCATCCGGTCGATAAGAGTCACAGTTAATGTTTCAGGCAAATAGACATAGAGACGTGTCTGAAAAGTTTGTCATGTTGAGTTGGGTTCATTTATGATATCACAAATGGCTTCTCTAACGACTTTCTGAATCCTATACTTTACGTTTTCTTCAGAGGCCCATGATATTGTGGTTAAACAGTGTTACCTACTATTTACTACCACGAGAATCTTGACGATGACTTAGGGGCGGATTCATACCATCGCAACGAGGACGTTTCTTCGCTTAGGTCTTTCTGTGATTGTCGTAGAACGTTGAGTCTCAGTATAGCTGCTAGTCTGTGTGTAGCTGTGTAAGAAATACAACCCCATGAAGCCTACTCAGGTGGAATTAACTTAAAATTTCTTTGGGTTATTCTTCAATCTGACTGGAAATTTGTTTTCCATTCGTGTAATGTCATCAATTTGAGATGATCATCAACGTTAATCTGTGTAACTCATTCCCTCAATCATTTTACAACGACTATATTATCTACTTTCATATTAGGCTTTTTTAAGAAGTTGTATTGTCCTGACAACTTCCGAACTAACTTATGGTCAATGAGATCATTTCCTCTATCGATAATTGTATGTACAACCTTTTTGTTCCAGTCAAACAAAACTCACGAGGCTCAAGGTGGAAAACGTCTTCCATATGAATCAACCAATGAAGAGTCTAGAAGTTCGTACAAAGAAGGAGACTTATCGAAAATTGAGAATATGTTGAACAAACTGGGTGAAAATGTGTGCAACCGTTTCACTAGATACAGTGGTTGCGATGGATGTCGAAGTTGTGGTGGTTATGATGGAGACTGCAGTAATTGGACGAAAGAGAAACAAAAAAATCATGATGATGGTAAACTGGAAGACTATTTCAATATCCTGAGGAAGGAAATCGGAGATTTGAGGGCAGAAATCGCCTCTTGTTGTCAGGCTTCGAAGGTGGCAAATCCAAGTGATGACGTTACAAAGCCAATGAAGACAATCATAAGCAATCAACAGGGAATTATCGAACAATTACGAAAGCTTTTAGAAAATAAGCAAAAAACTGTAAAACAGGCCGCCGCCATATATAAGAAAAGAACAAAGGAATGGGAAGATTTTAGAGCATCACTAGAACATGAAGTGGCGACGCTCAAAATTGATTTCAAGAAGCAACTGAAAAAATCAAAACTCTGTCCCACATATGAGCCTATACGCCGAAATGTTGGTACTGAATCATATAAAATTTTCCAACCTCCGTTAAGAGCTTGGAATTGAAAATTGAAACATAACAATTAAGTCCAGATCAAATTTTTATGAAATTAATAAATTTAATTTATTTAAGTTAAATTTCTACTTGTCTACCATATTCTGAATGTCACGTTGTGCTATCGATCTTCGATTATGAATCTTGAAATTATCAACAACAAATAAAAAATATAAACTATAGACAATCGAAGAATACGACAGTAAATTGTTTTAATTACTTTGATTTCATTGACGATACTTATATTATATTACCTACATTTTATGGAATGCTTCTGTCATCTAGTTTGTAATGAAGTGATTATGTCCATTACAATTTAAGAATGATGTAATTAATTCCGTTCCATGGTATATTCTCACAGAAGTGCTGATTTGTAGGAGGGTTTTTCGCCAAATTGTCTTTAACCCTGGAACGGTATACTACGTAAGTATTACGTGTGGTTGGGGAACTTTCCTTTCCTCCGCCTCAACTGGTAGTCAAGCAGACTCTGCCCTCAGCATTGCCTAGAAGGACTAGTAGTGAAGTGTCACGTGACGAGGGAAGGATACCATGGTCGTATTTTACAACGTGGCAGCGCTTCCTGGATTAGTCTAAACGCCATATTTATGTAGTGTCCCAATATATGTACATTTTGGTTTATTATTTTCAATAATGAACCTTTGTAATCGACCAAGAAAATTTTTGTTTAACTCGCCGTTGACATTTGTTGGTTTACGTTTCAAAGTACGTAGAACCCAAGAACCGAATGGAAATTTGGCTGTCCGTACGCCGTCCGCCGTACGCGGCACTTTCATTATTTCTCATGGACCTGGAGAAAACAAAAACCAGTGTCAACATGGCTAGTAAATAAAGGCTTTAGATGCTATTAAACAGCATCTGTGTTTTTCAGTACTATAGAATTTAAGTATGATAACGAACTAAGTACAGTATGAAGTAATAGTGTAGTTTTTGTACATTTAGAATTACATAATATGTAATTATAAATATTTATGAAATTCATAATGTACATATGTGCCGTGTACATATGTAATTCATTCATAGTATGTAATGTTAAGGTACTTTGTTTCTTATCATATTATGATACAAAACAGAGTCCCTTAGTAAAAATATTGTTATTAACCGCAAAACTTTCAAATTTTAAAATGATTAATTAAAAATTTAAAACGCTGCAAATCATTGCCCAAAGGTATATTATTTTCTGTGTGGATCACTCTTCTGTATAGATCACTGGTTCTCCATCAATAGCACCTACCACCTTCTGTATTCTCCCTTGACCTTCCCTCTCAAATTTCAGCTTCCTGCGTTCAATAGGATTGAAAATGGCTTCAGAGCTTGTGTTTCTGATTTATCGTAAGTCTAACCCTTAAATTCACGTTGGGAGCGAACGGTTTGTCCTACAGAGGTGAAAAAACGATACCTTTATTTCGAAAGTTTTCGAGCTAGGGTACTCTTGAAAATTTCCACCCTTAATTTTCACCCCTTAGAAGTGACTGACACAAACCAAAAGCTTTGCGGCACAACTAGACCCCAAATGGAGCCCATATACCAAATTTGAACCAAATCGGACCAGTGTTGCTAAGAAAAGTGCCGCGTACGGTGTACGGCGGACGGACAGAAATTTTTTATTCGATTTTCGGATTCTACGTACCTTGAAACGTAAAACATCAAATTTTGAGGGGAGTTAAATTTTTTTTCTCTTGCTCGATTCCAAAGGCTTAGGTATTATTGAAAATAATAAACCAAAATTGGCCTCTCCCTCAAAATTTGTTGGTTTACGTTTCAAAGTACCTATAATCCAAAAGTCGAATAAAATTTGGCCTTCCGGGGCACATTCCTTAGTTACCATGAACCGATTTTGATGAAATTTGGTAGGTATATGGGGTCTATTTGGGGTCTAGTTGTGCCTCGAAGCTTCTGGTTAATGTAGGTCACTTCTAAGGGTTGGAAAATAAGGGTTAAAATTTTGAAAACGTCTTAACTCAACAAGTTTTGATATGAAGGTATTGTTTTTCCATAAATTTTGGATAGTATTGAATTTTTAGGGACATTGAGAGCCCTAAAACAAAGAAAAAAAGTCTGCCAAGTGGGTGTGGCACATAGCTTCCTCGTATCCATAACCCGATTGTATAGATGATCCGATGCATAGTAGTTAATCTCAAAACACCAGAACATCAAAACAAGATAATCTGTAACATCCTTGAAAATTTCATTTAAATCGGATGGAAAATGTAGAAGTTATGATTATGAAGTTATGAGTTAGGAAATTCACGTATGCGCATGCGCAGTGGCTACTATCAGTCCGAAGGTAGTGATTTTCATAGGGGACCATCTACAACCTAATCCGCATAATCCCTGAAAATTTCATCGAAATCGGATGGAAAATGTGGAAGTTATGGCCGTTACAAGGAAATTCACGTTTGCGCATGCGCAGTGGCTACTATCAGTCCGAAGGTTGTGATTTTCATAGGGGATTATCTACAACCTAATCCGCATAATCCCTGAAAATTTCATCGAAATCGAACGGAAAATGTGGAAGTTATGGCCGTTACAAGGAATTCACGTTTGCGCATGCGCAGCGGCTTCTATCAGTCCGGGGGTGATGATCTTTATAGGGGACCATCTACACACCAACCCGCACAATCCCTGATAATTTCATTGAAATCGGACAATAACTTCGTATAGTTATGTGCGTTACAAGGAATTCATGACAGACACACAGACAGACAGACACACAGACAGACAGACACGGAACCAAAATTGTTCAGAACGGTCTAAAACGCGAAACGCGAGTGAAAATTTTGATTTTGGAGAACTGTTTTTTTTCGTCCTTGAAAAGTGAAAACAAAGCTTCCGCTACCTTGGTAGACTCGGAAGCAAAATTGAAAAAAATTGGACAAATTTAAACATTTTCTATTGTTTTATCATTCAACTTAAATTGTGATAAACATAATTATAAAGGATTACTTCTAAACAGAAAGGAGTTCCGTGGAAGCAGACGATGGCGCTACTTTGTAAAGCAGTTTCAATCTCAACAAAGGTATTCTTATTATTAAGTAATCGAAAACATCTAAAGCGTCGAAGAACACATCACAACTAAAAGCCCGTGTTCATAACAAATTCTCGCCTAGGTTTTATGATCCTTCGACTACACATTCGTAAAAACCATGCCAACCAACAACATCAATATGATATATATTGATATTGATTATATTATAATCCACTAAATCAATGTTGGTTTTTATCGCGAATGGTGTTTACAGTTCTTTTAAATCAGAGGTATATCTGGGCTTCGACCATACTTACAGCTGTTTTGGCAGTATGTAATTTACGCATAAATTTAGGGCTTTTCAACGAGTGGCGAACGATTTTCATCGGATGAAAACTAACGGTGATACATTTCCCTAGAAACGGGTCTGCTACTTTCGTTCCACGGTTTCGTCACGTTTTTGCCTAGTTAGGTGATGACTAAAGCATGTTCCATGCTAAAAGTCGTCCGTTCCCCGTACGAGGCACTTCTTTTAGTAGCCATGGACCAATTTTGATGAAATTTTTTATATGGATTCTATTTGGGGTCTAGTTGCCGCGAAGTTTTTGGTTAGTGTCAGTCACTTTTAAGGGGTTAAAAACACTTTTTGAATTTTGAAAAAAACACCTAGCTCGAAAGTTCTTC
This sequence comes from Apolygus lucorum, assembly GCA_009739505.2. Classification (NCBI taxonomy): domain Eukaryota; kingdom Metazoa; phylum Arthropoda; class Insecta; order Hemiptera; family Miridae; genus Apolygus; species Apolygus lucorum. Next base: position 35,105,107 of record CM019178.2, read on the forward strand.
ATGTAAAAGTATTGTTTTTCACCAATTTAAAAAAGAATTGAATTTTCATGTTGAAAGAGACCACTCAGAGCTTTGTAAGACAATCCATTCGATGTTCATAAGAACTTAAAAGTTGAACTTACAATAAATCCGAAATAAAGTGTGAATTGCTAAACTCCGTTCCAATTTCAGCTGAACAAATGCGATCATTTGTTTATTTCGTTGAAATGAGTTTCGTATTTTGCAAAGTTGTGCTTTCTTAGCAACCAAGAATTAAATTAATTTCTTTATGAAGGCACTCACCGCTGTTGGATAGGTAGCGGTGTTTTTGATAGGTACGTAGTATTAATGGAAAAGCCGCGTTCTATACAGACAATCTATACAGTAAAATAATACATAATTTCGAAATAATTTTCATCGTTTTGATTTTCTTCCCTATTTTTGATCATGAGAAACAAAATGGTTTGTTTTGCTGTGATGGCTTTTCATCCGATGACAGATTTTCTCTTTCTCCTCTATTGCAGAGATGCGAGCTTCCTAATAGGGTGTGCGCCTGGGTAGAAAAAACTGTTTATTGTTATTTTTAATCTAAGGTAGACCTCATTCTGAGAATTTTGGTACCAACCGCGACCTTCCAGCGTGTGTAACTCTAGGATTTTTAAAAGTTTCGACCGTTTATGACGTCACAGTGAGCTGAGGGGGGGGGGGTCCCGCCCAGGCGAGAGGGGCGCGTGACGTCATAAACGGTAGAAACTTTGAAAAATCATAGAAACAGATCTACCCACGCAAGAAGGTCGCGGTTGGTGCCAAAATTCTCAGGATGTAGTCTACTTTCGATTAAAAATTAAAAAAAAAATCATGGCGCACCCCCCATTGTGAAGCAGGTAAAAACGCTTCACATTATTAAACGGTTCACTATTTGTTTGTAACGATCACCCGTGACCGAAGGATCGCATTTGCACAGCTGAATTTTGCGTCACTCAGTGAACGTTCATATGCAATTCACACTCGTGTTACTGATTCATCAGTCGTCCACCCTGCAAAGCAACGGTGACAGGAACCTCCCTACAATCGCCCGAAGAGGCTAGTTTCAGTCGGATAGTTAGGTGGGGGGAGGGGTAGGGCTTCTCTCTGTCCTAAGCTAATATTATCATGTGGGTCTGGTAAATTCCACAGTAATTGCTCATTTAACGATAGTTTATCGGCTGGTTCAGCAAACGAAGTACTGCAGACGGACGGAAAAAGTTTTATTCAATTCCCGTATTCTGCAAACCTTGATCCGTAAACCATCAAGTTTTTGTTTTTAGATCGATTTCAAAGATCTAACTGAAAACAATTATCCAATAATTGTGAGTCTAAGCAAGAATATCCTCTTGCATTTTGTCTACCAGTGCTTTCTGAACAACATTGGTTCCAAATCTGTCTGAGGTCAATCTTTGTCCTAGAAATCGTCATATCATTTTCGAGTAATTTTCAGCCTCTGGACGACGTCTAACGAGCTTTATCAACATGGGCAATCGTGATTTCACCAGAAAAATGTTACTTCGTTACTTTACTACTGGATTGGAGAGAAGTTCGACGCCATCTGAATTCGTGGTTTCTTGTAAATATAATTTATACGAATACAGCAGACTTTGTTTTATTGATCCTCTGATGTCCTCAGTTTCGAAATCCAGCTACACGTAAATGAAGGCAATCGATTTGCGACTATCTTCCACAATCATTTTCATTCACAATATAAATTTTCTCCATGGTGAAATATTTAGTTGTAAGACACGAACCAAGTCACAGATATTATTACTGATTACCTGTTTACTACGTATCCAGGTAACAGCAACATTCACTACGACAACAATTTTATGGCTCCTCCTTTCCAACTTGAACATAACATTTAACCCTCCAAAAGTTATTCTCATCCTGCAAATGGTAAACCCAGGAGTGCTCTTTCGGTACTTCTTTCCGACTAAATCAATATTTATCATATTTTTGAATGGTTCTCGGTCAGAATGTGATATTAAACTCATTTTTGTGTGTATATAATGGAGAACATATTGGTAAAAACAGTTTTTCATCAAACTCGAAAAGTAGGTAAGTAATGGTAAAAAAATATATATATATTTTTTACTGTTACGTTTTTTCAAATCCTATTATGAACTCCTGCTGCGCCCATCGAATACTAAACGTGTTTATATTCCATATTTGCATCAACAGTGGTAAGGAAGTTGATACAAAATTTCATGAATTTTGATATTGACATGATAAACATTCACATTGAATTGGATAAGTCTTATATTTGATTTGGAAAAGTCTGAATTTGGGTTGGAATGATGATAAATTATTAAATTTAACCTCAGGCCACTGCAGCCATGACTTGGGGTCAGAAGAGCGCTCAATCAAGAAACATATTCAAGAAACAACCACAACAACAAAAATACAAATGGGATAGTCGGCGGAGCGATCTAACACTTTCACGGTTTAGTGCGAGAAAGCGACTCATACTAACCCCTGAGCGGGTTGGGGGGCAGAGAGAAGGGTGAGGTCCTCCGTGGAGGTAAGTTTCCAGAAGTAAACTTTGAATCAAAGCCCTCAGGAAAGCCACTGTGAACCACTGTATTCGAAAAATGGGCCGAAGGAGTGCCGCGCTCCGGGTCTACCGCTGGAGGGTTAACTATTCAGTATTCAGGTAACAGCAACATTCACTACAACAACGATTTTATGGATTTTCCTAACCAATTTGAACATGATATTTTCACTAGAGTGTAACTACAGAACATTTTAAACGATATCAGATACCTATTTTTTTAGGAATTGGATCATTCAGGTTCTATGCGTCGGAGAGATCGATGAAAGGTAATCGTCTTAGTTATAAAAACATATCGTTAATTTGTGAACACGGTTTTACTAAATTGGAAATTTTTAAATAGTTTTGATCTGATATAAGCATTCAGATTGATGAATGAATCTGATAACCAGGCTGAAATTGCCTCAACATGATTCAGTGATTTCCAATAAAAACGAAATAATTTTCCGCAGTTTGCACCAATGTTTTTTGCTTAGATAATATAGATCTCGTACTTAATACTCCTTCGATGTGATAAAAGTGCTATTTTTCTGCTATGAATAAAATATTGAGGGAAAAAAATTGCCTCCTTACCAAAATCAATAATAAAGATGAAATATATATATATATATATGTCATTCCGCACGATAACTTGAGTAATTATTTGAATTTTTTCTTTTAGTTTTCGCCAAAATGTTCGTAACAACAAACAAAAGGTCAAGTTCGTTAGCCAGAAATTTTGGACAATCCAAAGTGGTCCAAATTTCAAAAAAAGTGAAAAAAAGTCCAAAAAAACGAGTTTTTTCCGTTTTTTGTGGTTAATACCATCACAATCATCATAATATGTGGTATATTCGGATTCAGCTCACAATTTCTGATATAATGCGTTTTTCAAAAATAAAAATTGTCCAAAAATTAAGAAAAGTATGGATATATTCATATATATAATGAGAACGCGCGTATATTTGTCGTACCCAGAAATAGAGTAGCCGTGTGGGTACTCTATGAGTTCGTAGAGACGAGTAGAACATGAATATGGACTCCTAAGATCTTCAAAGCATACCCAGTGCATACAGTATGTTGGTATGGTATACTGAAAAGAGAAAATAATGAAAACGCGCGTATATTTGTTGTACCCAGAAATGGAGTAGCCGTGTGGGTACTCTATGAGTTCGTAGAGACGAGTAGAACATGAATATGTACTCCTAAGATCTTCAAAGCATACCCAGTGCATACAGTATGTTGGTATGTTATACTGAAAATAGAAAAAAACAACAATAGCCATGTGGGTACTCTATGAGTTCGTAGGGACGAGTAGAACATGAACATGGACTCCTAACATCTTCAAAGCATACCCTCTGCATATAGTATGTTGGTATGTTATACTGAAAATAGATCTTAACCATAGCTTCAACTGAAAGATTTCTTTGAAAATTCGCTCATTGATTCATGCTGCATGAATGGATTTTTTTCGTTTAGGTTCCAAAGAAAAGACATAAAATGTCAAAAAGCAAATTCTAGTCTTCTCATTACATGAAATCACGATGAAATCAGTAATAGTAGAACCAAGTGCTATCTGAACCATCTACAACCACCTTGAGACAAATTTCAGTGGGGTTCCGATGTGGCCACAGTTCTAGGGGGGGGGGGGGGGACGTTCTTTGGTGGTTGGATTTGGACGGAATCCTAAGCCGGCCACACACGTGCAGGTTTGCCTGCAGGCGTACCTGAATAGGTGTACCTGAACAGGTAAACCGGAGCGTGTGTGGGTACATTTCTGCACAGTTATTCACCTGATCTGAGACCTGTGCAGGTAAAGTTCGCCTAATGGAAATTCAATTCTCTTTACCAGCGCAGGTTGTTAAACCTGAGCGTGTGTGGGGGCTCGACCTGACGCCTGAACAGGTTTCAGTTCAGTTTTATCGAAGGTTCGTTGGATCGCCTTCGTTTAGAATATCCTCTCCTCTTTTTGTATTTGTGTTCAGTTTTAAATTATTGAGTCCGCAATGGCTTCGAGGCAGCGTCATCAAGTTATGGAAGAATTTATAGGAATTTACGGGTCAGAAACTTATCTTTGGCGCACAAAAAGTAAAGAATATCACGATCGTACACTGCGTGATGCTGCCTATAACAAGTTGTAGATCAAGTTGAAGGAGATGGAACTGGATGCGGTGAAGGACACAGTTGTAAAAAAAAATAATAATAATAAACAGTTTGAGGAGCAACGTCCAAAAAGAGAAGAAAAAAGTCGATGCGTCCATTAAGTCAGGAGCTTCAGCGGATGATGTGTATAAACCTGGATGGAACAAACTGAGACCTGTCAGGTATACCGGATGGTGTGTCCAAGTGACGTTCTGGTACGTTGGTCTTGTACGCCTGCAGGCAAACCTGCACGTGTGTGGCCGGCTCTAGGGGTAAGGTCTCGGGCTCATCACCCCCTCGTCACAACTCATGGTGATGGGGCAATAAGTAGCCATGAGTGTAATCATCCGAACAAATTCTGATATTTCCTTTGGAAAACCGCTGATGACGACCGCTACATGACAGTCTGACAAAAATCCAACCTGAACAAGTTAACTTCACTTGGTTTTTACTTTTTTACAAATTGCATTGAATTTGGAAGAGAAAAATGGAAATTGTGGTAATTATTGTGGCAAAGTAATAAATTATTGTTGTTCAAGTGACAAATTTTGTTTCAACGATTTCAAGTTTCCGTAAGCGCAAAGGGTTTCAGTTGTCTGAAGGCCTTGAATATCATATATTATGGACAATCTAAGCTCCAACCCAAAAAATTCTCGAACAGGTATTCAAAATCGAATGTGGATTGTGATCGATGTTTGTTACGAAAATGCGATAAATAATAAAAAGTTTTGTGAAAGAAAGGACAATCGTTAAACTCGTTGCAAAGTAAACACATGTTCAACTGTCAATTGAGAGTTTTGTGTGGAGTGATCAAAATCGTTAGCCACTTGATTACTGTTCGGCGTCGTTGGTCAGTTTTATTATTGTGTCTCCGATTAATTAATTGTCTCAATAACGAGCCTTTGAAACGGGTAATAAAAACGACAACTTTGACTACAATTAATTTCAACAGATAACTTGTATCCGCGGGTTCCAACCAAGCACAATATAATAAGTTCGATTCATATTTATGGCCATCCGTGCGGGGGCGGGTGGCTATAAATAGTCTTGTTTTATTTCATGTTTTCATCTTCTTTTTCGTATTTTTTCGGTGCAATTCTCGCCTGATGCTTCACCAATTGCAGTCCTGGCGCTGCTTCATCCTGGAAACCCACTTCCCCGCATCTGCGCCACTTCTGCATCGCTCCTCGAACGACATAAAGCTCGAAGAAATCTAACACCTAGTTAGATTTGCTCAGGAAATTCGTCAGTCTGAACATGTGGAGCTCGTGTTGGTTGCTAATCGTGATGCTGGTCGGTAATATCTTCGTAAGAAAAGAAGCTCATGGAATAGTAAGCCATTTACTTTCAACTTCTGCTGATTGTCTTCACAGAATAGTATCACTAAACTTCTCTCATAATACACACAAGCGGTTCCTTCGCCAATCCGAAAATCGTATACAAAATTTTCGTCCGCCGTACGCGGCACTTTTCTTAGCAACCCTGCACCGATTTGGTTCTAATTTGGTATATGGGCTACATTTGGGGTCTAGTTGTTTTTTGGAAGTCCAAAGTTTTTCAAGTTTAGTTGAAGTCAGTCAATTCTAAGGGATGAAAATCAAGGGTTGAAATTTCCAAGAGTGCCCTAGCTCAAAAACTCTCGAAATAAAGGTATTGTTTTTTCATCAATTCAAGAGTATTGAATTTTTAGAATTTTTAAAGGCGACGCGGGGCTCTGTAGGACAAACCGTTCGCTCCGTACGAGAACTCAAGGGTTTTACTTCGATTAAACATAAACACGACTGTGAATCACCAACGATGTCTGATCTCCGTTCAAATTTTATCTGACTAAAATGCGATTGCTTTTTTCGTTTCTTCGAATTGTATTCAGTTTTTCTTCCTTAGTAACGAGTAATCAAATTTCCCATATGAACCTTCCTATTTTTTGAATCGATCGTGAAGCGTTTATTTCTTCCAAATGAACTTGGTTATGAAGTTGTGTAGGTAATTATGTAGTAGTTAAGTAGTTACTACTTACCTACTGTAGGTAACTACGGTTGGTTGGTTAAAAAAAACCTGCAAATTATTACACAAAGGTTTATCATTTTCCTGTATAGATCACTATTCTGTAAAGAACACACCATTATCCCATTGCTATTATTACTATTAATTTATTTTTATTCATCTATTTTTGCCAACCAACTATAGATACCTAGTACCTACCTACTGGTTTTTTCAATGATATTTTTATTTATTGAATGCCAATAACATAACAACTGATCACATGAGGACCCCATCTAGTTAATTTACTTTCAAAATTCAATTGAACAGTTTGTAGAGTCAACAGCCCAGTGCTCTAGGTAAATTACAGGTAACATGTGTTTCAATTACACGCTTTTCCCACTTTAACCCTGGAGAGCTACCCCAGATTTTTTGTCTTCCAAAATGAAAATTTCCACTCGCGTATTACGTTTCAGGTTTTCCTGAACAAATTTGGTTCCGTGTCTGTCTGTCTGTGTATCTGTCATGAAATACTTGTGAAGGGAGAAACTTCAAGAAGTTATTGTCCAATTTTGATGAAAGTTTCATAGACTGTGCGGGTTGGCATGCAGATGATTTTCTATTGAAATCATCACCTCCGGACCGAAAGTAGCCTCTACGCTTGCGAAAACTGTATACCCAATATACAAAATCCATATAACAGCAATAATTTCAACATTTTTCATCGAAATTCGATGGAATTTTTAGGAATAGTGCTGGATGACGTGTGGATGGTTTTCAGGAAGGTAGTGCAAGGTACTTAGAGATTGCTGTATCGAAATTAACTACTATGCATCGGATCATCAGTACAATCTGGTTATTGATACGAGGAAGCTATGAGCCACACCCACTTGGTAGACTTTTTATTCTGTAATACCATTTATCAGTCGCTCTGACGAATACTTTCTTCGCTTACAACGCTACTCGTTCTTCTCATCGACTGACGAATCTGAAGTGGCTTAAGTGAGTCAAGTAGACAACTAACTAGTAGAGTCATAGCTGAGCCCATACGAGTGAAGTTCGCGCTATTGTAGATCTGTACAGAAACACTACGAAATGTTCGTCGCTTGAACGAAGGACTGTATTCCAGGGTTAATTTTGTGACAATGGTCATTCCCAAATATTTCGCAGTGTTCACAATCGGAGTTGCTCGTAAGCAATTATTATAATAAGCATTATTGGGAAGCTGTTGATTTTTACGTATGTGAAGTTGATGTGGGAGGACCATTTTTGGTTCATTCACTGATATGGGGTCTCAGTTGGTCGCCGTTTGTTCCTTGGTTCAGGGTTAGTATTTCCGTGAATTGAAGGGGCAAAAACTATAAAAGTTGTAGCTAATTCCAAATTTTCAAGAATTTTAGAAATTTAATAGGTAGTGCATGGCCCTAGGGAATTAAAAAACTGAAAGATTGCCGCTGGAATCATCAAAATCGAATTCCATCGGCAACCTTTCAGTTTTTCAATTCCCTAGGGCCATGCACTAATAAATTTCTAAAATCCTTAAAATTTCAAATTTAGCTACAACTTTTGTAGTTTTTGCCCCTACAATAAATTGTCCTACATCCTCTGTAGGACAGACCTTTCGCTCTCTATGAGAACTTATGGGTTAAACTTATGATATTTCAGAAACACGTGCGTGAATCGCTGGAAAGTCCTTATCTCAGTTCAAATTGAACCCGTTTTTTTTTAAAGGGGTTATGTGTCATTTGTGAAACTTTCGGGAAAACGCAAAAAACTGTCCCAAGTCGTCAAAACGATCAAAACATCCCATTTTTTGAAATATTCCAATACAGTTAAATAATATACAATCCTCCAGAATTTTTCAGATTTTTTTCAGCAAGGGGAAGTGTATCAAATTGCAATTTGAAATGCTCTCACATACCCCCTTTTAAAAAAAATCGATTTTTCAGGACTGAAATTATTTGAATAAACAGCTTTATTCACTTAATGAAACATATTTTAATGAAAATATGTACATAAAACATCATAACATAAAAGATATAATATATCTGATCATATATTATATGATCAGTTTATTCAAAATTAAAATCCAATCAACCAAAATCAAAATTTCCACTCGCGTTTTAGGTTTCAGACCTTCCTGAACAATAGGGGGTGCGCCTTGATTTTTTAAAGATTTTTTAATCGAAAGTAGACTATATCCTGAGAATTTTGGCACCAACCGCGACCTTCTAGCATGAGTAGATCTGTTTCTATGATGTTTCAAAGTTTCGACCGTTTATGACGTCACGCGCCTCTCTCGCCTGGGCGGGACCCCCCAGCCCACTGTGACGTAATAAACGGTCGAAACTTTAAAAATTCATAGGAAAATATTTACACACGCTAGAAGGTCCACCTTAGATTAAAAATAACAATAAACAGTTTTTCCTACCCAGGCGCACACCCTATTTTGGTTCCGTGTTGTCTGTCTGTCATGAAATCCTTTCCACACCCATAACTTCTACATTTCTCATCCGATTTTGATGAAATTTTCAGGGATTCTGCGGGTGGGGGTGTAGATGATCCCCTATCAAAATCATTACCCCCGGACTGTTAGTAGCCGCTGCACATGCGCAAACGTGAAATCCTTGCCAAGGCCATAACGTCTATATTTCCCATCTGATTTGGATACAATTTTCAGGAATTTTGCGAGTTGTGATGATGATGGTCCCCTATGAAAATCGTGGCCATCAAATTGAAAGTATCTTATGCGCATGCGTAAACGTGAAATCCTTGTAACAGCCATAACTTCTACATTTTGCAACAATATTCAGATATTGTGCGGGTTGAAGTGTAGATGGTCCCCTATGAGGGTAGTGCAAGGTACTTAGAGATTGATATTTTGAGAGTAACTACTATGCATCTGGTAATCTATATGGTCGGGTTATGGATATGAGGAAGCTACGTGCCACACCCACTTGGAATTGTTGTTTTAGTTAGGGCTAGGTGGAGATTCAAAATTAAGTGATTTCGGTTATTTATCTTCAATAACAAAGCCTAGGAATCGGCTAAGAAACAAAAATTAATCCCCTCCCTTTACCGAAATATTAATTATTATAAACCAATCTGACAGTTTATTATTTTAGTCTCGAAACTCCTCGTCCACCACATAGCGAGTGAGTAAGTTATCTTTTGAAAGGGGTTATGTGACTCACATAGCCCCTTTCAAAAGACATCGGAAATTTCAACCTGTTTTTTCTATGGGAAGCGTCAATGATACGAGGTTCCTTTTGATCGCAATCGATGCAACCAAGTATAGAGACCCAGAAAATAAAAAAAAGTGAAAATGGCCGAAAATGTCACATAGCCCCTTTAAAAAAAACGGGTTCAATTGTACCTGACCGAAATATAATTGTTGTTCTTTTCTATGAGTTATACTCAGTTTTGCGTCCTTAACAACCAGTATTCAAACTCCTTAATGAATGCGTTAATTTTGCATTTTCAATATTTTTTATTCCTTTATTAGGTATCACTAATGTATATTAAAATTTATTATTCAAATCTTTTGATATTCACATTTCGAAAACAAAAATCTTGTCTTTCGATGTCAGAATAATAATGTGTTTTTCATTTAGCCTTTTAGAGCTTCCTAAACATTTTCGGTCCGCTATTTCCCTTGTTTGCCTGCCGGTCTGTATTAAGTTAATTTTTTGTACCAAAATAATCGTCCTCAAATGTCAATGAAGTTGTTATGGTGTCTGCCATATGTTCTGCTAGAATTTTTCTGAAACATCAATTCCTCCCAGTAGATTAGGTCGGTTTTACTCAAATTTGCAGGTAGGATACAAGCTGGACTTGGTATAATTCTTTGTTGATTACATCTTCATCCGGTCGATAAGAGTCACAGTTAATGTTTCAGGCAAATAGACATAGAGACGTGTCTGAAAAGTTTGTCATCTTGAGTTGGGTCTATTTATGATATCACAAATAGCTTCTCTAACGACTTTCTGAACCCTATGCTTTACGTTTTCTTCAGAGGCCCATGATATTGTGGTTGAACAGTGTTACCTACTATTTACTACCATGAGAATCTTGATGACTTAGGGGCGGATTCATACCATCGCAACGAGGACGTATCTTCGCTTAGGTCTTCCTGTGATTGTCATAGAAAGTTGAGTCTCAGTATAGTTGCTACTCTGTGTTTAGCTGTATGAGAAATACAACCCCATGAAGCCTACTCAGGTGGAATTAAATTAAAATTTCTTTGGGTTATTCTTCAATCTGACTGGAAATTTGTTTTCCATTCGTGTAATCTCATCAATTTGAGATGATCATCAACGTTAATCTGTGTAACTCATTCCCTCAATCATTTTACAACGACTATATTATCTACTTTCATATTAGGCTTTTTTAAGAAGTTGTATTGTCCTGACAACTTCCGAACTAACTTATGGTCAATGAGAACATTTCCTCTATCGATAATTGTATGTACAACCTTTTTGTTCCAGTCAAACAAAACTCACGAGGCTCAAGGTGGAAAACGTCTTCCATATGAATCAATCAATGAAGAGTCTAGAAGTTCGTACAAAGAAGGAGACTTATCGAAAATTGAGAATATGTTGAACAAACTGGGTGAAAATGTGTGCAACCGTTTCACTAGATACAGTGGTTGCGATGGATGTCGAAGTTGTGGTGGTTACGATGGAGACTGCAGTAATTGGATGAAAGGGAAACAAAAAAATCATGATGATGGTAAACTGGAAGACTATTTCAATATCCTGAGGAAGGAAATCGGAGATTTGAGGGCAGAAATCGCCTCTTGTTGTCAGGCTTCGAAGGTGGCAAATCCAAGTGATGACGTTACAAAGCCACTGAAGACAATCATAAGCAATCAACAGGGAATTATCGAACAATTACGAAAGCTTTTAGAAAATAAGCAAAAAACTGTAAAACAGGCCGCCGCCATATATAAGAAAAGAACAAAGGAATGGGAAGATTTTAGAGCATCACTAGAACATGAAGTGTCGACGCTCAAAATTGATTTCAAGAAGCAACTGAAAAAATCAAAACTCTGTCCCACATATGAGCCTATACGCCGGAATGTTGGTACTGAATCATATAAAATTTTCCAACCTCCGTTAAATGCTGGAAATAGAAAATTGAAACATAACAATTAAGTCCAGATCAAATTTTTATGAAATTAATAAATTTAATTTATTTAAGTTAAATTTCTACTTGTCTACCATATTCTGAATGTCACGTTGTGCTATCGATCTTCGATTATGAATCTTGAAATTATCAACAACAAATAAAAAAAAGTCTGCCAAGTTGGGTGGGCAGTATAGCTTCCTCACTCATTGTAACATGGACGTATAGAATCAGTTGGCGAAAAAATTATGATTCAAAGAGTTATTGAATACCAAAATATTAGCGGTCCACCGTCTAGGACCTAACCCACACAATCCCTGAAAATTTCATCGAAATCGGTTGAATAGTTGCGGAGTTTTGGTTGTAACAATAAATTTAAAGTTCGCGCATGCGCAGCGGCTATTGCTTGACCAATTTGATTGAAACTTATAGGGTGTCTCTTAGAAGTTAGTCCCTAACTAACCTCCGAATTTGAGCAAAATCGGTTCATTAGAAACCGAGAAACCGAGGTCCCAGGAAATTCACGTTTGCGCATGCGCACTCGCTCCTATTGGTCCGAAGGTGCTGAAATTTATAGGGGACTGTCTAGGACCTAACCCGCACAATCCCTGAAAATTTCATCAAAATCGGACCACAGGTTAGTATAGTTTTGCCCGGGACAAGGATTGACCACAGACAGACAGACAGACCGACAGACAGACAGACAGACAGACAGACAGACACGGAACCAAAATTGTTCGGGAAGCTCTAAAACGCAAAAAGGAAGTGGAAATTTTGATTTTGGAGGACATTTTTTTTTTCACTTCTTTCACGAATACAAAGCTTCCCTACCTTCGGTAGTGAGGAAGCAATATAAACTATGGACAATCGAAGAATACGACAGTAAATTGTTTTAATTACTTTAATTTCATTGACAATACTTATATTATATTACATTTTATGGAATGCTTCTGTCATCTAGTTTGTAATGAAGTGATTATGTCCATTACAATTTAAGAATGATGTAATTAATTCCGTTCCATGGTATATTCTCACAGATGTGCTGATTTGTAGGAGGGTTTTCGCCAAATTGTCTTTAACCCTGGAACGGTTTACTACGTAAGTATTACGTGTGGTTGGGGAACTTTCCTTTCCTCCGCCTCAGCTGGTTGCCCAAGCAGACTCTGCCATCAGCAGTCCCTAGAAGAACTAGTTGTGAAGTGTCACGTGACGAGGGAAGGATACCATGGTCGTATTTTACAACGTGGCAGCGCTTCCTGGATTAGTCTAAACGCCATATTTATGTAGTGTACCAATATATGTACATTTTGGTTTATTATTTTCAATAATGAACCTTTCTAATCGACCAAGAAAATTTTTGTTTAACTCGCCGTTGACATTTGTTGGTTTACGTTTCAAAGTACGTAGAACCCAAAAACCGAAAGGAAATTTGGCTGTCCGTACGCCGTCCGCCGTACGCGGCTCTTTCATTATTTCTCATGGACCTGGAGAAAATAAAAACCAGTGTCAACACGGCTAGTAAATAAAGGCTTTAGATGCTATTAAACAGCATCTGTGTTTTTCAGTACAATAGAATTTAAGTATGATAACGAACTAAGTACAGTATGAAGTAATAGTGTAGTTTTTGTACATTTAGAATTACATAATGTGTAATTCTAAATATTTATGTAATTCATGATGTACATATGTGCCGTGTACATATGTAATTCATTCATAATATGTAATGCTAAGGTACTTTGTTTCTTATCATATTATGATACAAAACAAAGTACCTTAGTAAAAATATTGTTATTTACCGCGAAACTTTCAAATTTTAAAATCATTAATTAAAAATTTAAAACGCTGCAAATCATTGCCCAAAGGTTTATTATTTTCTGTGTGGATCACCCTTTTGTATAGATCACTGGTTCTCCATCAATAGCACCTACCACCATCTGTATTCTCCCTTGACCTTCCCTCTCAAATTTCAGCTTCCTGCGTTCAATAGGATTGAAAATGGCTTCAGAGCTCGTGTTTCTGATTTATCGTAAGTCTAACCCTTAAATTCTCGTAGGGAGCGAACGGTTTGTCCTACAGAGGTGAAAAAAGATACCTTTATTTCGAAAGTTTTCGAGCTAGGGCACTCTTGAAAATTTCCACCCCTTAGAAGTGACTGACACCAACCAAAAGCTTTGCGAAACAACTAGACCCCAAATGGAGCCCATATACCAAATTTGAACCAAATCGGACCAGTGTTGCTAAGAAAAGTGCCGCGTACGGCGGACGGACAGAAATTTTTTTATTCAATTTTCGGATTCTACGCACCTTGAAACGTAAAACATCAAATTTTGAGGGGAGTTAAATTTTCTTTCTCTTGCTCGATTCTAAAGGCTTAGGTATTATTGAAAATAATAAACCAAAATTGGCCTCTCCCTCAAAATTTGTTGGTTTACGTTTCAAAGTACCTATAATCCAAAAATCGAATAAAATTTGGCCTTCCGGGGCGTATTCCTTAGCTACCATGAACCGATTTTGATGAAATTTTGTACATAGGGTCTATTTGGGGTCTAGTTGTGCCTCGAAGCTTCTGGTTAATGTAGGTCACTTCTAAGGGTTGGAAAATAAAGGTTAAAATTTTAAAAACGTCTTAACTCAACAAGTTTTGATATAAACGTATTGTTTTTTCATCAATTTAGGATAGTATTGAATTTTTAGGGACATTAGGAGCCCTAAAACAGAGAAAAAAAATAGAAAAAATTTGGACAAATTTAAACATTTTCTATTGTTTAATCATTCAACTTAAATTGTGATAAACATAATTATAAAGGATTACTTCTAAACAGAAAGGAGTTCCGTGGAAGCAGACGATGGCGCTACTTTGTAAATCAGTCTCAGTCACTACAAAGGAACTCTTATTATTAAGTAATCGAAAACATCTAAAGCGTCGAAGAACACATCACAACTAAAAGCCCGTGTTCTTAACAAATTCTCGCCTAGGTTTTATGATTCTTCGACTACACATTCGTAAAAACCAAGCCAACCAACAACATCAATATATAATCCACTAAATCAATGTTGGTTTTTACCGCGAATGGTGTTTACAGTCCTTTTAAATCAGAGATATATCTGGGCTTCGACCATATTTACAGCTGATTTGGCAGTAGATTTACGTATAAATTAAGGGCTTTCCAACGAGTGGCGAACGATTTTCGTGGGATGAAATCAACGATGAAACATTTCCCTAGGAACGGGTCGGTTGTAACTGAAAATCATTTCCAAATCTCGCGCTACTTTCGTTCCTCGGTTTCGTCACGTTTTTGCCTAGTTAGGTGATGACTAAAGCATGTTCCATGCTAAAAGTTGTCCGTTCCCCGTACGAGGCACTTCTTTTAGTAGCCATGGACCAATTTTGATGAAATTTTATACATGGGTTCCATTTGGGGTCTAGTTGTGCCGCGAAGTTTTAGGTTAGTGACAATCACTTTTAAGGGGTTAAAAACAAATTTTGAATTTTGAAGAAAAAAACCCTAGCTCGAAACTTTTTGATATAAAACTATTGCGTTTTTCACCAATTTAAAGTAGAATTGAATTTTCATAATGAAAGAGACCCTTTCAGAGCTTTGTAGGAAAATCCATTCGGTGCTCATGAGAACTTAAGAGTCGAACTTACAATAAATCCGAAATAAAGTGTGAATTGCTAAAATCCGTTACAATTTCAGCTGAGCAAATTTTATCATTGTTCATTTCATTGAAATGAGTTTCGTATTCTACAAAGTTGCGCTTTTTTAGCAACCATGAATTAAATTAATTCCTTTATGAAGGAACTCACCGCAGTTGGATAGGTAGCGACGTTTTTGGTAGGTACGTAGTATTAATGGAAAAGCCGCGTTCTATGCAGACAATCGATACATTGAAATAATAGATCATTGCGAAATAATTTGCGGAATTTTGATTTGCTTCCCTATTTTTGATCATGAGAAACAAAATGGTTTGTTTTGTTGTGATGGCTGTTCATCCGATGACGGATTTTCTCTTTCTCCTCTATTGCAGAGATGCGAGCTTCCTGAAGCGGGTAAAAACGCTTCACATTATTACACAACGGTTCACTATTTGTTTGTAACGATCACCTGTGACCGAAAGATCGCATTTGCACAGCTGAATTTTGCGTCACTCAGTGAACTTTCATATGCAATTCACACTCGTGTAACTGATTCATCAGTCGTCCACTCTGCAAAGCAACGGTGACAGGAACCTCCCTACAATCGCCCGAAGAGGCTAGTTTCAGTCGGATAGTTAGGTGGCGGGAGGGGGAGGGCTTCTCTCTGTCCAGCTCAGGATAGCTAATACTATGTGGCTAATAAGGAAAAATTATAAGCTTGCAACACATAGCTTATAACACGCACATTATTAATAAGCTAATATTACACTTCACAATAATTGCTCATAGTTTATCGACTGGTGCAGCAAACGACGTACCTACTGCAGACGGACGGAAAAAGTTTTATTCAATTCCCGTATTCTGCAAACCTTGATCCGTAAACCATCAAATTTTCGTTTTTAGATCGATTCCGAAGAATCATAATTGAAAACAATTATCCAATAATTGTGAGTCTAAGCAAGAATATCCTCTTGCATTTTGCCTACCATTGCTTTCTGAACAACATTGGTTCCAAATCTGTCTGAGGTCAATCTTCGTCCTAGAAATCGTCATAATATGACGATATTATGATGATATTATCATTTTCGAGTAATTTTCAGCCTCTGGACGACGTCTAACGAGCTTTATCAACATAAGCAATCGTGATTTCACCAGAAAAATGTTACTTCGTTACTTTACTACTGGATTGGAGAGAAGTTCGACGCCATCTGAATTCGTGGTTTCTTGTAAATATAATTTATACGAATATAGCAGACTTTGTTTTATTGATCCTCTGATGTCCTCAGTTTCAAAATCTAGCTATCCGTTATTAAATGCAATCGATTCGCGACTATCTTCCACAATCATTTTCATTCACAATATAAATTATCTCCATGGTGAAATATTTAGTTGTAAGACACGAACCAAGTCACAGATATTATTCCTGATTACCTGTTTATACCTGTTTACTACGTATCCAGGTAACAGCAACATTCACTACGACAACAGTTTTATGGCTCCTCCTTTCCAACTTGAACATAACATATAACCCTCCAAAAGTTATTCTCATCCTGCAAATGGTAAACCCAGGAGTGCTCTTTCGGTACTTCTTTCCGACTAAATCAATATTAAATATTGATTTATATTGATAAATAAATATCATAAATATTGATATAAATATTGATAAATTTTATCATATTTTTGAATGGTTCTCGGTCAGAATGTGATATTCAACTCATTTTTTTGTGTATATAATGGTGTTCAATGAAGAATATATTGGTAAAAACAGTTTTTCATTAAACTCAAAAAGTAGGTAAGTAATGGTAAAAAAAAAATATATTTTTTTTACTGTTACGTTTTTTCAAATCCTATTATGAACTCCTGCTGCGCCCATCGAATACTAAACGTGTTTATATTCCATAGTTGCATCAACAGTGGTAAGGAAGTTGATACAAAATTTTATGAATTTTGATATTGAAATGATAAACATTCACATTGAATTGGATAAGTCTTACATTTGATTTGGAAAAGTCTGAATTTGGGTTGGAATGATGATAAATTATTAAATTAAACCTCAAGCCACTGCAGCCATGACTTGGGGTCAGAAGAGCGCTCAATCAAGAAACATATTCAAGAAACAACCACAACAACAAAAATACAAATGGGATAGTCGGCGGAGCGATCTAACACTTTCACGGTTTAGTGCGAGAAAGCGACTCATAATAACCCCTGAGCGGGTTGGGGGGCAGAGAGAAGGGTGAGGTCCTCCGTGGAGGTAAGTTTCCAGAAGTAAACTTTGAATCAAAGCCCTCAGGAAAGCCACTGTGAACCACTGTATTCGAAAAATGGGCCGAAGGAGTGCCGCGCTCCGGGTCTACCGCTGGAGGGTTAACTATTCAGTATTCAGGTAACAGCAACATTCACTACAACAACGATTTTATGGATTTTCCTAACCAATTTGAACATGATATTTTCACTAGAGTCTAACTACAAAACATTTTAAACGATATCAGATACCTACATTTTTAGGAATTGGATCATTCAGGTTCTATGCGTCGGAGAGATCGATGAAAGGTAATCGTCTTAGTTATAAAAACATATCGTTAATTTGTGAACACGGTTTTACTAAATTGGAAATTTTTAAATAGTTTTGATCTGATATAAGCATTCAGATTGATGAATGAATCTGATAACCAGGCTGAAATTGCCTCAACATGATTCAGTGATTTCCAATAAAAACGAAATAATTTTCTGGAGTTAGCACCAATGTTTTTTGCTCAGATGATATAGATCTCGTACTTAATACTCCTTCGATGTGATAAAAGTGCTATTGAGTTTTTTTCTATGAATAAAATACCGAGGGAAAAAAATTGCCTCCTTACCTAAATCAATAATAAAAAAAGATGTAATGACGATTTTTCGTTTTTATTTATTTTTGAGAAAAAAACGATTGCCACGGGTAAGGTTTTTTTACGGGTAAGCTGATTTTATTACCTTCAAATTCCTCTCCCTAATTTTAAAAAGTGAGTAATCTTTTGAGCGAAAAGTTCAAAATACGGCCTGAAAACGAAAATGTCGTTTTTTGGGAAAAACTACTATTATTAAATCAGTGCTGTAGGTACGTTATGAATTATCCAATCTACAGAGCTCCTCCTGGTATCAAACAAAAAGAAGGTACAGGATTATTTAGGTCTAGTTTACCTACTTCCACTATTATGTCACTTATTTTTGGTTCATTATTTTCAATAATAAGCCTTTGGAATCGAGCAAGAAAAAATTTTTTTTAACCCCCCCTCAAAATTTGATGTTTTACGTTTCAAGGTACGTAGAATACGAAAATCGAATAAAAAAATTTCCGTCCGTCCGCCGTACGCCGTACGCCGTCCGCCGAACGCCGTACGCGGCACTTTTCTTAGCAACACTGGACCGATTTGGTTCAAATTTGGTATATGGGCTCCATTTGTGGTCTAGTTGTGCCGCGAAGCTTTTGGTTGATGTAGGACACTTCTAAGGGGTGAAAATTAAGGGTTGAAATTTTCAAGAGTGCCCTAGCTCGAAAACTCTCGAAATAAAGGTATCGTTTTTTCACCAATTTTAAATAGTACAGAATTTTTAAAAATTTTTGAGACCACCCGGAGCTCTGTAGGACAAACCGTTCGGTCCCTACGAGTACTTGAAGGTTTTCCTTCGATAAAACAGAATCATGAGTGTGAATCGCAAAAGAGGTCTAATCTCCATTCAAATTTTATCGGACTAAAATGCGATCGCTGTTCATTTTTTCGATTTGTATACAGTTTTGCCTTCTGCGTAACCAGTAATCAAATTTCCATATCAAGCTTTCTATTTTTCGAATCGTGTGTGAAGCGTTTAGTTCTTTCTAATAAACTTGATTGTGAAGGTGTAAAGCCATTTTAGTGTGGTAGGTAGTACCTACCAATAGTTGGTAGGTAAAAAAAAGTTGGTAGGTAAAACAATGTTTGTAGGTAAAAAACGCTGCAAATCATTGCTCACTGATCAGACCACTGATCAGCTGAGTGAGCTCCGAAGCCATTTTCAATCCTATTGAATGGAGGTGCTCTTCCAGGCGTCTCCAGCATTCGAGGATATCTTCTTCACTCCTCACATCACTGATCAGCTGAGTGAGCTCCAAAGCCATTTTCAATCCTATTGAATGGAGATGCTCTTCCAGGCGTCTCCAGCATTCGAGGAGATCTTCTTCAATCCTCACATCACTGATCAGCTGAGTGAGCTCCAAAGCCATTTTCAATCCTATTGAATGGAAGTGCTCTTCCAGGCGTCTCCAGCATTCGAGGAGATCTTCTTCACTCTTCAGATCACTGATCAGCTGAGTGAGCTCCGAAGCCATTTTCAATCCTATTGAACGCAGGAGCTGAAATTTGAGAGGGAAGGTCAAGGGAGAATACAGATGGTGGTAGGTGCTATTGATGGAGAACCAGTGATCTATACAGAAGGATGATCTATACACAAAATAATAAACCTTTGAGCAATGATTTGCAGCGTTTTTTTAATTGCTTCACAGATACCAATATGTAGCTATGATTTTGTTTACAAGTATCGCGTCGTATTTGTCGCTTGTGGCAAACTTCTCAAGAGGCTATAAACTTTTTCCTTTTCAAGAGGGAAGAATAATAGATCATAGATATGTTCATTTGTCCATTGTTTGAAAAAAAATATAATAATATTATATTTTTAGAAAATTTTTTTTCAAATATATTATATTCTATGATAAAAAATATATAAAAATATTATTAAAATATTTAATATTATATATTAAATTAAATAGTATATAAAAATATAATATTTTATAATATATATTATATTGCAGTATTCTAGAGAACCTTGCTTCATAGCAACCGATATTTAGTTATCCGCGTAGGATTTTCGTGGCAAAAAAAAGTGTCGCGAAAAATTCCTCGACCCCCAGCCAAAGACTCGCCATAAATTATTGAAATTATATTAATTCAAAGTAATAGTGAAAACCCTGCAAATTATTACCCGAAGGTTTGTTTTTTCTGTATAGATCACTTGCCAGCCACCATCTGCAAAGCCTACTTTTGCTTCACACTCAATTCAAAGAAATGGGAGAGTTGTGGGTGCCTTCATATGGAAATTTGATTACTGGCTGCTAAGGACTAAAGACTAATTACTACTCGAAGAAACGAACGCATTGTGGTCAGCTGAAATTTAACGGTTTTTGAACACTTTTGCGATTCACACTCCTGTTTCTGATTAATCATGTCCGACCCTTGAGTTACAAGTGGGCGAATTCCATGAAAATCGGTCCTTGGTAACGACGTGCCGCGTACGGCGTAAGACGGGCAAAATTGCGGTTTTTTATTTCCAATGATGAACCTTTGGAATCGACCAAAAAAAAAAGTTGAACCTCCCTCCGAATCTGTTGGTTTGCGTTTTTAAATAATTACCTAGAATCCAAAAATCTAATAAAACTTTTGCCATACGACACTCTTTCCTTAGTTACCATGGACCGATTTTGATGAAATTTAGTCTATGGGCTCCATTTGGGGTCTAGTTGTGCCCCGAAGCTTTTGGACGTCAGTCACTTCTAAGGGTTGAAAAATAAAGGCTGTAATATTCAAAACTCCCTACCTGAATTGATATTAAGGTTTTTTCTTACATTTGAAATACTTAGTATCGGCTGTAAGCTTCAACGAGTGATGCTCTGAATATTAAGATTCACCAAATTTAACCAAGAGACCTGAGTTTAAGAAAGGTGCAAACACTAATAACCATATTTATCATGCATAGCATATATTATGAAACAAACTCACCGTTGAAACGAAGGTCTGGAGATGGGGAATCGAAAATATGTAGACAAAACAGTGATTTGAATTTGATTAGTTTATTCAATGAATATTGAATGACTCGAATATGATTCCAAACTGATAATAGTTAATTCAATAAAATATTGAATGACTCGAAACAAGATTGGAAATGCAAATCAAAGAGAGCAGTTTGTAAGACACGGATCAAGCTATTCACACAAGAGGGTTGGAAAGTTTCCAATGGAAAAACAAGTGAGAAGCGAATGAATTAGAAGCCAAGCGATAATCAGCTGACAGCTGAAGATCGCGCACAATGTTACCAGCCACATGATTCGGCTTAAGCTAATCCTGATTGAAGTTACACAATTTCAAAGCTTATAGCAAGAACATGTTATGCGAATGGGTACATTATATTGTATAAATATTTTCATAATAGAAAATATTCAGAAACGGAATACAATATGCTTTTTACCAAAATGCAACAATACACCATGTGTTATGGGTACTCGGTACATGACCACATGAACTGTATGACGTCACAGGGTAAGAGTCACTCATTGAAGACCTCTTATTTCCAGCACTCCCTCCTCTTCAATGGGTGAAGCCTCACTGAAGGGGAACCCTCAACCATTTCCGAATAGTATGCCCAAAACGGGTCATGCTCGTAATTATTCAGAAATGCTCAAGAGTCAGTGAGTCATATGATACACACATTCCGTAAAAATTGTTTTTGCCTGAGCCCATATTTCAGGCAATGATCACAACGGATATTATTGCATTTTTCACAAATCAAAAATTCAATCTATCAAAGTGAACATGTGAATCTAGTGAAGATTAATTCAACAAACTTTGTTAAGGATTCACAAACAATAGTTAATCTTCATGACTTTGAATTTACGACAAATCAAAAATGTAAAATTGAGGCAAGTGAATTTACATTTATACAGATGCAAATGCAAATGAGATGCGAAAGAAATTTACATTTGAAAAGCTAATGACATGTTGAGAAATGGAATTTATCTAATTGAATAATGCGCGAAATTCAACTGAGACTGAAGCGAGGATTCCATTCATGTCGTGGAGATGAGACGAGGAGAGTCGGAGATTCGACGTTCTCAGTTCCAAGGCTCGTCATCACCTGCTTTTTGGGGAAACAGAACACCAGATTAGAGACATGTTAACAAAGATTCTCTAAATTGCACAAATTTGTTATGTGGCAAAGCTTTAGTAAAACAATCTGCGAGTTGATCATTTGTAGAAACCCATTCTATGTTTACTCTTTTATTCTTATATAGTTCATGCACATAGTGCATATACAGCTTTACCACATGTTTCAGTGTTCTGGAATCGTTAGTCATTGCAACTGCTGTAGCCGGAGAACAGTCACATTTTAAATTCGGATAAATGTTAAGACCATTAAAAAAGTTGCAAAGGCTACGAACGTTAACTAGTCCCTTGCAGGCCTCTGACATAACAATGTACTCGGCTTCACAAGTTGAAAGAGCGACGTGGCTTTGTTTCTTAGATTTCCACGATACTAAGTCCCCAAGAATTTTGACTGAAAATCCCGTAGAGAATTTCCTGTTTAGATTGTTTAGTCCCAATGATGAGTCATAATGTGCCACAAGATCATTGGTGTTACCAGTAAACGAAATTCCATAATTCATAGTTCCTTTAAGGTACTTTAGAATTTTTAATACCCATTTTCAATCTGAAAAAGTATATCCAACCTGTTTCCGACTCATGAAATTCACGGCAAAGGAAATATCAGGTCTAGTCCAATTTTGGATATATAACAAAGAACCTATCACTTCCCTATAGGGAACACAGGGTGATGCCTCTGAGTTCTCTGAGGAGCTAATTTGTCCAGTGAGTGTGCACGTAGTCGGACTCATAGGAATCTCACTAACAGCACTGTCAAGTGGGAGAAATTTGGAAATTAAACTCTCAATAGCAGTTCTTCGGTGAATGAATAGCTCCCTCCTAGATTCGTTTCTTATTATTTCGAAAACCCAAGAACTTTTTAGGAGTACCCAAATTTTTGATTCGAATTTCTTTCTTAAGTTCCTTAATTACGTCGCAGGCCTTGTTGCTGTCATTTGAAGCTAAGAGATCTACATAAATGATAAGCAACGCATACTTCGTTCCCTGCTGCCATTTAAAAAAAAAATGCAAGTCTGAAAGGGATAGGCCTCAAATCCTAGCTGCTGCAGGATGCCACTGAATTTCTTATACCAAAGATTTGGAGACACTTTCAAACCATACAGTGATCCTTAGAGAGCGCACACATGAGTCATCTTTAGTTGCTGAGAGATTTCAACACCTTCAGGAACACAATGTATACCGATTTCTCCAAAGATCCATGAAGAAAAGCGGTGGCAACGTCCAACTGATAGAGACCCAGTCGATTTACAACTGACAGAAAAAGTCTGACATCTCCAAGGCGTGCGACAGGCGCAAATATTTCGGAAATTAAGTATTCATTCGAATCTGCAAAACCTTTAATTATCAGACGGCTCTTATACTTATAAGATCCATCCGGCTCAGTTTTACGTTTATGAACCCAACGAGACTTAATGATTTTAGTACCTTGAGGTAGGCTCGACTTAGGAATTAAATCCCAAGTTTCTATTTCTTCGAGCGACTCTAATTCATTATGAATAGCTTCTTCCCAAAACATCCTGTCTGGGCTAATCATAGCTTCTTGATATGAAGCAGATTCTCTATATTCATATTCTTTTTGTAAAGCTACTTTATCAATTTGATTTTCATTACTTGTTTTACATTGATCTGTGTTGCCTTCCATATCTAAGATTTGTCCAAGCTGTTTTGGATAATCTTTAATCCTATCACCGTACACAATACACTCAATAAACTTAACGTAACACCAATTTACTAGAGTTTTATGTTGCTCCGAAAATATAACATAACCTGTTTCATTACACTCTAGCAAGAAACCTTTCTTCGCATTTGGGGCAAATTTAGATTTTTGACCCACGTCGATGCAGTGTACAAGGCATCCAAATCATTTTAGAAATTTAATTTTAGGAGCATACCCTCTTGCCTTTTCAAAGGGACTCATAAAATTATTAGATGGATGAGGCATTCTATTATACACAAAAGTTACATAATTTAAAGCATGGCCCCAGAATGACGGAGGCATTTTAGAGAACTTAAATTTACTCTGACCTTATGCTTAATTTCTTGATTTACTCTTTCTGCACATCTATTCTACTGTGGGGCGTGCAGTTGACTTGGATCTCAGACAATGTCTTCATTTTCTTAGTTTGAAATTCTAGACCTCGATCGGAACGCAATCTAAAGACATTCTTGTCTTGTGAGGTGAGCGAACTAATTTCTTGTAAACATTGTTGGAATGCCAAGTGAACCTCTTTCTTATTTTTAAGAGTATAAGCAAAAGTATACCGTGAAAAGTCATTAGTAAATTTAACATATTTAAGTTCAGGCAAGAACCTTCTGGCCGCCTCCAAATATGATTTAGAAGCATGATTCAAACGCAAGTGCCAGAGGATTCCTGTCTCCTGCCATGGGCTAAGCTTATTATTTAAATTCTCATGATCGAATTTCGAAATCTCAAAATCAATATTATTAGATTTAAGTTTCTTAGATTTAGATTCAATAGGATTCTCAATTACATTTGGCTTTCCTTCAGACTTCTCTCTCATTCTCCCTCCCAGCCGAATAGGGTCCGCGCCTGGTTGGCCACCTACGGTGGATGTAATGCTCCCTCCCATTTTCTCAGAAGTAGATTCTAAGTTAGATAGAAGAATCCGTGGAACTACAAGGCTGTCCAAGAGAAGTCAGAACCGAATCGAACTTAAATCGTTTAGACTGACAAGGCAGCATCGGATTTTCTACACTCCTAGATGGGGGTGACACTAATGGAAGATCAATCCACCAAAGATTATTCTGAAAATAACCTTCTTTAATGGTTTTACCGGTAGTAGCTTGAACGAATTGGACTCTATCTTTGGAAAATAACACATTAATTCCAGCTTGGGTTATTTTTCGAATGGAGAAGAGATTTGAGGAAAGTCCCGGTGTATACAGTACATTTTGCAGTTTTGAGACTCGTTCATTATTAATAAAATGAATGTATCCACTCTGCAACACCGTGAGACCGTCTATCAACATTATTGGCACATTTAAAAATTCTATGATGTGACAATTGCTCTAAAATTAACCAAATTAGAGTGGCAGCATGTTGCTCTTCTTCACTCCCCTTAGAACCCAATATGTCCTCAGATTCTAGAACATCCAGCAGACCTATAACAGCAAAAAGCGAGTCGAATAAGAACGAAATTGTTGCCCTAGGCGTCTAGCCTGACCCAGAGGCATTCTGAAAAGCTTAGGCCTTTCAATCTGCGCGGATGCCTTATACCGAACGGGACCTGCCTTTTTGGCAGAGGTAGCATTGCTGTTAACGACGGATTTTAGTCGTTGAGGCTCCGAGGATTGGGATGGAAGAGGAACAATTAGCAGCGACATGAGAATCGGATTAGTCACAATTGTAGCAAATTTTGTTTGCTCTAAAGCACGATTCTCTAGAGTGCCCCCTCTTCTTACAATAAACACAGTAGGACTTTTTGCGAACATTTTTGGACTTGGAAATCACAATTCTGATTTTGGAGATAAATTTACCCGGATTCACGAAAGTGGTAACTTGACCACCAGTATTTGACCAGTACTTTGACCACCCTTGCCTCCTCTGCTTCCTTGATGATTTCCGAGACCCCCAGAAGAGGCAACTCTCTTTCACAAAGCACTCCTGACAGCTGATTTGGGGTCGAACCGAATGGAATCATTTACCAAAAGTTCTAGTTGAAATGTTGCTAAGGGATTGCAGACACTCTGAAACTTGTCCATAATATTTTTGGGATCTGTCAGATCCTGGACTAAGTTATGGAAGTATGGTGACAGAGATTCAATAATGAAACATCATACCTTCCATCTTGTAATCCCAACATTATTTGGTGAAAGAGCCTGAGAGGCAACTTCCGAAGGGTCAAACAAGAAGATGCAATCTTGTGTGTCGATTCAACTCACAACATTCCTTTTCCAGTATTTAACACGTTCCTCTTAATCAAGTCTCTTATTCAAAGAATGAAACTTGATAAAAACTATTTTTCCGAGCCCTATAGGGTTCATCACAAGGATGGAACACATGCCTATCATAGAACAGAGTGAACAAGTGTTTTTAAAACATGGAATAAACAGAAGGAAGGTCCTTTTTGGCGAATAATTCTGAGTTCCCAGCTGTGGGAACAACTACTGGTGTATAAACCTCCATGTTTAAATCAGAGTCCTGAAGAGGTACTAAGGTTTCAAAAATTAAATCAACAGTACTAATAGTTGGCAAAACCTGAGTCGCAGTTAGGGACGAAGCAACATTAGATGAAGGAGAAATAGCCACATAGGCTGAAACGAAGACCTACCGAAAAATACTGGGACAGTTCGGTGTACTTATTATTCAGGTCTACTAACTTAGATATAAGTTGGTTGAAACTCACTTTCATCAGCTGCTTAAGCTCCCCAAGATACCATACCAATACCTCATCAGACCACTTGGCAGCCTGAATCCGAAGTGTCTCAGGATCAGGTACATGGTGGGGCTCGTCAGCCGCACCGACGTTGGCAGCGCCTTCGTCGAACATATGCCTCGCCAAGTCTTCATCAAAGGAAGATGTCATCGGAGAGGAAGGAGTTATTTTTGCTCAATTATGGTATCTTCTGATTCGGAGATTAGTAGGGCTCAAGAGTCACCTGTAACCCACAGAGACAGAATCAGCTTGGTACTGCACATGTCAATAGTTCATACAGGATCCAACTTATTCTATGAAGTTTCTTACTGCTACAAGAGCTTGTAGGTCCTCAGAACCCAAAAACACATAAATACTTAGTTAATACTAGTATTAAAAGGGACCTAGTGCGTTGTTGGATAATTTGCGGACCAAAACATTGTGACTCAAAAGTGATGCAAATATCCCGCACGAGTTTCTTGTAAGCTGCCGGCCGGCGTTCATTTCTTCTGTTGGCATCTGGTTGTCGAACTATACAGATGTTTTTATTAGTAAACAAATGAATTGACATGATTTTATTGCATGAATGGTTACCTTAAGAATTTTTATTAGTTTTTATTGGTTTTAATAAATTGGTGTCATGAATCTGATTTTTAAATTTTGCCATTCAATTGTGCACTATTGGTGGCCGATATCCGATGTACGTTCGTCCCGACTAACAACAACGATCTCTGACATCAATCGGTATTGGTGTAAAACAACTTTGAGACAAAGTGACTACCTTCAGTTGCAAGTGAGCGAAAATAAAAGTTCAACGACTCAGGGGTTAAAAGATTCGAAGCCCCGATAATTATTCGCCTCACAAAGGTCAGATTCTGATTCAAAAGTAAAATAAGATAATATTCAAATTATCGATTAATCGGACCCTTGTGTAAGCGAAAAATCAAAATATTGAGTGTAAACAGCACAAAGCTACACCTTTAAAAATTATTCAGCATGCACCTATTTGTACATGAAAAACCAAAAATTCAAAAACGAATAAAACTTAGTTGAACAAACTTGCAACCTACTGCTTTATTCAATCTGTGCGACAGGATGACATGAGACATAATAAACAAAAGGTCTCGATTCAGTTTTAACATGTTTGTTTACATGTGAACTAATCAAGTCCATCCCTCTTTCAGAAAGAATAAAACTCGATTGATAACAGACCCAACTACGATTTCTCAAACTAAATCCTAGGCGTCGATAAAGTTCTTTTTCTCTTGGGGTTTCCTTTTATTATTAACTTGTCATCTCTCAGCGTCGAATTCGTAATTCAGACACTAAATCATGTTTTTATGTAAAAGTAGTGTATACTACGATTACTAACACGATCGCACAAGTGACTATCGACTTTAACTCCGTGGGAATTCTTAGGCCCGATCCAAAAATTCCCTATCGAAATAATGGCCCATAGCATTTCCGTCGTCGCTTGTCACGACCGCTGCTGGGTACTATGAGGAACATATCTAAACACAAAGCATAGTACCGGGTACCCTATTTATCGCTGAACTAAAACTGAATGTGCACTCATCAGTCTGAGGTCAATTCTGATAGAATTATTTTAAAAATATGTGCACACCTAAGACTGATTTCCGTTCAACTCAGGCTGGTTTTTAACAATTCACAAAACAAATTACCATCGCATTATTTCTTCGCTCTATTTGTTCTGTTGGGCTCAGAACAAATGAACTTCGTTTTCACAACGCTGGAGGCTGAGGAACATGTTCTGATAATCTTCTTAATCGGAACACTTGACAAGTTATGTACAATTCGTAACGAGCGATCAGAGACTGGCCATATTCTCTTCGTGTACGAAACCACCAAATCACTATTAACACAACACAAAGTAACTCGAAATAAATGGAACAAGCTTCCCTTAAAAGAAAGAATTTCCCTACTGCAAACGCCGTACTGCCAGAATTCTCGATCAAAACAAACGCGGAATCATCATCACCGAAAATCGAATTCGTTATCACGATTCGATGGAAGTAAGAAGAGATAGGAAAGTGAAAGAAAAGAGGAATAAGTTTTCGATATCTAAATCACATCCACCCTCATCCATGGAGTTCCAGACATGGAGTAAGGCGGAGAGGAATAAGAGGATTTCCAAAGCTAAATAGTATCCACCCTCCATGGAACTTCAAACTTGAAGAGCGGAGTTTCAAAGGCGGCCGTCATGGCGGCCATCTTCAAAACGCTACGTCACAACTCGATATTCTCGTGAAATGCGAGAAAATCCGAAAATGGCGAGAACAGAACTTTATCGACCCTTCTGGATCGGAAATCGAACGATCGAAGTTAGAATTGGGCATTTCAATGGGATCACGGATTTAAAAACAATTCTACTCGTATTTTTACGTGGATTAGCCAGGATCCTACGATATCGTATCGGCTGTAAGCTTCAACGAGTGATGCTCTGAATATTAAGATTCACCAAATTTATCCAAGAGACCTGAGTTTAAGAAAGGTGCAAACACTAATAACCATATTTATCATGCATAGCATATATTATGAAACAAACTCACCGTTGAAACGAAGGTCTGGAGATGGGGAATCGAAAATATGTAGACAAAACAGTGATTTGAATTTGATTAGTTTATTCAATGAATATTGAATGACTCGAATATGATTCCAAACTGATAATAGTTAATTCAATAAAATATTGAATGACTCGAAACAAGATTGGAAATGCAAATCAAAGAGAGCAGTTTGTAAGACACGGATCAAGCTATTCACACAAGAGGGTTGGAAAGTTTCCAATGGAAAAACAAGTGAGAAGCGAATGAATTAGAAGCCAAGCGATAATCAGCTGACAGCTGAAGATCGCGCACAATGTTACCAGCCACATGATTCGGCTTAAGCTAATCCTGATTGAAGTTACACAATTTCAAAGCTTATAGCAAGAACATGTTATGCGAATGGGTACATTATATTGTATAAATATTTTCATAATAGAAAATATTCAGAAACGGAATACAATATGCTTTTTACCAAAATGCAACAATACACCATGTGTTATGGGTACTCGGTACATGACCACATGAACTGTATGACGTCACAGGGTAAGAGTCACTCATTGAAGACCTCTTATTTCCAGCACTTAGTATAAAAATTTTAGAATCGAATGGGACCACCCAGAGCTCTATGGTTTCAACCGTATGAACCCTGTCAGAACTTAAGGTTTTACTTACCATGAACCAGAAATACGAGTGAATCGCAAAAGAGGTCTAATCTCCGTTGAAATTTCAGCTGCCCTAAATGTTCGATTAGATTTGCCAACGTATTCAGTTTTGCGTCCTTACCAACCAGCAATCAAATTTCCTAATGAACGCACAAATTTAATTCTTCAAATTAAATTAGATTGTGAAGCGAAAATTTGATTGGTAGGTGCTGACTATGGCAAATCTGTCTTCTTTGCTGGCGATTGATTTATACCGAAAATGAAAAAAATCTTTGTGTAATAATTTGCAGCGTTTTCATTCGATTTTCGTATTCTACGTAACTTGAAACGCAAACCAACAAATGTTGAGAGGGGGCAGTGGCGTCTCGTGAGAATATTCGTGAGGCAAACAGCTTGGCCAGTCACAGAAGAATAAACAATAACGAAAAACGCTGCAAATTAATACACAAAGGTTTATTATTTTTCTGAAGATAAAGCGTCAGCTTTACCCTCGTCACTACCTACCAATCATGTTTTTGCTTCAAAACGTTGTTGATTTAGATGAAATAAACCCTTCACACTCCGTTTGAAGAAATAAAGAATTCCTTGGTTTAGAAATTTGATTACAGGTTGATTAAGGATGCAAAACATGTACAACTCAAAGAAACGAACATCGATCGCACTTTGGTCAGCTAAAATTTTCAAGGTGATAAGGCCTCTTTTGCGATTAACACTCGTGTTTCACATTTATCGTAAGTTCAACCTTCAAGTTCTCATGGAGAGCTGATAATTTATCCTCTGGGTGGGTTGATTCGATTCTAAAAATTCAATGGTAGGTACCTATCTCAAATCGGTGAAAAAACAATACCTTCATAACGAGAGTTTTCGAAAGAGGGGACCATAAAAGTTACAGTCCTAATGTTTCACCGCTCAGAAGTGACTGACAAAACCTTCGGGGCACAAGTGAACCCCAAATGGAGCTCTTATACCAAATTTCATTAAAATTGGTCCACGATAATTAAGGAATGTTCCGCGGACGGACGGATTTTTTATTATTCGATTTTCAAAATATATGTAGTAGCTACCTACCTCAAAAGTAAACCATCGGGGGGTTCAATATTATGCAACTATTTCCAAGTAGGTAAGTACCTATCAACAAGAAAAAGGATTAGGTACAGTAAAATCGGGAACGGCACACCAGTCAGCGCCAGGCAGCCGCTATTTGCGGTGGCCAAAAATATAAGTTTTCCTTCCTTGAGATAATGTGGTTGGGTGGATATGTTATGTCTTGCCATGCGTGGGTTAATTAGTATCCATGGCTCAAGTTTCTCTGCTTTCAAGGTCACGAAACAGTTCTCCGATTGTTTGCAACAGCTGATAGCATGGTAGTGGGGGTATGGCAATACTTGACACCCCGATTACCCCCCCCCCCCGCCACCCGTCGATCGTCGCCTCTCACTCTAAACAGTCCCGAAAAATTCATTTTTATAACTGCTTGCCTTGCATTGCTTTGCCCCGCACTAGTTCGCTTATCATCTGCAATCATCTACATTACCGACCTCTCCAAGTCTATGGTGTGTTGCGGGCTAGTATCCAATGCAAAATACGTACTTTCTTATTCCATTCTCCTATTTCATCTAATTTATACCTAAATTATATTAAAATTTTCCAAAATTGGCTATTATATTACTTGAAAAAGATGGGAATATAGGAGAATCTCAACAAAAATTAATTTATTCATTTTGCTTATTTTTATTAAGGCAAACAGTGTTTGCTATGTTTGCCTGGAGGAGGCGCCACTGAGAGGGGGTTACCTTTTTTCTTAGTATATTCGAATGGTTCATTTATGAAAAAATAAACCGAAAACCTACAAATATGCAATGTTATTGTTTTCAGCGCACTTTGTCAGAGGTAGCACTGGATTTTTAGGGTTGCGAATCTAGGAATGAACTACCAATAGGAGTCTCAACATCTTCCTTTTTGTACACGCGGTCCCTTTGTCAGGGGCTAGTAGCTCCTTTTATCTTTACTTCTTATCCTTCAATTTCATGTCAAATATTAATTTTCCCGTGGTCATTCGGGATGTCAGAGGCAGTGATTTTTTCTGGGTTGTACTAGAATTGCACTGGAGGCTTCCAGAACTATACTAAGGTCAAAAAACACCAGGGCGGGACTGAGTATATGTACAACAATAGTGGACACCTCCACATTTGCAACGTTAGAAGTAATGTAAATTGACTGGGTTTTATGGTCGATTCAAATAAGCAATCAGAGGCATTGAATTCTTTAAAAAATTTCTGATATTGATGATAAGCCTCAAAGTGAATGCGGAGCCTCTCAGTCCCCTTCAAACCAGATCTTTTTATCCAGATCCAGATCTTTATTCTTCCTCTGACATCCTCGTGACTGATGGCATTCAAGTTCTCTCTCGTGTTCTTCAAAGAACTCCGCTGTAACTTGATACCAGGCAAGCATCCATGCTCCTGTTTTATGACGTTGCAATCGTAATAAACACGTAATGCACTATATATGCCTTTTTAGATTTCAAGATCGATAGTATTGATTGGATTACACCTTACCAGGAATGACCTCACATGACACGCTTCTGAGTCTCTTTGTAATACTCACAGTAGTCTCAGATACCTATCAAGTAACGGCTAGTATTCTTCACCAGGTGAGTAACAATAGTTTATCTTTATTTACCATTTCATAGTATTCCGGTAATAACTCAGAATTCAGACGTCTCCTATCACTTTTTGAGACCATGGAAGAAACATGGAATCAGGAGTTTAACCCCACGTTTAGAGATATTATGAATGATAGGCATTCGTTAAGAGTTGCTCGAGGGTTAACCCAGGATGCAGATGATGCAATCAATCAGAGGGATCCCTGAAAAGTGGGATTGGAAAAATTTTCATGGCATGTCAAAATCGTTCTTTTCCTTCATAAAGAAAGTACTTTCTGATGAAAAGAATGGGGTGTTCGCATGGGTCGGAAAAACTGTTTATTGTTATTTTTGATGTAAACTAGACATCATTCTGAAACATTTGAAACCAACCGCGACATTCTAGCGTGAGAAGTCCTCTTTCTATGATTTTTCAAAGTTTCGAATGTTTATGACGTTACAGTGGGCTAGGTGGTCCCGCCCATGAGGGAGGGACGCGTGACGTCATATGCATTCGAAACTTTGAAAAATCATGGGAAAAGATCTACTCATCCAAAGAGAGAACGCCTCGTGTGAAAATTCTCAGGATGTGGTCTACCTTCGATTAAAAATTTTAAAGCAAATCAGGCGCACCCCCCCCCCCCCCCCATTGACCCATGGTTTTTCGAACAGGATTTGAATCCTCAAAAAATTTAAATTCATATTTTAGCCGAACCGCCCTTGTTGTTGCTCAAGCTAATACATAGAATTATGCGACTTCATCTTACGAGTCTAATGACCTACTTCTTCCGTATTTTGAACGTCCACATCCGTCCACAAATCTTACACATAGGGTGTCTCGGTTACAGAGAACTGCGAGAGTACTGCAGTATGCTGAGCCAGAGGAAGGAAAAACGGAAGTAAGTCACAGAGCATCACAATAGGGATGGTTAGATGATCCGATGCATGGTAGCTTATCTCAAAACATCAATCTATAAGTGCACTCTCTTGCACTGTTTCATAAGGGACCATCTACACGTCAACCCGAATAATATGCGCATGATATTATTCCCCTAAAAATTTTCAGGAAGGTTTGAAACGTAAACGCAAGTGAAAATTTTGATTTACAATCTAGAAAAGTGAAAAAAGCTACCGCTACTTTTGGTAGACTCGGAAGCAAAGAAACTATGGGGGGAATAAACCAAAACCCCAGATCAAACCACTAGGAGAGAGAAATGTTCTTGTGACGTGAACTTGGTGAAGTAAGAACCACCCTTGAACTCTCCTCAATATTGATCTGAAATCAGTTCGAATCAGATTTATCGGGATTGGTGTCGACACTACTGATTTGTTCATAAGGGTCCTCTTCCCCGAAGTGAAGGTAATAAGATCCTGTCTCAGGAAACACAAGATGCTCTGTTGAGGGAGTTTTGTGCTGTATTGTGCTCAAACTTCAAACCAATTCTTGAGAGAAAAAAAAAGGTTAAAATAAGTAATATCCCCATAGTTGTTGCGTTGCAGGATCAATTGAGTATAATATACTGAGTATAATATACTCAATAGATCCTGCAATGCACCAATATGTCAGAAAAGTCACACAACTATTGGGAGATTACTTATTATAACCCTTTTTAGGACGTCCCACAGTAAGACTTGGGCGTCCTTATGCGATCGATCTGGGGTGAAGGAGGACAACACTCAACAGAAAAAAAAAAAATAACCACACAGTAATCCGTTTTAGACTATTTTGAATCCAAATCCGCGAAAAAAACCATAGGTGTATGTCTGTGTGTGTGTGTATAGGTGTGTGTGTGTGTAACAAAATCTTGTGTACTCTGCCCAGGCCTTAGTTCTCAACCGATTATCCTGGTTCTTTTTTTGTTCGACGCGGAAAACTATCTAGTTGTGCACTACGGCGCCGGAATTTCGAATTTTGCCTTTTAAGGAGGGGAAAGGGGGGGATAATGCTAAAAAAAACGTGTGTTTTGGCCATAATCTTGTGTACTCTGCCCAGGCCTTAGTTCTCAACCGATTTTCGTGGTTCTTTTTTTCTTCGACGCGGAAAACTATCTAGTTGTGCACTACGGCGCCGGAATTCAGAATTTCGCCTTTTAAGGGGGGAAAGGGGGGGTTAATGCTTAAAAAACGTACGTTTGCGGGAATAATCTTGTAAACTCTGCCCAGGACTCAATTTCCAACCGATTTGTGTGTTTCTTTTTTTGTTTGACTAAAATAACTTTCGAGTTGTACATGATTTCACCAGAGTACCAAAATTTGCTAGAGGAGGGGATGGGTGGGGGGATAATATTCACAAAATATCCGATTTTTCAATATTTCGGTTCCTTTACTGCTTACTAATTGTATCCAAGCTTTGAAATTGAGGAAAAATTCTCATTATACCTTAGGATTTGCATGAATTACTTTCTGTACCACCATGGTGCCAGGGCACCATAAACCTCATATTTCTTGGGTTTTTTGGTGTTTCACCTTGAATACCGTTGTGACATTCGACGGACTGCTTAGTAAACCTAATAGATGAAAGTTAAATGTTACGACGTATTTCCGCTTTGGTGCCAGACTGGCACCATTGTTGGCGTTGGTGAGGTGGAGGTGGGGGGGGGGGGGGGTGAACTCGAATTCGCATGTTGGGTATCGTAGATCATGGATTTTAAAAGCTCTTCAGATTCGAGGCTATCATGCCGCTAGAAGTGTTATGGTTTATAAGGGTGGGGGGGGGGGTGTCACTATTTCTTCCCTAAAGTAATAAATAAATTACATCGAGAGAAACAGTCTTATCGCTTAACAACTGGTTAAACTGATCCAGTACTTATCCAATGGGACGTCCCCTGGAATGCATGCATTACTAAACAATATGTTTTTCTCTCAAGAATTGGTTTGAAGTTTGAGCACGATACAGCACAAAACTCCCTCAACAGAGCATCTTGTGTTTCTTACATATTATGTAGTAGTATACAATTGTTAATTATTAGTAAATTATAAATCTAAAATTGATTGTATACATTCGCATGATTGTACCCTTGAGCTGGTTAAACATTATGCTAAAACTCCTTGTATAACTTGATGAGTATATTAAAAGTAATGTTCCCTACGTTTCGCGAAGGAAATTGTTTGTTGATGAGTGCAATGTAGAAATAGAGCTAGGAGAACTATATAATACCTGATTGTGAATGAATCTTCATTATTAAGGGTATATTCATTTCTGTGGGTGTCCTAATTATCATAATGCTCTCGGTTTTAGAAGGTGGCGGAGGTTGATAACGATTGGGCCCCCAATCCCCCAGAAGACGTAACACCAGGAGAGGTGAGTCCATAAATTAAATAATCTAGTTGGTTCTGAATACTTCCTTGTTATTGAAGCTTGAAAACTAATACAGTTAAAAATAACTCGGAGGTCCTAAGCGATTCCATATCAAGTACACTCCTTTCAAGGGAGATGGATATTGTTCCACGTGATGAAATAACCCTCTCCCCCCCCCACAAACCCCGTACGCAGCACTATCCTTCATTATCTGCGACTGCTTTTGACATAATTCTATTTGTGTCTAGTTGTGCTCCTGAGGTTTAGTTTATTGCCAGACAGATTCTATTGAGTGGAAAATATGGAAATTCTCAATCGTATTTTGAACACAAAGGTATAGTAAATTGGTAAATTTAAAATAGTATTAAGTTTCTAGAACATAATGAGGCCACCCGGAGCACGTAGGACCAACTGTTTTCTCCCCACGAGGGAGGTTGACATCACACATCGATACTGCTTGAAAATAAGAGCTACTGAAGTTGCTCGTTGTTTTCGTGAAATGAAACCCTTATTCGATACACTTGTTACTCTTGAATAATTTTAAAACTAGGGGGTGTGGATAGTTGATAAGTAAAAATAAATGTAAACCAAAATGCTATGTTTAATGACCAGAATGAGCGATTCAGCCCATCCAGTGATTAGGGAGCCAGAAGGGCAGTATGATACAGCACTAGGTGTTTTGAGTTTTTTTTTTTTTTTTTTTTTTGGCAGGCAGGTGAGAAAATCATTAAGATCCACAGGTGGAGTTGGATCTCGTAAGATACCTTGAAGGATCCGCGACTTCAACATTATGTGGGATTCAAACCCACTAAAAAAACACCTCCTTTTCTCCCACGTTGGATGCTCAGCCTGGAACTGTTTAACACATTACTTCAGGCTGAGTCCTGGGGCACCTCATCAGTTCTGGATGGCGGAACGGACCAGGTGTTCTCTTCTCTGTCTCTCTCGTTCTAACAATGTCTTCCTTGTCAGGATACTCTCTGCGTACGCTGCCACAAGGCTCCAGCTCCTCTCACCTTCCAGCATCTTGCTGACGACAGCTTCTGGTGTTAAAATTTGGGGAGTTAATCCCAGCTCTGCCAGTAGCTGGCTTCTTTCAGCCGCCCATTTGGTGCGTTTGAAAAAGGTGTGTAGCGCATCATCATCTTCTCTCTTCTGGCAGTGTGGACATGTTGGGACGGTTACATTTCCCATTTTATGTAGATAGGCATAAAACAGTCCATGTCCTGTGAAGAATTGTGTGAGGAAAAAGTTCAATTCTCCACGCTTCCTGTCCGTCTATTTCTGGATGTTTGGCACCAGCCGTTCGGTCCACCGTCCTGTATATTCTCTTGTCCATATCTCTTGCCAGCTTACCATCGTGCAATCTCTTTCTTCCTTGGCTATGCGGGACCTGTCTCCTTCATCCCTTCTGTCGAAAATTCTTTTTCTCCCTGAAGCCATCAAATGAATGGGTATGACACTGGTAAGAACAAAGATAACGGGTTCTGACACTGTTCGGTAAGCACAGGCGATTCGTAGAGCTCCTCTTCACTGCACAGCTATCAGTCTCTGTCTGAGATACGCCACATTCAATGCATCCGCCCACACCTCCGCTCCATACAAGAGAATTGACTCCACCACTGTCATCATCAAGCGTCTCTTGCATGGTCTAGGGCCATTTATGTTTCTCATAAGGTGACAAAGAGCGTGTTTGAGTTTAACGTTATTCAAACATAGAGAATCAGTCTTAGTCCTTTTCTTAAAACAATACAGTTCTCTTAGTGATAGACTTGACTACGTCGATGCAGGTTCGCAATACAGTTACTTTAAGAGTTATACTTAGTTGATGAGTTCACTTCTTACTTATCTACCTAATTGGCCAATAATTGGTATTATTATTATCCTAATTATTATGAGTGAATATTAGTCAATACACTCACGTGGTAGGTTAATGTGGCAAGCCCACACGGAGATGCAGTGTTGAAGATCCAGGGGAAGCCGAGAGAGGACTGTAGGTCCTGACTTCTGATGTTCCTCTTCGATACAGGATCGTATAGGTTCCAGGGGAAGCAGGCCGATACCAGTCACTAACTGTCATCCACACAGTCAAGCTAATGTCCTGGGGGGAAGCAGGTGGGCGAGATACACTTTTGAGATACGTATCGCGATACAGGGGAGAACGCTTCACAGACGGGGGACAAGAAAGCTTCAAAGGCAAGCTGGCAAGGCTGTTGTAGAGGGACTGATTACTCAGGCTGATGACAAGGGCTTTTTGCCACTTTGTCAGGGGCGCCAACCTGACAAAATAATAACATGTTGGTCATCTTGAAGAGAAGCAGATGAATGTATAATGTCCAACATCCATGTCCGCGAAGGTTTATGGTTTGTGTTCTTTTGGTGTTGGTCAAAGCATAGTGGGGGAGGCCACGCTCAATTTCGGCCTTTTTATCCTTTCCTGTCCCAGAGGGGATCAGGACTTACTTAACAGGCTGGGCCTGTCAGGGGAAACAGTCAGCTGCTGAGCGGCAGCTCACAATAGGAGGCGAACAGTTGGTCCTATAAAACTCTGGGTGGTCTCATCCAATTATACGAATTCAATAAAACGGAAATTTTTTGTTCGATTTTTGGATTCTATGTACATTCGAATGTGAACCATAAAATTTTATGAGAGGGTTTGGAATTTTTTTTTGCTCGATTCGAAAGGGAAATTAATGAAATGAATAAACCAAAATTGTTAAGCGGTAAGTTGCTTATGGAATTTTGCGTAGAAACAACAACGATGAAGTTGATTCCGCAGGGTTTCGTAATTGCGCGTGCTAAAAACTGTTGTATTTGAATGACTGAAGGATGGTTTCTGCTTGAAGTTTTTTTCTAACTACTGTAAAAGATTCGTCCTTCCGTGGCCACCCTGTGTTAGCTCTGGCCAAAATAACAAAAATTTTTGTAATTATGATACCACATTGTGACCTTCTCCCGCCCAATATCAATTTACTTTACATTTATTTTGGTTTATTATTTTCAATATTAAGCCTTTGGAATCGAGCAAGAAAAAAACAATTTAACCCCCCCCCCCCCTCAAAATTTGATGTTTTACGTTTCAAGGTACGTAGAATACGAAAATCGAATAAAAAAGTTTCCATCCGTCCGCCGTACGCGGCACTTTACTTAGCAACACTGGACCGATTTGGTTCAAATTTGGTATATGGGCTCCATTTGGAGTCTAGTTGTGCCGCGAAGCTTTTGGTTGATGTAGGTCACTTCTAAGGGGTGAAAATTAAGGGTTGAAATTTTCGAAGGTGCCCTAGCTCGAAAACTCTCGAATTAAAGGTATTGTTTTTTCACCAATTTTAAATAGTATTGAATTTTTAGAAAATTTTTGAGACCACCCGGAGCTCTGTAGGACAAACCGTTCGGTCCCTACGAGTAATTGAAGGTTTTCCTTCGATAAAACAGAATCATCAGTGTGAATCGCAAAAGAGGTCTAATCTCCATTCAAATTTTATCGGACTAAAATGCGATCGCTGTTCATTTCTTCGATTTGTATACAGTTTTGCCTTCTGCGTAACCAGTAATCAAATTTCCATGTGAAGCTTTCTATTTTTCCAATCGAGTGTGAAGCGTTTAGTTCTTTCTAATAAACTTGATTGTGAAGGTGTGAAGCCAGTATGGTGTGGTAGGTAGTACCTAGCTGGTAGGTGAAAAAAAGTTGGTAGGTAAAAAAAAATGTTGGTGGGTAAAAAACGCTGCAAATCATTGCTCAAAGGCTTCTTCACTCTTCAGATCACTGATCAGCTGAGTGAGCACCGAAGCAATTTTCAATCCTATTGAATGGAAGTGCTCTTCCAGGCGTTTTCAGCATTCGAGGAGATCTCCTTCACTCTTCAGATCACTGATCAGCTGAGTGAGCTCCGAAGTCATTTTCAATCCTATCGAACGCAGGAAGCTGAA
The DNA here is from genome assembly GCA_009739505.2 of Apolygus lucorum. Classification (NCBI taxonomy): domain Eukaryota; kingdom Metazoa; phylum Arthropoda; class Insecta; order Hemiptera; family Miridae; genus Apolygus; species Apolygus lucorum. The sequence goes on from CM019178.2 coordinate 35,144,953, forward strand.
ATTTGAGAGGGAAGTCAAGGGGGAATACAGATGGTGGTAGGTGCTATTGATGGAGAACCAGTGATCTATGCAGAAGGGTGATCTATACAGAAAATAATAAACCTTTGAGCAATGATTTGCAGCGTTTTCATTCAGAGCCCTCAGAAAGAGCTGGTGTCAAAGAAAAATTTGAAAACAAATGAGCCGAAAAAATCCAAGTTGAAGGTGAGTACCTATACCAGTAACCTCATGAGTTTCAATTGTAAGGGATAGTAATTCAGTTTGACTTATACCAGGATTTGTTCACAGATACCGCAGGAACTGCGTCTAACGGGTCGGAGTGCTAAACTAATTGCGCCAGAAGTATCCGAGCCGGAAGTGAGTTGTATGGAAAATTCAAGTATTATATGTACCTTTTTCAGCATGTCTATGATTCTGGTACCTACTCTTCTTCTCCACAGGAATCACCGTCATTGGATCTCGAGGTGCATCTAAAAGAGCCGCAAGAGTTAGTGGTGAGTCCTGTTTCATGATTGTTAAAACTGAAGAATGGTAATATTTTCATTTTATACACTACCTAGTAACAATTAATTATCATATTGAGGTTGATGATTTGTTCCAAAATTATATTGAATTTTTTGTATAAACTTTCTTGTTTTAAAGCAGTTTATTTCATATTTCAGAAACAGCTTGTATCGAAACAGAATTTGGAAAAGAATGAGCCAAAAAAATCTGAGTTGAAGGTGAGGTGGTGGGTGGTGAGGTGGTGGGTCTGAGGTGGTGGGTTACCTTTACCTATAATTTAATGATTTTGAATTGTAAGAGATAGTCCTTCGGTCTGTCTCATTCCAGGATTTGTCTACAGATTCCACATTAACCGCATCTATTGCATCAAAATTTGCAACAAAATAAGCCAAATAAATTTAGGTCGCATTCGAGTTTATTTCACAAGAAGCGTTATGAACTAACACTTTATTGTACAATAATTTTCGTATTCTTGAGTAACTTTATCTCGTCGTACACTACATATTATTGTATTCTGTAATTATTTATATTTTTTATTCTACAGAAACCCATACAGCCTAACTTATCTTTGAAGCAGGATTTGCAACCAATTAAGCCGAAAAAGTTGAAGGCAAGTAACTATAACATCTTGGTTTCTATTTGCTAAAAGTGTGACATTCCCCGACTCAACACGAAAAGATAATTAAAAAAAAAAATAATTTTGAGTGGGTCTCAGTCGGTCATCGTTCGTTCCTCATTTCGGGTCAGTGTTTCGCGAAATTGAAGGGGCAAAAATTAAACAGTTGTACCTAAATTTGAAATTTTAAAGTAATTTATAAATTCATTAGTGCACGGCCCTAGGAAATTTAAAAACTGAAATACTGCCTCCGTAATCATCAAAATCTACAAATTATTACACAAAGATTTATTATTTTTCTACATAGATCACTTGTCTGGAAAAAACATGGCTTTGCCATTGTTACCACCAACCAACTTGAAGAAAAACATCGATCGCATTTCGGTCTAGCTAACATTTGAACGGAGATTAGGCCTCTTTTGCGATTCACACTCGTATCTCTGATTTATCGTACGTCCAACCCTTAAATTCTCGTAGGGAGCGAACGGTTTTTCCTACAGGGCTCAGCCTGGTCTCAAAAAATTCTGAAAATTATATACTATTTAAAGGGGGTATCAGTCGGTCACCGTTCGTTTTTAGTATTTAGCAAAATCGAAGGGGGAACGAGTTGAATAGTTGTTCTTAAATTGGAAATGTTAAAGGATTTTAGAAATTCAGTAGTGCACGGACCTAGGGAATGGAAAAACTGGAATATTGCCGCTGGAATCATCAAAATCGAACAATAATTGCCAAAGAAAAATGGGAAAAACTTTTGAATAAACGGTTGTTTTTAGTTTTTCTCTTATTTCTTCGGCAATTATTGTTCGATTTTGAAGATTCCAGCGGCAATATTTCAGTTTCTCAAATCCCTAGGTCCATGCACTAATAAATTTCTAATATCCTTTAAAATTTCAAGTTTAGCTACATTTTACGGGAAAAACACTACTGAATTAACGGTTTTTCCTATTTTTCTCTGGCGATTACTGTTTGATTTTGATGATTTCGATGATTTCAGTTTTCAATTTTTTTTTGTGTGATGATTTTGATGATTTTAGTTTTTCAATTCCCTAGGCACTACTGAATTTCTAAAATCCTAAAAAAATTCCAATTTAATTACAACTTTTTGTTTTTGCGCCTTTGTTTTGGCTAAATACTAACCCAGAACGAGGATCGAACGGCGACCGACCGAGACCTACTTAACCTATAACTGAAAGCGATTGATGAGCCGGCCCCTAATGATGTCTGTCAAGTGATTTGTTTTCCTGTAAAACGTGGATTATTCAATTTACATTTCATTTTAATTGTACACAAATGTGATGAAAACAATATTCAAAGATGTTTTAGGCATGTTTTCTAGGTTATGTTTTTTTCAGTTTATTGTTTTTATGATGTTATTTTGTAAATGAAGAGATTTAAAAAAAAAAGTGAATGAAATTTACTTTTGTCAGCACGGCTGGTACCAGATGGTCTTTTTATCTATCGAAACAAAAGGAAGTACAACTATTTGATCGGAATTAGCAACATAAAGACAAAAAAGAATCTACTCCTAAATCGGAAGCTCAAGGAAACACAGTGTGCAGTAGATCATTCATTATACAATTTGTGTGTGTGTGTGAATATTTTGATCGTTTTAGTTAGGTTATTTCATATTTATCTCTTCTGCAGAAACCTGAAAAACTGCTACAATTGAAGTAGAATTGAACGAAATGAGCCTACAAAACCACAAATGTCACGATGTTTAACTGTAAAAACCCATCGTTTTTCAGTATGTCATATTTATCAGGTTTTATCCACAGAAACCGCAAATATTGGACCAGAAAATTCAACAAAATGAGCCAAAAGAATCCAAGCTAGAAGTGAGTTTATTTTCAAGGTTGTGCACACTGAGTACAGTTGATCATTCATTATACGTCGATGTTCATTTTTGTGTGTGACTCGTTTTATATCTGGTTAGTTCCTATATTTTTTTTTCTGCAGAAACCTCAGAAACAGCAGTTATTGAAGCAGAATTTGCAACAAAATGAGCCTAAAAAACCTATTTTAGATGTGAGTACCAGCTAAATTTTTATTTTGTAAAAACCTATAGTTTTGAAATGAATATGTCTAAGGTTTGGGGTGTACCTGTGAAAACCTAACGAAATCTTTTGTTAATTTATTATTTATCTGTATAGATCACGCTCGCCTACAAAGATCACATTTTTGCAATTGCCACTAACAACCAAACATATTTTAGCTTCACAATCACGTATAATTTGAATAAATAAACCCTCCACACTCAATTCGAAGAAATAAGGAGTTGTGGTTGTCTTGATTAGGAAATTTGATTACTCCTAGTTGGCGATACAAAACTGAGTACAACTCGAAGAAACAAATAAGATCGCATTTTGGTCAGCTAAAATTTGAACGGAGATTAGGCCTTGTTTTATCAAGTTCTCACAGAGAGCAAAAGGTCGTTCCTACTGAGCTTTGGATGGTCTCATTCGATTCTAAAAATTCAGAACTATTTCAAATCGGTAAAAATCTCTCCAATTAAACCTTCATATAAAAATTTTTTGAGATAGGGCGTTTTCAAAATTTCTGCCCTTATTTTTCAACCCTTGGAAGTGACTGACATCAACCAAAGGTTCGGGGCACAATTAGACTCCCATACCTACCGAATTTCATCAAAATCGTGCCGGCAACATTTTTATTCGATTTTCGAATTCAACCTACCTTGAAAAACAGCCAATTTTGAGACGCGTTAAACAATTTTTTTCTCTCGGTCGATTCCAAAGCTTCATTATTGAAATTATTAAACGAAAAAATGCAACGTTTCTATTTTTGTCGATATTCACTTGCAACCAACTCGTTGATAGGAGATGGAACTTCAGCAACCTTCATCGCAAAGAAATCTTCTGTCACTTGTTGGAATTCCCTTGATACACGCGAAAAACCTACACATCTCAAGCTACCAAATTCCCTCTCCTCACGGACCTCGAGACATTCCTTAACTGATTTGATCGGACGATAAACAAAACTTTCTTTTGGCAGAAGGGTCATTCTCTCAGAAACCTAGAATTTGAAGTTTCTGAATCTCAAAATTTCCAGGTGCAAATACGTGGCCCCAAAAAATTGGAAGCTGTCCTCTATTGAAAGCGAACATACTGTGATACCCAGCAACTCTGAAGACCACCTAATTAGCGATTTAAAAAATAATTAAGAAAATAGGCATGTGAGTGAATGAACAATGAAGTGAATGAATGAAAGCTGTCAGATGAGGGAATGAATTATGGGGAGGGAATGAAGTTTTGAGTAATAACGGAACATAAAACACTTTTATTTTGCGCCGTATTTACTAAAATATCACAATCAAGTTCAAATAGTCTGACAAGGTATAGGTATACAATACCCTCCTACTCTTGCAGTAAATACTAACATTTTTTAAACACTTGGAATATTGACATTTTCAAACATTGCTGAAAAAATTTCAGTAAAAAAATAAAATATATTGAAGTAAAGATCATCCAGACTAGTGAGAACAGTCTTACTCGTTTTAAAATTTAGGTACATGAACAAAACACAACCTGTGAAAAAATTACTGAGATGTAGGTACACAATCAAGTTTTTGATTTTTGTCCGAGGGGATATTTGATCGGTATACTGTTTTTTCAGCCTTTCTATTTGTTTCCGCAAGCTATCGACTCTCTTAGTGAGAAAATCATTTTGTGCCAACAACTTATTTAATGTTTTTTTCGCACAATTTTGCTGCTATCTCGTCGAACTTTTTTCCTTCCTACTGAAACCTGAGGGACGTGAACATGACTCTTGATCACAGGAGTGACTAAACTAGGAGTACTACTTGTGGCAGGATTATTTTCTTTTTCACCCTCTTCTCGTTTTCTCTTCAGATAGGCTAAACTATTCGACCTCCACCGTTTTCGTTGAGCTTTTATCTCTTTCACACATATCTTTGATGCTTTTTACTTTGCCCTGTTCCTTTCTATTTTTGTATTTTTGCTCTTCCTTTAATTTTAATTCTATTGATTTAGCTGGATCCATTTTAATTTTTTCATATCGAAGTTTGTCTCTCAGCTTTTTGGCTAACTTCAACTCGTCTTTAGATTTCTTTCTTTTTGGAGACATGATAGAAAAACCTTAGTGGCGACGAACCAAACCTCCAAGAAACCTGTCAAAATTAAAATAGATCGTGTAAGACCAAAGGAATATTAAGTAGCTACCTATAATATAAAGGGTGTCCCACAAATAATGATTCAAACTTCAGGGATCGATTTTACAACTAATTTGCAACAAGCATTGTGCTATAGCATTTTTTCCAAAACCCCCATCAAATCGACATTTTGTCACTTTTTAATTTTTTTTCGAGTTTTAGACCTCGAGTCATAAAAATGGCCATAACTCCCTTAAGTTACAACGTAAATTCAAATTTGAGGACACCATCAGAAAGAGCGTTAAATTTTCTCTCTTCTCAATATAATCAAAAATTTGTACGCGAGCTGAGTAAGTAAGTAAGTGAAAAATCACGCCAAAGTGAACTTTTTGTGAAACATTTAAAGTGAAAAAAGTCAGATTTGATGGGGGATTCGGAAAAAATGTTATAGCACAAAAGTTGTTGCAAATTAGTTGTAGAATCGATCCCTGAAGTTTGGATTCTGGGACATCCAGTATAGGTACCTACCTATTTATTTAGTTATGTTCCTCAAAAAAGCTGTTTATGCTTCAAAATAATACATTCAGTTCAGGATTAAATCCTCTATTTTAAATCGCCAACAGAACACCACCCTTCTACTGAATATTATCGAAAATTAAAAAAAAAAAAAAGATAAATTATTATTGAATGGAGCCACAGTGTTCATTCCTACGCTTCAGTATTCATTCACTCGCCACCAGCATAGTGAGTGAATGAAAGGTGAGTTAATGAAGAAAACATGGTCAATTTTTTTTTCTCGGATTGGGCATGATTTTATCGAGAAAGAGAAGGGTGGTGTATATAGAGTTTCTCATGGTGCACCCAGTCGTGGTGCCAGAAAAAATTAATCTACATTGCTTACCTTGTTGATGAGGGTGAGTGAATGAAGCTCTATTTAAACACGCGCACGTTCAGCTGAACACTTTCTCGCTCGAAGGTCTGTAGGTAATTGGCTGGCGTTTCTGCGTGGAGCGAAACATCAGCTGACAGACAGGCGTTCGGCCTACAATTCGGTTTCCCGCGAAAATAACGCGCTTCCCGCGATGAGTGGAGAAAATATACCGAGGTGAGTGAATGAATCAAGAAGCTCGGACACAACTTAAAACAATCACTGCTGTGAAAGTGATTCAGTTAAAAATCGGAACCAGTCCAATTTGGAATCTAGAGGTATCATCGAATTATGTAAGATTTTTTTAACAGCTGAATCAGTGTCTATTAACGATGTAGTGAGAGTAGAAGTAGGGAACTTCCAGTTTGGACAAGGTGAGTGAATGAAAAATTCACTATTCTACGATTTTTTAAGAGTATATTGAATTATTATAACATTTCCACTAGATATGGATATTAAAGAACACACTACCTATCTAGTTTTTTATGCATTTTTTTGTAGAACCATAAATGTAACACAAAAGACACAAAGTTTTCTGGACAGCGATTCTAGGTTTCTGGGAGAATGACCCAGAAACAGAGTGCATAAGTTTCCGTAAACGATTTACAACATGACCGAATGAATGGCACGTTGTGATTAGGGTTGAATAGTGATACATAATATGTATACATATTAGGTTAGGCATAACTTTTGGTATAACTTGTAGTGAAAACACCACATGTGTACTCAAATTTTAAGACCAATTTTGGATAGACTCTTACGAATGCGTAATTAAATGGAAGACATATCCACGATCTGATGTTTTTCCCAAACAGGTTTCTTTTCCCAAATGGGAAACCATTCTGAAATAATCGAAACGCCCTTTCTCAACGTTTCAACTCCACCGTTTTCAACCTCTCTTCCTTCAAAACATTGGAGTAAATTTGAAAATAAAGGGGTCTCGAAAGAGGGAGAGTATACGCCTACAGAACCTGACACTATTTCCCAATGGCGACCAGTAATTGAAGGACTTGTTTTGATTTCATAGATTGACAGAAATCACTCCTTTTAGTGTTTTTAATATGTCTTATATCTGGTTTTGTCTACAGAAAATACAGAAACCTCCACCACTGGACCAGAATTCCCAAAAAAATGAACCTAACCTAGAAGTGAGTCTAGACTATTCATCATCATTGTTCAGTTCTGCAGGTGAAGATTTGAGTAGAATCCGAATAATTTTTGAAAAATACCGTTTATCATTTGAAAAAAAAAATGCGTTGATTACGCTAGGTTTAGCTAATGCGCTGTGAAAAAACTGTAATATTTGAAAACCACTCAAAAAATCAAGGATAGTTTAATCTTGAATTTTTTTTCCAAATCTTTCGATGACGAGTATAGAAAGAATATTCTCGTTTCTACACTGTATGTCCTGGTCGAAATCACAAAAATTGTTGTAATATAATTCCACAGTGTGCCCCGTTCTCGTCCAATATCAGTTTACATTAGATTTATTCTTCATTCAGAGCCCTCAGAAACAGCTAGTATCAAAGCAGAATTTGAAAACGAATGAGCCGAAAAAATCCAAGTTGAAGGTGAGTACCTATACCAGTCCTCGTGAATTTAATTGTAAGGAATAGTATTTCAGTTTGTCTTATACCAGGTTATGTCTACAGAAATCACAGGAGCCGCATCTATTGGGTCAGAATATTCAACAACATGAGCCAAAAGAAGCCAAGCTGGAAGTGAGTATAGATTATTCATGTGTGATGTGTACCTCCTTCAGCACCTCTATAATTCGGATACCTACTCTTCTTTTCCCCCAGAAATCACCGTCATTGGATCACGAAGTGCATCAACAAAAGCCACAAGAGTCAGAGGTGAGTCCTTCATATCCGTGTTCAGAGTGTAAAAAAAACAGCTGAATCAATAAATAAACGTTTGTTAGCGTAAAGTACCAGGGACGTCCCAAAAGTAAGTTCCGAAGTGCTGGAAAAAATCGAAAACTCAACCAATTTGAAAAAAAAAAATTATTTAGGTACGGATCTACTTTATTTTTCGACGTAGTCGCCATTCCGATCGATGCATTTTTGGTACCATGGTGCCAGTTTACGTAACCCCTTGTCGTACCATTCTGCGTCATTTTGTTTGAAGAAATCCGAGACCGCGGCTTCGAGTTCGGCGTTCGTACGGAACTTTCTTCCGTCCAGGTGGACTTTGAGGAGGGGGAAAAGGAAAAAGTCACTCGGTGCAAGGTCTGGAGAGTATGGGGGGTGGAGGAAAACATCCCAATCAAATGTTCCAAGCAAATGTTGGGTGATTTTTGCTGAATGGGGTCGCGCATTGTCGTGGAACAGCAACACTTTTTCCGCAACATGCCCGGCCTTTTGCGCCTTATGGCATTTTTCAGGTCTCTGAGCACCTGGCAATACCTTTCGGCATTTATGGTCGTGCCTCTTTCCAGGTAATCGACCAAAAGAACACCCCGGGAGTCCCAAAAGACAGTTGCCATCATCTTTCCAGCCGAATGTTCCACCTTCGCTTTTTTGGGGGCACTTTGGTCAGGAGCTTTCCACACCATACTCTGTTTTTTTGTTTCGGGGGTTGAGTGGTGGACCCGTGAGAAGGAAAAACAGCTTAAATAATAAAATCGCGAAACTGAAAAATTTGGTCAGAAAAGCTCAACTAGAAATTCTGTAGTTTAATGTGGAGGAAAAACAGCTTGCCTTTGATCGTGCGGAGGAAAAAAGGGCTTATCTTTGACGGTTAGCACGCCTTGGCCTTGTCTTTCGTAATTTAATGTGGAGGAAAAACCACTCAACTATACATAAGCTGTTTTTCCTCCAAATCGTTCGACTAGATCTTTCATGCTGAGCCATTTTCCGCTTCAGCCAAGTGGTTTTTCCTCTTAATCCCCTCACTCCATTGGTAACATCAGATGTTTTCCCTGAATTTGAGAAGTCTCACTGTTGACAAAAATGCACCCGAAGAACTTCCTACCATTGATTGTCGCGAGTGTGAAGACTGGAAAAAACACATAGCTCGAGCCAAAGAAGCTAGGATAGCATACAAAACTCACGCTGAATCTCAAGAGCTCCGAAAAAATTTGTTTCACAGCAGATCTTCAGAAAGTGATTATGCTTCCTAGAATGGAAAGTTACAAAGAAGTTCTATTCACAAGACGTATCATCGCATTTAATGAAAGTTTTGTCCCAGTTGGTGGCAAAAAACAACATGCTATGAAACCTTTTGCAGTAATTTGGCATGAGGTATGCTCTGGACGGAAGAAAGAGGATCTGGTCAGTGCCTTTCATGCGTTTTTCATGTCACAACGAGACGCTGAGGAAATAACATTATGGCTCGACAATTGCGGAGCTCAGAACAAAAATTGGACGTTGTTCAGCTACTTAGTTTTTATTGTGAATTCTACGTTAATTGCAGCAAAACCAATTTACATTAATTTCTTTGAACCTGGCCATACTTTTATGTCAGCAGATAGTTTCTACCATGAAATTGAAGTCCAGCTAAAAGATGCTGGCTAGGTTTATGACTTCAACGATTTCAAGACCTGCGTGAAAAAATCCTGTAACGGTCACGTAAACGTGAAGGAAATGAATGTAGATGATTTTAGCAAATGGGAGGATGGGAGTAGCAAGTACAAACTCAAAAAAAAAATGGAAAACCGCCCTTATTTAGCGGAATTAGTGAGACTTAAAGCGGAGAGAAGCAAATATTTCCTCTACTTTGCAAAACAGCACAACACTTCTGACTTCGAGAAACTTCATTTTCTGAAGAAAAGTATGGAAAAGGGGATCCAACTTCCTGAAACGAACACCACTGCTCGCGGAGTGCCTCCTGAAAAGAAAGCCGACATAATCTCCAAACTGGGAAGACTCATCCCACCTAACAGACTTCCGTTTTGGGAAAATCTGCCAACGGACAAAAATTCCGCGGATTTGATCACAACTCAAGAAAATTAACACGCAGATATTGATTATAATATGGTAACCTACCTAATAAATTTAATATGTAATCATAAATTTGTGAAATCTTCATTTTTTTAGTCACTTATGAGTAGAAGAATAACCACTTGAGCTGGTTTTCCCTAACATTATAAGTGGTTTTCTCAAACATAATGTTCGTTTGATTTGTATAAGATGTGGAGGAAAAACAGCTCAAGTGGTTTTTCCTCCAAATCGCTGCCGCAGTTTTGGTTATTAACTGGGAGAAAGAGCTTAACTATGAATAATCGAAGTAAAATCGATGTTTCTTGTATTTAGTCGATATCAGCACGATCGATAGGATGTAACCTAACAGACGATCGAAAATGTGGACTCATAACTATAAACTGGAGACGAATAATGGAGTGGTAAGCTCAAAATCCTTGAGGCATTTTTCGGGCCCCCAGAATTTCATAGATAAGCTGTTTTTCCTCCTCACGGCAGAGTAACAATTCGAGAGTAAAGGGACTCACCTTCTCTTCCTCACTCTCTACATCACTCTCCACGAGAAGTGGAAGTGCGCCCACTTCGCTGTTCATCGTACACACTTTCCCGCCCTTCCAGGAAACTTCTCTTCCACTTACGGACCATTTCGATGCTCATGACCCCTTCTCCATACGCTGAAGAGAGTCTGCGGTGAATTTCGGGCACAGAAACATTCTCAAAAACTAAAAAACGGATCACCGAACGGATTTCACAATTTGACGGGTTTTTCAACGTAGCAGCCATGTTTACACTGGTGCTGATAAGCCGCAACAAGTGATAGCAAGATAAGAAAAATTCAGTGTTGCCACCAGATGTAACACGAAGTATCCCCGTTGGAATTTTTTCCCTACAGCATTTTCCCACAGATTTAAAAATGATCGGAACTTACTTTTGGGACGTCCCTCGTATAAACGTAAAGTCACCACTAAATTTTGAGTTTTCTGAGGCAAAAAGTCGTATCATGCCGATTCAGAATGCAAGAAGCCGTATCGTATAGTCGTTTTTTTCTTAGTCGATTCCAAAGGTTTATTACCGGTAATAATAAACCGAAATCCAAGTTGAATGTGAGTAAATATACAATTAATTTCACGAATTTCTATTGTAAGGGCCAGTCCTTCAGCCTGTCTTATACCAGGTTTTTGTCTACAGATACCACAGGAACCGCATCTATTGGCAATGATTCCTCAACAACATGAGCCGAAAGAATACAAGCCGAAAGTGAGTATAGATTATTCAAGTGCGATGTGTACCTTCTTCGGCACGTCAGTTCTGGTACCTACTCTTCTTCTCCACAGAATTCATCATCATTGGATCACAAGGCTCAACAAAAAAAGCTACAATCATTATTGGTGGTGAGTCCTTCCTGTTTCATGATCTGTCAATGGAAAAAGTGTAATGTAACAACCTCCAGTATTCAACTAACCGTAGTGTTGTTGTTCCCTAGCAACAGGGTGACTCTTTGTAGAATCATTGAATAAAGCATCCACTCTTGTCTTGATTTCCACCTAGAATTGGTTAATTATTGTAAAGTATTACAATTTGGCGCATTTCGGTATAGGAATTAGTATGAGTGTTCCTGTCGACCTACGTTTTAACAAAACCGCTGGGAGGTGGCTACTCGTAGCTTTTCGTAGTCACAAGACATGGTATTGTCTTCCGGCCTTGTACGGTGACATCTCTCTTCATTCAAAGTTCATTGATGAACGAAGAGATTTACGTGACAGCGTAAGTCAGAAGACGGTTTCCGTCATGATGGACGAAGAAGATCTGAACCTCTACAGCCTCTGGTCACGGGATAATGCTACGCCTCACGACCTGCATGAAGTTGGGGAACATGAAGCTCCGATGGCGATGGATCCTGTAGCTCAGCCGACTACTACTTCTTTTGGTCCAGACTTTGCAGCTGTCATGGGTGTAATGCTCGAATCTCAACAGAGGAGCATGAGTGCGTTGATAGAGGGCCTCGTAGGCACTATGACCATCTCGTTTGGTAAGGCAATCAGCGATCTTACTAATAGTATAGTAAGTAAACCTCACAAGATGTCCATACCTAAATTTGATGACAAAAATGAGGACCCGGCTACTTGGATTAAGCTATACGAAAAAGCTTGTGCTCAAAATAACTGGCGTACCCCTGAGCAGAAAATAAATAATTTGCGAGATAGTTTTACTCCTGGATCTGTGGCAGAGAAATGGTACAACGCTCGGGTTCTTGAAGGCTCAGAGACAAGTTGGGAAGAATGGAAAAGCTCGTTTGAGAGAGCATTTGGTCAAAACCCGATTCAGTTGGTGTTTGATGCTCTTTCCTATCGGTATGAAGGTGGAGCTCTGATAGAGTTTTTCTACGAGAAGCAGAGGAGGCTCTTACTAGCTCTTGGTACCCTACCAGATCGACCATTCAACCTGCTTGTACTACAAGGACTCCCAACATACATGCAAAACCTCATTCTTGGCAACGGGACGGACATCAACTCAAGGGAACAGTTCAGGCTGTCTCTAGAACGTCTGAAGCCAACTCAGCAGTTGAACAGTACCAGCGGGAACTCTACGGGAAGTAGCCATCTCAAGAAGTTTGCTCCTGGTACTTTTCCGAATGGAGGTAATCATCCAATGGGGCAGAAGAAAATTGGGAGAACCTTTCCGTCTCGCGTAAATGTGGTTGAAGAAAATGAAACAGCAGAGGGTGAAATAAGCTCCGAAAATGTAAGTGATGAATCCCAATTACAATTCGATGTTTTCTCTTCTTACTTACCTAGTTTTTGTTCTGGAAATGGTCCTCTTGTCCGAACTTTGAAAGTAAATAACGTTGAAATAGCTTCGCTACTGGATACAGGTGCAATGGTCAATTTAGTTTCCTCAAAGGTAGCCAAAAATCAGAAGTGGGAATGTATTACCGAACACAGAGAACTTCGAGGTTTCAATGGGTCAACGCAAAGAGTGTCTCAGGCCATCAGATTGGTCATTAGTATGGGGAAATTGACCGTTGAAACCAAAGCATACATATTGAATAATTTACCCTATAAAGCTATTATAGGTTGGCCAACTCTTCGGGAATTAGGTCTTCATTTAAGAAGTTCTGAAGGAGAGAACGCGCTCTGTCAAATCTTGGAAGTACGACCGAAAAACATGATATACTGTAAGAACGACGTTGCTAGGCTTTTTCCGCAGCAGATTTCGGGAATGAAAGGTCCTTCAAAAATAATTGAATTTTTACTGAAACCAAATTCTCCAATAGTCAAACAGAAGCCATATAGACTTACACGCGAGAAACTTAATTGGGCTCAAGGGAAAATCAAGGAGTTAATGGAAAAGGGAATAATTAGACACTCTGAATCACCTTACGCGACGCCCTGTGTTATAGTACCAAAGGAAAATGGGGGTTTTCGACTTTGTCAAGACTATGGGAAAGTCAACGAATTTACGGAACTGGACCCTCATCCATTCCCATTGATAGACAGTATCATTTCGAACTTTGGAGGATGCACATATTTTTCAAAACTAGATCTCAAGGACGGATTCTTACAATTTTCACTATCAGAAGATACAAAATTTTACACAGCATTCGTACTTCCTTTTGGCCATTTCGAATATAACAAATTACCATTTGGCTGGAAAAATTCACCCTCAAAATTTCAAAGATGTATGGCTAACGCGTTAGGCCAACTTCTTGAAGACCCTCTCATATGGGTTTACATAGATGATGTGATCATTGGAGGATACACAAAGGAGGAATGTGCCTCTAAGACATTTCAAGTAGTTGAATAGCTCACTCAGGAAGGTCTGCAGTTGAATTTGAAAAAAAGCAATTTCTGTCAGGCTAACGTTACTTTCCTTGGACGTCAAATCGATGGGGAATACAAGACGACAAAAGAAGAATCGGTAGAAAAGGTCAAGAAGATGAAACGCCCCCATAACGTTCATACCTTACGAGTGTTCACTGGTCTCACGGGCCATTTCAGAGCTTTTATCCCTAACTATGCAGAAATCATCAAACCGCTAGATAACCTGAAACAAAAAGGAGTGAATTTCGAATGGACTGACGAATGTGAAAAAGCGTTCACGACTTTGGTCGATAAAATTACGTCAAATCCCGTTTTACAACTCCCTGACTGGCGTTTAGGCTTCGAACTTTGCACAGATGCCTCCCACTATGGTTGTGGTGCTATCCTATACCAACGTGATAAGTTCAAGCCCAAGAAGCTTCAACTAAGAGTGATCGGATACTTTTCATACTCCTTTTCGAAAACAGAAATAAATTACTCAGTAACCGAAAAAGAAGGATTGGCAGTGATTAAAGCTATTCAATATTTCCAGTCATATTTAGAAGGTCGAGAATTTACTGTCCATTCCGATCACCAGGCCCTCAGTTATATCATGAATATGAAGGAACCTAAGGGACGATTGGCAAGATGGCAAATTTTCCTAATGGGTTTCAGTGTGAAAGTCAACCATCGGAGTGGTGTTGAGCTCGAAGACGCAGACGCTCTATCAAGACTCTGTGTGAATGCTCCCAATAACGGTGTGATCCACAGTGGAGTGAATGTTATTTCGAAGTGCAATGATGGTCGAATAATAGTGAAACCTGATGACAGGTTGAGTATTCTGAAGCATTATCATGACAATCCAGGATCTGGGGGACATGATGGGTTTTGGAGGACTTACCTTAAGATGAAACAACGCTTCACATGGCCAAAAATGAAAACTGATATTTCAAATTATGTCAAGAGCTGCCATCAATGCCAAATAACTAAATTCAAGTTCAAGCCCAAACCCGATACTCTAATTCTACCTTCAACTTCACCAATACCCTTCCACACCCTGCATTTGGATTTCGCTGAGTTATCAAAGAAATCGGACTGCCAGAAAACAACTAACTCATTCCTAGTTGTGATAGACGAGTGCTCACGATTCACATTTGCGAAGAGTATGAACGAAAATACTGCAGCAGTGATCAAGTACCTCACTGGACTTCCTGTAATTTCGTTAGTAAAGAAATTGGTGATGGATAATGGCCCGCAGTTCAGTTCCAAAGCCATTGAAAAATTTGCCCAAGAAAGAGGAATCCAGTTAATCCACACAACACCATACCATCCAGCTGGCAACGGATTAGCTGAACGGAAAATCCGGGACCTTAAACAATACATTTCGATGTACCCGCAGTTCAAGGGTGGTTGGAAAGCATGTCTTGAGGCAGCGGTGAAACACACCAATAGATCCCACTCATCAGGTATAGGATGTTCGCCACATTTCAAAGCTTTTGGAGAGATTTCCCTATTCCCAGATGATGCGAATTACAACATTACGAAAGAAATGATCAAGGAAACACCATTTTCAGACATAGAAAGAGAGAAATATCAAAAAAGGATGAAGGATAACTTCGATCGTCGACACCCAAAGAAAATTCCAGCTCTGAAGGAAGGTGAGAAGATATTAGTGCAGTGCGGATATGTCAACAAAACCCCAATTGTTAAAGGGCCTTACATCATAAAACGCGTCGTATTAATGAACAACTACCCGAAAGCAGTGTGTTATGAAGATGATACCAACAAAGAACAGATAGCATCTATAAAGAACGTGTTGAAGTATTTTCTCAGATCGGAGGAATCTTTCTAAGTGGGGGAGAGTGTAACAACCTCCAGTATTCAACTAACCGTAGTGTTGTTGTTCCCTAGCAACAGGGTGACTCTTTGTAGAATCATTGAATAAAGCATCCACTCTTGTCTTGATTTCCACCATCAAGACAAGATTTCAATCTTGTCTTGAAATAACATTCACTCCACTGTGGATCACACCGTTATTGGGAGCATTCACACAGAGTCTTGATAGAGCGTCTGCGTCTTCGAGCTAAACATGTAATATTTTTATATTTTTCTAATTACAATCGACATATTGAGGTAAAAAATGCTCAATTACATGGTGAGCAGATGATTATTCATTCTTTTATAGTGTTCAACTTTTTTGAGCTGGGAAGTTTAGAAAATTACAGCCCTTAATTTCCAACCCTTAGAAGTGACTGACATAAATCAAAAGCTTCAAGGCCTAAACCCAAATTTCATCAAAATCAATCATCAAAATTTCTGGATTAAACAATTTGGTTTCTTGGTCGATTCCCAAGGCTCATACTTGAATTAAATAAACAAAAATCCAAGTTGAAGGTAAGCACCTATATTGTATATAATTTCACGAATTTTAATTTGCAAGGGTCAGCCCTTCAGTCTGTCTCATACCATGTTTTTTTTTCTCTTCTACAGATTCCACAGAAATCGCTCATGTCAGGTATGAATTCTCAACAACATGAGCCAAAAGAAGCCAAGCCGGAAGTGAGTATAGATTATTCATGTGTGATGTGTACCTCCTTCAGCACCTCTATAAGTAATTCTGATACCTACTCTTCTTCTCCCCCAGAAATCACCGTCATTGGATCACAAGGTTCAACAAAAAACGCCACAAGCATCAAATTCAGAGGTGAGTCCTTCCTGTTTCACGATTTATCGATATCGGCATACTCTACAAATAATAATAGTTTTTATCAATTATTATTTATTGTATCATTTTTCTCTTTTTTTTACATTTTTGGTTTATTATTTTCAACAATAAGCCTTTGGAATCGAGCAAGGAAAGAAAAATTGTAACCCCTCCATCAAAATTTGATGTTTTACGTTTCAAGGTACGTAGAATACGGAAATCGAATGAAAAAATTTCCGTCCGTCCGCCGTACGCCGTACGCGGCACTTTTCTTAGCAACACTGGACCGAGTTGGTTCAAATTTGGTATATGGGCTCCATTTGGGGTCTAGTTGTGCCGCGAAGCTTTTGATTGATGTAGGTCACTTCTAAGGGGTGAAAATTAAGGGTTGAAATTTTCAAGAGTGCCCTAGCTCGAAAACTCTCGAAATAAAGGTATCGTTTTTTCACCAATTTTAAATATTATTGAATTTTTAAAAATTTGTGAGACCACCCGAAGCTCTGTAGGACAAACCGTTCGGTCCCTACGAGTACTTGAAGGTTTTCCTTCGATAAAACAGAATCATGAGTGTGAATCGCAAAAGAGGTCTAATCTCCATTCAAATTTTATCGGACTAAAATGCGATCGCTGTTCATTTCTTCGATTTGTATACAGTTTTGCCTTCTGCGTAACCAGTAATCAAATTTCCATATGAAGCTTTCTATTTTTCGAATCGAGTGTGAAGTGTTTAGTTCTTTCTAATAAACTTGATTGTGAAGGTGTGAAGCCAGTATGGTGTGGTAGGTAGTACCTAGCTGGTAGGTGAAAAAAAAGTTGGTAGGTAAAAAAAATGTTGGTGGGTAAAAAACGCTGCAAATCATTGCTCAAAGGCTTCTTCACTCTTCAGATCACTGATCAGCTGAGTGAGCTCCGAAGCCATTTCCAATCCTATTGAATGGAAGTGCTCTTCCAGGCGTCTCCAGCATTCAAGGAGATCTTCTTCACTCCTCAGATCACTGATCAGCTGAGTGAGCTCCGAAGCCATTTTCAATCCTATTGAATGGAAGTGCTCTTCCAGGCGTCTCCAGCATTCGAGGAGTTCTTCTTCACTCCTCAGATCACTGATCAGCTGAGTGAGCTCCGAAGCCATTTTCAATCCTATTCAATGGAAGTGCTCTTCCAGGCGTCTCCAGCATTCGAGGAGATCTTCTTCACTCCTCAGATCACTGATCAGCTGAGTGAGCTCCGAAGCCATTTTCAATCCTATTGAATGGAAGTGCTCTTCCAGGCGTCTTCAGCATTCGAGGAGATCTTCACTCTTCAGATCACTGATCAGCTGAGTGAGCTCCGAAGCCATTTTCAATCCTATTGAATGGAAGTGCTCTTCCAGGCGTCTTCAGCATTCGAGGAGATCTTCTTCACTCTTCAGATCACTGATCAGCTGAGTGAGCTCCGAAGCCATTTTCAATCCTATTGAACGCAGGAAGCTGAAATTTGAGAGGGAAGGTCAAGGGAGAATACAGATGGTGGTAGGTGCTATTGATGGAGAACCAGTGATCTATACAGAAGGGTGATCTATACAGAAAATAATAAACCTTTGAGCAATGATTTGCAGCGTTTTTATTTTATTATCTTTTCTGATACAATTTTTCTACTATCCATGTATTATATTACTATTGTTTACCTACTTATCAATATTTTCAGGTAAACGTGAAAGTTAAAACTCACTGTACAGTTAGTGATTCATTTTTCAGTCCTGTTCATCTTTTCATACAACCCTTTTTTCAATTTGTTCCAGGTTATGTTAATAAATTTTTTTCTCCAAAAACCTCTGATACAGTTACTTTTGAAGCAAAATTAGCTACTAAGAAAAGCCAAAATTTCCAGGTTGCGAGTCGAGTCAACCAAGGTAGCGGAAGCTTCGTTTCCTTTTTCAAGGTTGAAAAAAAAGTTCTCTGCAGTCGAAATTTTCACTCGCGTTTCACGTTAAAGACCTTCCTGAACAGTTTTGGTTCTGTGTTTTGCCCTGTGAAATTTTCAGGGATCGTGCGGGCTGGCGTGCGGATGGTCCTCTGTTAGGGTAGTGCAAGGTACTTAGAGATTGATGTTTTGTATAACACAATCGGGTTACGGACACGAGGATTTACCAGCTTAAAGTATACACAAATCTCTACCGCATGCAATGGAACGAGGAATTTTGTTAAAATTGGAGCTCAATAGGGTAAAAAAATGGGTTCTCCAAAGTATAATTTTGCGCTGGTACTCTACAGGAGGAAATAGATTTCTTCAGAAGTCGACATAGGTGTGCTAGTAGGTACTGTCCGTTTTGTCTAAATCACACCTACAGCGTTAGTTCATGTATCCTCCGCTGAGGATAGTGAAGCATTTTTCCCTTGAATCACCTGCATCGCACTATCTCAAGCTTTACCAAAATAGGTAACTAAGCTTGTTTTGGCCGAATAGGCGAGACATAGAACATTGGGCTCATAGATAATATACCAACTGACGGTCTCATGTACATTCAGGCTGGTCCTTGCTGAACCCCTCCCGCTCACTGAAGCACCAGTCCAATCTCAGTCGCCGTAGCTGCCACGTCTATCGTCCGTTAAACCGCCTCTATAATATTATTGTCACCCCGCAAATACCTAATTAATCAATCTCAGTTTTTTAAAGTGTGGTTTAATTACCCCACCTTTAACCATAAAATCTCAACCCTGTAAAACCGTGGAGAAACCGCGAGCTTTAGGTCTCCCACGCATTGTCTGTGTGCTCCTTTTTCTGCACCCTTCTGCTTTGCCTCTCCGCTGAACTTCTCGTCGTCTCACACCCCGGCCGGGGTAAGTACAAACCAGGGGGGTAGTACCGTCTGCAGACACCATCGGTGAGTGGAGTTATTTCTCATCGTAATCCCGTATTACATACCTTGATTATCTTGCACAGACAATTCCAATATCAGCCCTATATACCCTTTTGTTCAGGTAGGATTTGAGCGTTCTAGGCCAGCGACCCATCACACAACGTTTTACAACTTAATTTTCCCTTCTTCTTGTGTTGTGTGAAATCTTTACCTGTAACCATAATCATCACAGTCCAATCGAATTTAGTTTAGCCCAATAACTACCAAACAAAGCTTATCTCATCTGATTCAAAGGAAAAACGTTTTATTATCCATATCGGAGGATACATAAACTAATGCTGTAGGTGTGGTTTAGACGCTCATGGGACTAGTGTCAGTAGTCGACAGGTGTCATGATTTATGATTTGAGCAACAAAATTGAAACAAGATTCTTGTGCAAACTCACTTTATTTTGAATATAATCAATCACAGCAAAACCAATGGAAAATATTACATTTTAGTAAGTACGCAGTTGATGATTTCATTCTACAATCATGTTCATTATTATGTGTGACATTTTCCACTCTTTTTAATAAACATTATGTCAGTATTGAGGAAGTCTCTGGGATTTTCCTCTACATGAGAGACAAGTATACATACTACGAATATCTCGAATTGGTTGAAAAATTACAGAAAACATAAATTATTTTCAGGAAATTAAGTAATTGTACTGGATATCTACTCTAATCATTGATTATGATTATGATTCTGATATGATTATGTGTTTCCTTTTCAGAACCCTCTTGTACAGATAATTATAGGGACGAATTCGCAGAATGAGATCAAAGGATCCTTGTTGGATGTGAGCTTAATATTCATGATTTCTACCTGCAAGTATAAGATTTCAACGGAACCTTTAGGTGTTTGAATAACATTCTCGTTCTCGTAAACAAATATTGATCACACACAGGCATTTATCAAACTTAGGCCCACTTTCACCAAAAGTTGTTCTAAACTTGCTTAGCTAAACGCGTTAATAGTTAATCTGAAGGAATAAACCCGGCAAGATGGCGAGCGTCTTTCACCAACCCAAATCATCGTTAAACGTTGTTTAAGACAATCGAGTTTGTCTAAACTTGAAATGTTGAGCGAAACGAATGAAAGTTGGACATTATGACGTATTTGGGCTATAGAAACGTTGAACAACAACCACTACCGCGCTTGATATCAGCAGATCCCCGCCTTGTTTATCTTTATCAGTGTCAGTTTTTCGAATTCCTTGTTTTTATTATTTGCTGATTCCTGTGGTTTGTTTCGAGTTTTCCGGTTCCCTTCGTTTTATTTTGCTGAATATTTTCATCACCTACCTATTGAGTTATTACACATCATCACTTTGAGCCACAACGAGCGCAATAACTCCAGTATTTCTCCAGACTCAAGTACCTTCCTTGATGAATCCTAGAGAAACACAGTGGCCGCCGCCTTTTTCTGAACGGTAGGAATTTACTTCGATAATTTGAATGATTACCGATGGATGTAAACTCGAAGATGAGGGCCCCCGATTTCACCTCAATAGAAATTTATTTTGGTCGAACTGGTCTTTTATGATGGTCAATTTGTATAATTGGTCCGAATAGAAACAACCAAGGAATGTAGGTTGCACTAGGTATTATGTTATTGAAAAAACCATTATTCATTTTAAATTAACGTGTTGAACTTATTTGTATGACGGGTGTCACGATCGTACCTACTTCTTATTATATTTTATACAAAACACAACTTGTTTCTTGAGAGAATAATCGAAAGTGATTTTTTATTAACAAGTGTAAAAATACAATCCTATGTTTTGAGGGTAATAATAATTTGGAGTTTCAAACACGCATAGGTACCTAGGTACCTATCAAAATTTATAAGTTGCTCAATTTTGACATTCTCCCAACACAAAAGAAGTCCGAAATATAAACGTTAAATTTTGAGTCCGAAAACTAGGGAAACGGGAAAGAACTTCGAACTTGTAAACATCAATCTTGTTTGCGATCCTTCAATGGACTCCTTCCAAAATATAAAGACGCTGCAGTGGCCGCATCATTCTACCTTTTCCAGTTTTGACTACTGCGAGTCTTATCTTCCCATCGTTTCCTGGAATTAGCTCTTCTATTCGAGCCAACGGCCAGTCCATTCTTCTGACATCTTCTTGCCCGATGAGTACCACTTGTCCAATTTTCGGCACTCTTGTTTCCTCTTCCAATCTCCCGAAGTTGACGAGATTACCCAGGTATTCGGATCGGAATCTCTTTTGAACAACTTTCCGCAACTTCTGGCGATGACGAATACTGGACTCAAAACCTTGCTGCTCAATAGTTTCCATTTCGGGTATTTCATTCTTCTTCATGTCTATTAAGAACATAGCTGGTGACAGTGGTACTAGATCTTGCGGATCTTCAGAAAGATATGTCAGTGGCCTCGAGTTCATCAACGACTCTGCATCACAAACCAGAGTAACAAGTTCCTCATGTGATAATCGGGACCTTCCTAGAACCTTCCTCAAAATTTTCTTCAGCATACCAACTAGCCTCTCCCACCAGCCACCCCACCACGCAGCAGTAGGAGGGTTGAATCGCCACTGTATCCGTCGAACAGTCCCATACTCTTCAATTTTCTCCCAGTCAACCGACTTTAATGCTTTGTTCGCCCCGTGAAAAGTAGTAGCATTGTCGCTGTACATCACTGATGGCTTTCCTCTTCTAGCAATGAATCTCCTGAGAGCCATTAGGAAGCAATCTGTTGTCAGAGAAGTGACTATTTCAAGATGTACGGCTCTGTAAACGGCACAAGTAAATAGAGCAATCCACACCTTTTTGGTATCTTTACAATATAATGGTCCAACAAAGTCTACTCCTGTGGTTTCAAAAACTGCTGCATCTTGGACTCTGCAACGTGGTAGCGGACATACTGGAGTTGCAAGTTGTTTTACCTTTTCCCTTTGACAAATAACACACTTATCAATGACACTTCTGATAGGTTTCCGACCTCCAATAATCCAGAAACGCTCTCGTAATATTCCCAACAAGGTCTGTACTCCGCAGTGGTGAGCTCGAACATGTTCTTGGTCTATCAATTGATATGTTACGGAACTTCCGTTAGGTAAAACTACTGGATGACGAAAATCGTTGTCATCCAGTCTATTCGAAATTTTTGTATTGAGCCTTATGACTCCGAAGTCGTCAAGATATGGATTGAGGTGAGATAAATGTTGGTCATGTATAGAATCAAAACAGTCATTCTGTACTAATTTTAAGAGGGTTACTTCAGCTCTTTCAAATTCTTTCAATGAAATAGTTTTTCTGATTATTCTTTCACCTTTTTTTGCAAAATAGTTATGTATGAATCTTTGTATCCATGCTATCATTCGCACAGTTTTATCATACATTCTAAACTTTAGGGCATACCATGGCGGTAATTTGAACTTGACAACTTTTTTCTCCCTCGTCTGACATGCTACGTACGACTTAGTTACTGACTTTTTTGTTTCTTTATTTATATCAGACTCATTCCATACTGCATCAGGCCAACTGTTAACGTCTGAGCTTAACCAGGTCGGACCCTCCCACCAACGAGAAGTCAGTAACTTCAGAATTGAACACCCACGACTTGCTAGATCTGCCGGATTCATTGTACCAGGCAAATGTCTCCAACTTTTAACATCGGTTAAGGTTTTGATCTCTTTCACTCTATTCCCTACAAAAGTAGCCCATTGTTCTTCACGGTTGAGCCACTGAATGACAGTTGTTGAATCTGTCCAATAAAAACATTGCAAATCCGATCTAGAAATCGTTGTAATCATCTCGTCGGCTAATCTCGTTCCAATCAATGCTGCTAATAATTCTAGACGAGGAATAGTCAGAAATTTGTCGAGTGGAGCGACTCTTGATTTTGCCTGTATTAAATGTATCTGAACATTTTCTGCCAATTCGATTCGAAGAAACAAAGCACAGGCATATGCTGATTTGCTTGCATCACAAAATGTATGTAATGACCACTTCTCATCATTTGATCCAACACTTCCAATCCATCGTGGAACATTAACATCATTTAGGTAATGTAGTTCACTAGCCCATTGAACGAATTCCCCTTTTATATCATATTGTACTTGCTCATCCCAATCAGTATTAACTCTTTGCAATAAAAGCTTGGGGATAAGTACAATTGGAGACGTGAATCCAATAGGATCAAACACTCTATGGGCTACTGACAGCATAAATCGTTTGGTTATAGGCATACTCAAGTCAATATTTTCAATATTTGAACAACCTATCTTGAATAAATCTTGTGAACGGTCCCACAGAAGACCAAGCACTGAAGTGGGCTCAGTGTACGTTGGAAGCGTGTCGTCAGTGAACTCCCAACCTCGCAGTTCAAATTTAGCTTCAAGAAATATTTCTGTTCCTAATTTAATTAATTCATGAATGCCTTCTTTTGACTTAACACTAGTGACACAATTATCACAGTAAAAACTATTCTTCAATATTTTCATTATATGTTGAGGATATTTACTTTTATTTACTTTTTTACTCCTCGGTAGTATAGTGGTCAGTATCCCCGCCTGTCACGCGGGAGACCGGGGTTTGATTCCCCGCCGGGGAGCCAAAATGTCACGATCGTACCTACTTCTTATTATATTTTATACAAAACACAACTTGTTTCTTGAGAGAATAATCGAAAGTGATTTTTTATTAACAAGTGTAAAAATACAATCCTATGTTTTGAGGGTAATAATAATTTGGAGTTTCAAACACGCATAGGTACCTAGGTACCTATCAAAATTTATAAGTTGCTCAATTTTGACAACGGGAACTCGAGGCGAGTGTCAATCTAGTCGAGCACTTGGACGACTCGGGGCTTGGAAAGGCGGAAATTCAGTAACGTACATAATCTCGGATTGTGGAATCCGATCCAGGATTCGACTCGGACGTCGTCGTCATCGTCAGACGAGTCAAAAATAATTCGAAATGCAAAAATAATTCGCAATTTCATTTCGAAAACAATCACAAATCAATGCGCGGCCATATTGAATTGGTAGTTAAACGAGGTTTTCTAGTTTATTCGGCCGATTTTCGACCGTTTAAACTCGAGCCCCCCAAGATGGTGTTTAAACTCGTAAATCGCTCTGGTGAAAGACGATTTTTACTGAACGTCGTTTATCTCTCGCCTCATTTGGTTTAAACTCGTTTTGAATGTTTGGTGAAAGTGGGCCTTAGGCAATTTATTCTGCAACTACTTTTTTCGTGTCATATCGTGTCATCATATCTCCATGATTTAATTGTTATAGTTACATCCAGAACTGCAGCGATTGAAGGTGAATTTGCCGAATAATTATTTGGACCTACATAGGTATAAATTATACTCTCGTGATTTCGAGCTGCACTGTACACTTTTCCACACTAGCTCAAATAAGAATACATTGGGACTAACATACCTAGTAATTATAAATATTAGGACCGAGTGGACACACACTTATATCTTGGGGGGATCCGGTTAAGGCGCGGTCGCTGGAACGGCTGTTTGGTTGTTTAGTGGTGGAATTTGGACTGACCTCTGCAGAGGTCATGGGTTCGAATTGCATCGCCGGTAGCGTGCGTTTTTGTGCATCCGGGGTTCTCATCGCGCCTCTCGTCCCAATCAAACAAAACAAACTCTGATCTTCTCATTGGAAGTGCGCAACGACAGGAATGGCAGTCGGACGAGAATCCAACCTGAAATGGTTATTTAGTTCACTTTTTTTTACAAATAAGTCTTGGTTTACGATATTGATTCACACCCTTCCCCCCTCTCCCTCTACATTTCTGATAATCCAAGTGCGGAAACAACATGGATGGAACAAATCGAACGTTTTCCAGCCTTCCTACGAGTTTAATCACAATCGTTAAAAAATCGCAAGTGATAAAGTAAGTCTGCAGAGTGGATGTGACACATAGCTTCCTCGTACCCAATAGTATATAGCATAGATGATCCGATGCATAGTAGTTGATGTCAATGAGGAATTTCACCATGTCAGAATTTCCTATTTTTGACCCCAAAATCGGATTCAGCACCTCTAAAAACCCCCTAAGGCAAACTTTCAGCCCGTACTCCCTAATTTACGAATAAAAAAAAAAACAGTGTAGAAAATACGAATGTTTAAAAAAACCGGGAAAATGACGTCATGCTGGAATCGTTCATTTATGGCCGCTTGAAGCGCTGAGATCGAGAAATCTGTAGTCCACAGATGCAAAATTTCATGAAATAGTAAAGTTCGAAATTGAAAAACTGAAGAAAAAAATAGAAAAAGCGAGATGGGGAAAATTAGGTTTCCTCTGTTTTTGTTTGATAACTTTTCTCTTAGAAAACACGATTTCGTCGTCCCAATGGGCAACACTGGGAGGAGACGGCGATCCGAACAGCCCAATCAGCGAGTGTTCCCGCTGCACGTCTGTTTTCCCGGTTAGTTTTGAAATTAAAAATTTTGACTGTCTCCCAAAAATAACAGGAGACTTATTTTCCGAAATCAGCCCGATTTTCATCTATCCCACACCATTAACTATTCAGGAAAAATACAAACAGAAATCGGTGAAATTCCTCATTAATACATCAATCTCCAACTACCTTGTAGCGGACCAGCCAACCAGCACAATATTTGAAAATTTCATCGTCATTGGAAAATATATTCTTATAGTTTTGCTGTTAAGGATTTCATGACAGTCACACAGACAGACCGACACGAAACCTAAATTGCTCAAAAAACAATACTTCCGTTAGACTCCGTAGACTCGGAAGCAAAATAGACGATTTCAATGGTGAGATAGTACACAATTTCCAGATAAAGTAAGGAAATAAGTTATCGCAAAGTAAAAATAATTATAATAACCATTTTGTGTGATAATTTTTCATTATTTTGATTATAGACAACACTAAACAGCTCACTGATCAAGCTGAATGTGAAACATGGCGAACCCAAAGTACGTAAGTTCAAAGAGAATATGATATAATTTGTTACTGTACTGCTTATGATAATAAATTGAGATAGGAACATTGCGGTTAGTAACTAGAAGTATAAGACAGACAGATAAACATCAAACCGGAGTGTCTGAGTTTGGTTGTCAACCAAAATAATTATGGACAACTTTTTCGTAGGATAGCCAAATTCTTTCAGGACACACATCATGAACCTTAGTATGCAGCAGCTTTGTAAATAAATTCTACATCCATGGTTGACGAAACCACTGTAGATAACGATCCAAGATGGACAAAACACCCAATGAATTGCGATCATTTGTGGATTTAGCTCTATCAAAATATCCAAATCCCACGAAGTTCTTTTTTTCTGAAATTTAGAGAAATGTACTGGCTGTTGGGAAGAAATTACTTACTCTACGAGCAAGTGATAGGGCGTAGGGGTCTACGGCTGTCCTATATGGGGATGAACCAAAAAGAGCAACGTGAAAATCATGCAAACGGTGCAGAACAAAATCTTCAGGACCCCCTGGTACATTCGAGCGAACGACCTTCACCGCGACCTCAAAGTTGAGATGGTGAGTGAGGTCGTAAAAAGAAGAACTGTGGAGTACGAAAACTCCACTCCACAAACATCCAAACGTCGAAGTGTTGAATCTGCTGGACAGCAGGGACATACGACGATTGAAGAGGACCAAGTTCTTGGACCTTGTCACCAACCACTAGAAGAGAAGTGTTTAATGTGATGTGGAAGTAGGTACTGCGTTTAGTACCCTGTCAAAATATCAAAATCTTAGCTAGTTAACACCTGGTTATGAGTTCCAATTCGTTGTATCGTAACACTCGGCTGAGGCTCGATACACTTTTCCCGGATTCAAAGAAAAGAAAACATACATTATGAACCCACAATGACAGAAAACTGCAAATATTGAGAAAAGAAATATACGCATATCTGATTTTATACCTATATTACTTAGGATATTTACTTATACTCGTGGATAAAGATAAATATGTACTGTTTTGGAATAGATTGCTATGGGAAGTCCAGCTGAATTTGCTATATAATGATTGCCTACCTGAGCATATTGAATGGCGCCAACTGGTTGCCAATCGCTAGGTTCTGCCAAGCAGCTTGGCGATATAGAGCAGAATCGATGGAACATTTCAATGAGAGTTGCTTATGATTTTTTTTTTAAATTTTTAATCGAAAGTAGACCTCCTTCTGAAAATTTTGACACCAGCCGTTCTCTTGTTGGATGTTTATATCATTTTCTACGATTTTTCAAAGTTTCGAATGTTTGTGACTTCACTTCACCCCTCCCCCCCGTCCGCTGTGACGTCATGAACATTCGAAACTTTGAAAAGTAAATAAAAAGGTCTTCTCACGCTAGAAGGTCAAATTGGTGTAAAAATTCTCAGAATGAGGTCGTTAGATTAAAAATAGCAATAAACAGTTTTTCCGACCCGTGCGCACTTAATTGGGGAAACAATTGATTTAATTTAATTGTTTATTATATCTATCTATCTGCCTACATTATTCAGGATATAAATAATACATATTAATTTTACTTATACTTGTGGATAAAGATCAATATGTACTGTTTTGGAATAGATTGCTGGGGAAAGTCCTCTAATCCAGCTGAATTTGCTATATAACGATTCAAAATGCTGTGCACATGTGAGTATACTTTCATGATTACTATCCATAACATTTCCAGGTGGTGAGGAATGGATTACTTATCCAGTACCCCTCATCCAAATTGGACCAACCTACCTAACATTTCGCGACTAGATCCACTCTTCCACTCTAGACTACCTACTTTCCTCCATGTCTGTGAATCTTGTTAGGTTCATCCTTAATTTTAAGGTTAAGCACACACTGATTCGTTCCTAGGCCACCTTTGACAGGTCACAACTACCTTGTAGGGTGAGACAATGGAGCTACTCATTTGATGATAGCCCAATTTATATCATCCATTTTCAATCCTGTAAACCAAAAATACGATCTTTTCATTTTTGGTATATTTTCAGAGCGAGAAAATAATTTTTGGTACTTATATTATCTTTCAATAATGAACCTTTGGAATCGAGCAAGAAGAAAAATCACCCCCCTTCCTCCCCACAACCACCAAAAAATTTGATGTTTTATGTTTCAAAATACATTGAATTCAAAAATGGATTAAAAAACCCGTACGAGGCAATTTCCTTGGTTATGTACCATGAACCGATTCTAATGAATCATAGTATAATATAGGCTCCATTCGAGGTTTTTGTTGTCAGTCTCTTGTGTGGAGTGGTGAAAATAGAGGTGGTAATTTAATGTAATACCTTGGTAGACTCGGAAGCAAAATCTATTGTCCTCTGAAAAATAAACAGAAGACGTACCCATTAAACCTTCAAACATGCCTAGAACGCAACACATGAATTCAAACCCCAGAAATCGACATCACGACATTACCTGTGTCAGAGCACTAGTCCAACGCACATAAATAAATAAACCTTTTGTAATAATTTTCAGAGTTTTTTTTTCCATTTGTAACAGTAATCAAGCAATTGTGCGATATAACACACAATTGCTACAAATGAAAAAGCTACAATGCTCGTTAAACAAAAGTATTTTTCTCACAACATCGTACCAAAGGTGTATTTATGTAGAGAAATAGGTATTATTTACTGATCATTGATTCGTGGGTATATTGTTACAGAATTTGACGGCTGTGACTCCAGAGTTACGTGCTAACAAGTCGGAACATGGGGATCCTATGGGGAAATTTAATGAAGTAGATAATGGAATGAACGTACGCAATTCATCTTGTAAAGAACATCATGAATGTGGGTGTTTGGGGAAGATGAAACCATGGATGGAAAAAATGAGTGATAATCTCAAAGATATGAAAAAATATCTTGTGACGATTGATGATGACGATAAACATCATTCTAGTGAGGCGAAGCTGATTGCAGCCCAAATGCAAGATATGAAGGACACTCTGAAATCCGTGATTAATAAACAGGTTTCGCTCCAGCAACATATTGACCAAATATTAACGTATCTTCAAAAGAAACCTCAAAAACTTACCGGGAATAACATCAAACGTACTGAGCACGATAAATTACGGAATAAGGGATCGCATGGTCTAAGAAACCCGAGTAAAGATAAAATCATCGAAACCCCTAGAAGAAGCCAAGATTTACAACAGAAGAAGCCTCGACAAATGTCGGATTGGATATTTCACAAGATCCCATCCTGGGGAGAAATCTGACCCAGAAGTGTTTGTGCAGATTAGCACCAAGAAATATGAAATCCCGAAACACCAAACGTGTCAGTACATCAAAATCATTGACCTTGTTTTTTTTTTTTGATTTTTTAACGCTAGATTACTGGATCAATAAAGAACTTTACAATTCGACTTCATTGTTGATTGGTCACTGAAAATTGGATCTTTAATGAAGCCAAATCTTCTTGAATATAAAATGCTGCAAATTAATACACTAGGATTTATTGCTTACCTTGTGAGGATTACATTTTTATCGTCTGTTGATACTGTCGTCATAATAAACTATTATCCCAGTGCGCTTATTAGGATGAATAACACAGCACACTAACAATTAACGAGCAAGTTTATAGTTAGTTAGCTTTATCGTGTCCCTGTCCGCAATAATGTTGATATCTTTGAGTAAGTGCCGGAAAATGGTTGCCAGCTCAACAAAGTGAAACTTGGTTCAAAGAAACACAAATTATTGCACTTGATCGGCCTTTTTGAATGTACAAAATGATTTCACATCGATTCACAAAGATACTTTTGATTTATTTTTCATACAATTCTGAGTTCATAGGAACAGAAAAATAAAAAAAGAGTCCGTATGGGAAATAATTGATAAAATCTTATCGTTACATCCGACCTAACACTATATCTGGTATCGTTATAAATGTACATTATGAGTACTGGTAAGTCACGCATTACAAAATACATCCTATTGTATCCTATATTAACGTTAGACAGACGTAAGACCGGTGAACAAGCGTAGGTAGATTTTATTTAATGCCGAACCGACAGAATTTAGAAGGACATCAAAGAACTCGGAACAAAATCAAATTGAGAAAATAAAAACACGTCAGCTAACATCAGCTGATGTTTAGCACCTGGCTACTGTAGTCGGCCAACACCCACATCACTCCCCCCCCCCAGTGTCAACGAAACCGAACTGGAAATTGCACTCGGCGACCGCTCTTGGTCTTCGCCGTTGGTGTCGGATCTGAGTCAGGAAGGTCTGAGGGCTGAGGTGGTAAGTCCGTGGATGGGAGGATGACTGGCGTAGTCGTTATCTGGGATGGCAGACTCCCTGGAGGGTGGTCGAAATGGCTTGGGTTCAGCAGGAACGCTGGTTTTAGTCTGTCCACCGAGATAGTTTGTTCTCCCCTGGGAGTGAGGACCTTGAAAACCTTATCTGTACGGGCAATCACCAGGAATGGACCATCGTACGTAGGCTGGAGAGGCTTTTTGACTGCATCTCGGCGGACAAAAACGTGGGTCGAAGTAGGCAGATCCCGGTGGACGTAGGGAGCTCGTTGCGTCTTATGCTGGAAAGGAACTGGGCGAAGGCGGCGAACATGCTCTCGGAGTTTGGCAATCAGATTGTGGGAGTCGGATTGGTTACCATCCTCTTCAAAGAGGTCCACTGGAAGTCGGATAGGCTCGCCATAAAGCAGTTCAGCTGGAGTGACTCCAAGGTCAGGGATGATGTAGCAGCGCAAACCTAAGAGGACTGTGAATAGTTGTGGTACCCAATCTTCAGTCAGTTGAGCTCTCAATGCTGATTTCAAACTTCGGTGCCATCTCTCAATTGCTCCATTGGCGGCTGGGTGGTATGCAGTCGTGCGAATGTGATCCGCCCCAAGAAGTGCTGCGAGACAACGGAAAAGCTGGTAGTCGAACTGCTTCCCACGATCTGTCGTTATTCGATGAGGAACTCCAAATCGGGATATCCATGTAGACATCAAGGCAGTGGCCACTGTTTCAGCCGTGATATCAGATAGTGGAGTAGCCTCTGGCCATCTGGAAAACCTATCAATGATAGTCAAGAGGTAACGGGCACCCTGGGAAACTGGCAAGGGGCCAACAATATCCACATTGATGTGAGAAAACCTCGACTCTGACAGCGGGAAGGTGCCCACAGCGCTAGCTGTGTGTCTCCAAGTTTTAGCACGCTGGCAGGGGACGCATGTTTTTGCCCAAAGCGAAACATCTCGCTTCAGGGAGGGCCAACAATATCTTGCCTGAACCATGTCGACAGAAGCTGCAATACCAGGATGGGCAGGTTGTGTAGCGAATCAAAGATCACCCTACGAAAGCATTCGGGAACGAAAGGTCGTAGCTTCCCTGTAGCTGCGTCACATAACAGTGTGGTGCCATCTTCAAGGACCATAGATTTCAGCTTGAGCTTTGAAGTAGTTGACTGAACCAGATGTTGAAGTTCGACACAATCTGCCTGTGCTATTGCTATGTCGTGCAGGGAAATTGCAGAAACTTGTTGAAAGGCAGCAATCCGGGAGCAGGTATCAGCAGGCACGTTCTCTTTCCCAGGTACATATTGGATATCAGTCGTGAACTGACTGATGTAGACCAAATGTCTCAACTGCCGAGGGGAAGCTCGATCTGGTCGTTGTTCAAAGGCATAGGCAAGGGGTTTATGATCTGTGAAGATCACAAATTGGCGGCCTTCGAGCATGAACCTAAAATGCTTGACACTGAGGTAAGCGGCCAGGAGTTCGCGGTCGTAGGTGCTGTAGGAGCGTTGTGCTGGGTTCATTTTCTTTGAGAAAAATCCCAGCGGTTCCGAGATTTTGTCCCGCACCTGCTGTAACGAGGCACCAACGGCGAAATCCGAAGCATCCACCATCAAAACCATTGGTAGGTCACAGGAAGGGTGGGCCAGTAAGGTAGCTTCTGTCAATGCCTTCTTGAGTTGTGTGAATGCATGCTTGGTACTGTCTGTCCACTCAATTGGGCGTCGATCTTTCTTTTGAGGGCTCTGGCACAAGTCAAAAAGAGGCTGTTGCAAGACAGCAGCATGTGGCAGAGACCGGCGATAGAAATTTATCAGACCGAGGAAGCAACGGAGGCCTTCAATAGTCTCAGGCAATGAATACTCCGTAATGGCAGCTATACGCTCTGGAAGTGGCTTGATGCCATGGGCACTAACAAGATAACCCAAGAACGATATCTCCGGCACTCCAAAGACGCATTTGGAGACGTTGATCGAGATCCCATGAGCCTCAAGGCGTTCGAACAAGCATCGCAGATGAGCTGTGTGTTCCTCTGGGGTCGATGATGCGATCAATATGTCGTCCAAGTAAACATACAAGAAAGAGAGGTCTTGCAGGATTGAGTGGATGTACCTTTGAAAGGATTGCGCAGCGTTCTTCAAGCCAAATGGAAGGGCAACAAACTCAAAAAGGCCAAAGGGTGTCACCACAGCGGTTTTTGGAATGTCTTGCTCCGC
Source organism: Apolygus lucorum (assembly GCA_009739505.2). NCBI lineage: Eukaryota > Metazoa > Arthropoda > Insecta > Hemiptera > Miridae > Apolygus > Apolygus lucorum. The sequence continues at coordinate 35,177,860 of CM019178.2, forward strand.
TACACGAACGTGGTGATAGGCTCGAACTAGGTCGACCTTGGAGAAGATTCTGCACCCTGACAGCTGCGAGTTGAAGTCTTGAAGATGAGGTATTGAGTACCTGTCTGGGATGGTGACTGCATTAAGACCACGGTAGTCCCCACATGGCCTCCATGATCCATCTTTTTTACGGACCATATGGAGAGGGCTGGACCAAGGGCTCTTTGATGGTCGGCAAATACCCAAATCGATCATGTGTTGGAATTCGCTCCGAGCCTGGGCCAACTTGTCCGGTGGAAGCCTTCGTGGTTTGGCTGAAACAGGTGGGCCTCTGGTTTCAATCACGTGGTAGAACTCAACGCTATGATTACATTTGAGAGGGTTCCCCTGTAGCAAGTTAGGAAATGATTGGAGTAGTGTGGCATATTCATGGGCTGGGTTGATGACATGAATGGAGGAGTGGTCTGTCACTGAAGTTACCTCTGCAGCGCTCCAAAGCTTTGTGGTGGAGTCTATCAGTCGCTTATTTTTTAAAATCGACGAGGAGGCCAAACTCACTTAGGAAATCAGCTCCTATGATGGGGTACTTGACATCCGCAATTATGAAAGGCCACCGGAACTGTCGACGTAGCCCTAAGTCAAGAGCGTGAAGTTGCTCTCCATATGTGGGAATGTCTGTTCCGTTGGCGGCAAAAATAGTACGTTTAGTTGGGAAGTGGCGATCACCTGTAGTCGGCGGGACAACTGATATGTCGGCTCCAGAGTCGACTAGGTAGTTGACGCGATTGAGACGATTGAACACAAATAGGCGACTAGTGTGTATAGAGCCCGCACTCCCCGTTGTCGCATTTAAGGAGTGGGGTGTTAGTTTTCCGCCTGGGAGCGAACCTGAGACAAAGGTGGTTGGAAGTCACACGGAAGTAGACAACGGCGAGCCTTGGTCCCATAACGAGCGTGAAAACGACAAATTGAATGGTCGTTAGGGGTGTTTTTGGGAGTAGCTGATCGAGAGCGAGGCTGAGACTGTCCAACCGGGCGGGAATGGTGCAGAGCAGCGACAGAAGCGGTTAATTGCGCAATCTGGGACTCTAAGCGATCAAAACGGTCGGTGGGAGCCTGACAACCTGAGGAAACGTCAGCATCGTGGATGGCATGGACGGGATACTGTATGGAGGACAGTTCGAGAACTTTGTCTGCCATGACAGCTAAATTATCGAGAGGGTCGGAGGAGGAAGCGAGAATCGCGCGGATGTGGGCTGGCAGGCGTTGTAAAAACATTGTTTTCAGGAATTCGTCCTGAACCTGACTTCCAGCCAAAGAACGCATCTCACGGAGAAGTTGAGACGGCTTCCGATCCCCCAGATCGAGTTCTGTCAGGAGCTTGTTGACTTTGCGACCCTCGGATATTTCAAACTCAGCCTGCAACCGATTCATGAGGTCGGTGTAGGGCGTCGCTGACGGTGGTTTGAGCAATAAATCCGAGATGAGCTCGGCGACGTCGCCCTCGAGAGAGGCTAATACGTAATTGTATTTTGTAGTCTCTTGAGTTACGGGAGAGTTTGCGAATTGTGCATCGACTTGAAGTCGCCAAATCTTAACATTACGACGCCACAAAGGTGGAATTTTAATCGATACTTTAGCGATTTGCTCACCTTGGGTGCAGGATGGCGAGGGTTCCGGTCCTGGCGTGGTCATCTTGCCGAGGAAAATGCGAGAATGCGCGGCGATACGACGAAAACGCGAGAATTCGCGGCAAAACGGTGAAAACGCGGGAATGCGCGGCGGAACTCGCGATCTATCTGAACGTCAAAGGAAAAAAAAAACTTTCGCGGGGTCACCAATGTATCCTATATTAACGTTAGACAGACGTAAGACCGGTGAACAAGCGTAGGTAGATTTTATTTAATGCCGAACCGACAGAATTTAGAAGGACATCAAAGAACTCGGAACAAAATCAAATTGAGAAAATAAAAACACGTCAGCTAACATCAGCTGATGTTTAGCACCTGGCTACTGTAGTCGGCCAACACCCACACTATCTTCCAGGGAATTAGCCTTGAATTTTCTTGGATATTTAATTGGAAATTTGCCTCGAAATTTTTTTATTTATATTTTTCGAAAGAGGGTTCAGTGATATGGAAGAAAACCATAGTGTGGTGCTCGAAAAATCTGACTTCATAGGAGAAGCTGTGCCTCTCTGAGGTAGCGCTATGTCTGGAAACGCAAATGAAACTGTAGCTTACGTGATTGAACACAAAAGCGCGCGACTGGGGAAGAGAAAAAACCCGCATGTGCAACTGAACAAAAGAAGCAATTTTACTCACTCTTCTACTCTCAATTCTACTTATTCGTTAATCAAGCATTATTAGTCCTCGTCCTTGCTTATTTACTATTTTCTACTGTTTACTGTTTCCACGTTGAGTTAGTTTCGTCATTTTAATCACACTATTTGAATGCTCATTTGACTAGATCGTTTCATGTGGTCGCGCTTAGAACTCTATCTGTTGTACTATCTAGAGTTCTACGCCAGAGCGCACAATATGTGGATCTGTTCACTTTTCGTGTGTTTTTTTTCGTGTGACGTGAACGATATCCCTCGATTTTCGCAGTGTTTTTTGACACAGGCGAAAATTGAAAATTATTATTTTCAATGATGAACCATTGGAATCGAGAAAAAGAAAGTTTAACACCCCCTAAAAACGCTGCAAATTATTACACAACGGTTTATTATTTTTATATACCTAGATCACCAGTTTGCAGAGCCACCAACCATACAACATAACGAAAAACATCGATCGCATTTCGGTCAGCTAAAATTTGAACGGAGATTAGACCTCTTTTGCGGTTCACACTCGTGTTTCTGATTTATCGTACGTGAAACATTTAAATTCTCATAGGGAGCAAACGGTTTGTCCTACAGAGCTCCGCGTGGTCTCAAAAAATTTTAAAAGTTCTATAGAATCTTAAATTGAAGGAAAAACCATACCTTTATATCGCAATTTTTTGAGTTAGGGCGTTTTCAAAATTTCAAAATGGATTTTGGAACCCTTAGGAGTGACCTACATCAACCAAAATATTCGGGGCACAACTAGACCCCAAATGGAGCCTACACACCAAATTTCATCAAAATCAGTCAATGCTAAGTGGCAAAAGTGCCGCGTACGGCGGACGGACGGCCAAATTTTTATTCGATTTTTGGATTCTACGTACCTTGAAACGTACCTAATCCATCAAATTTTGAGGGGGTGTTAATTTTTTTTTTTCTTGGTCGATTCCAAAGGTTCATTATTGAAAATAATGAACCAAAATTAGTTGGTTTACGTTTCAACGTACGTAGAATCCAAAAATTGAATAAAAATTTGACGCGGCACTTTCCCCACTTAGCATTAACCGATTTTGATGAAATTTGGTATGTAGGCTCCATTTGGGGTCTAGTTGTGCCCTGATGATTTTGGTTAATCTAGGCCTCTTCTAAAGGTTGAAAAATGAGTTTTGAAATTTTTCAAACTCCCTAACTCAAAAAAGTTTGGTATAAAGGTTTTGTTTTTCCATCAATATATAATTTTTTGAGAGCACGCAGAGCCCTGTAGGACAAACCGTTCGCTCCCTACGTGAATTTAAGGGTTTTACGTACGATAAATGCGAAACACGAGTGTGAATTGCAAAAGAGGCCTAATCTCAGTTCAAATTATAGCTGACCGAAATGCGATCGATGTTTTTCTTCATGTTGGATGGTTGGTGGCTTTGCAGACGAGTGACCTATTTAGAGAAATAATAAAACAATTTGTAATAATTTGCAGCGTTGTTTTGCCTTGGGTACTCATGGTGTAAAACGTTATTCTAGGGCCCTATTATAGAATTCGACTTGTAATTCCAGAATCTAAAATTGAGGTAAATTCCCCATTCTTCAACAAAATTAAATTTTTAAAGCGCCAAGCAGCTTCCCAAAATTTTACTTCTCAATACCATACCATACCTCCATTTAAAATTAATACCGCCCTTTCTTGAGCGTATCACAGTGGTATTCTGGAAGTCTCTATTTCTGAAAGACAAATCACATGCACAAATAAATACATTTTATATTCCTGATTCCTCAGTTGCACAGAGATCATTCCTATTTTGTACTCGAGCTGTATGGTCTACCAGTAATGAAACAACAAGAACCATCTAACCCTATTGTACCTGTATTATCTATTCGCTCGACTTTTTTCCTGGCAAAAGTTGAAATAATTTTTTCTCAGTCTTTTTGCAGGATTCAACTTCCAGCTATACCTGATGCTGAAAAGACAGATGACTGGGCATCCACATATTTTTATGGTTTCTCAAGGTTTAAAGAAAAACTGGTGTTCTTCAGTCACCCATGCCAGGTTCATGAGCTCCCACTAGGGTTTATTTACACAATTATTTAGCAATCAAAAATACAACATAGATACGAAGAATAGTATAGAAAACAAAGTCTTATGAAAAAAGAAAACGAATTGTCTCAATACCTTGCCCACCATGACTTAAGTTCTTACGAACTTGTGTCCCCTGGCGGATTCTTGGTAAGTAATTAAACTTTTTTTTATTTGTAGACAAAATTTCGAATTAAAGTTAAACAAATTATTCAGTCCAAATATACCCACACACCCAATAAATATGCTATAAAATATGTATACCCACTATCTTTAAAACAATTAAGTTAAATCATACGCACCACTCACACCAAACTCGAAACAATTACCGACAAATACCTACTTCTTTAACTCAAACACCCTAAAAAAAAATAGACACATCAATGTTATGGTGGTAAAAAAAGTTCACAGCAGCAATATAAGAATTCCTTTATTAAAATTCAGTACGGTAACGTGGTGGTGATATATTGGAAGCCAAAGCAGTTCTGCGGTATTTCAGTTTTTTCAGTCCGATGGTGTACCAATTTTCATCCAAATTGCGTATCCAGCTGTGAACCGCATCCTTAACTTCTCCATCCGTCCGCAGAATTTTTCTGCTCAACATTCCTCGCCTCTTGTTTGTAATTGCCTTTCTCAATTCTGTGAGGACGCTGCAATACCTCTCTGCAATTATGGTTGTGCCCCTGTCGAGGAAATCAATCAGTAGAACACTCTTACAGTCCCAAAACACTGTAGCTATCACCTTCCCAGAGGAATGCTCGACTATGGATTTCTTGGAAGCAGTCAAAAAATTTGATTGGGATGTTTTTCCCCACCCTCCCTACTCCCCAGACCAAGCATCAAGCGACTTCCAACTATTTCCGACTCTCAATAAGCCTGAATGAAATTCAGGACGGATGAAGAAGTAATTTTTACGCAATTTGGATGAAAATTGGTACACCATCAGACTGAAAAAACTGAAATAATGTCGCAAATGCTTGGAAAAAATGGGCGATTATGTAGAAACAACACAACAGTTTAAATGTTGCTGATTACAAATATATATATTTTGTAACTTTTCTTTTTTTTTCAATTTATTCTAGCATGTCGGAACTCATTTTTGGAACAACCCTCGTATATTTCAAGCATGTTTTCAAGTTCCCAAAGAAATGTTTTGGGGTCTGTAATTCCATTCAAACGTCCCAAAAGACGACGAAATAATGTGGATGACGATGATCCCAGGGATATAAACTTTGGTGCACTTGGGAATCACAGCACTGGAAGTGACTTAGATGATATCGGATCAGCTTGGTATCAGCTGATCCTTCCAGGATGGCAGAAATACGAAATTCTAGGGCAATAACATGTAAACTAAGTTCAAGTGATCCATATGTACGTTCCTCGCAAAAAAAAAAAAAAAAAAAAAAGTTGGAAATGAGCACATGAATAACTTTTAAAAAAATCATTTTTCTCCTGTAAAAGGAATGAATCGAAATCTTCGCCATCTTTCCAAATCCTTGAATAACCCACAATTCATCAAACCTCATTTTCAACGGACATGATCCGCTCCCGGGAAGCGCTGAACGGACAAATCTATCAGAAAAAACAAATCACGAATAAAACTGATCGAGGAGTCAGGTTTTACGGTACCCAGTTAGAAATTTACCCGAATGAATCTGGAATACCAATTATTAATAATAATTGAAATCATTAACGTTTTTAGGATGCCGGAAAAACCGTCCATAGTGCACAAGGATGAGGTTTCTATTTCACAAAGGAAACGTATTTTATGCACCATTAGTATTATTCGACACGACACTATTAAAACGAAAAAAACTCGGTCAAAATGGAGGTATCCATGACGATGAGTAAAATTGTCTTTCACTAACTGTAGAAGACGTCCATCGTTGTGAGTATCCCTTATGAAAAGTATAGATTTACATAGATAATATTTCATTCCATCGCTTGAGTAGTAGTAGAGTCAACATGATATCAACCATAAATCCTAATAAGAAACACAGAAGAGATCAAAATAATAAACAATTCTATGGATGTAAGGTTTTGGAGTGAATAAGAATGCCGAAGACCTTTACTGGTATACATTATTTATATTATCTATTTGTCTGTATGACGAATCAATTATTGTTCAAATCGCTGAAGATTTAAGAGCTTCTTTTACCCCATTAGTGTGCTCGTGTGAAGGAATATTGCACGAAGAGTTCGTAGCCTTCCTGAAGAGACCCATAAATGTTCTCGCCGATATTGAGTAAACCGAAATCTGCCATTGCTGGCTGGGTTATAACGAAACTCCAATTATTCGTGCAGTCTGCCGGCGTCTTCGAAGATCGAGAAAGAGCATCAGATGCCTTGGAATGGCATTATAGGACGGAATACTCACCCCTACTAAAATATTAGAGGAGAGGCCGCTCCCGATGCTCAGAAACATTGAACAAAAATTAAATATTGAATATCGAAGTATATAGAAGTGGATCGCGAGCATAACGAATGCAATAGAAGAACACTAAATCCCCCTTTACCTGCTGGTACGATTTTTAGAACTCAAATAAAATTTTATATAAAAAATTTAATTAAAATAAATTTTAAATTAACTTTTAATCAAATTTTATACAAAAAAGTTACTAAGTTGGAAATTTGTTATGTGGAGCTTAACAATATAAAAAATTCCTCATTCATTCCTCCTTTGGAATTTTCTTCGCAGAACCGAGAAGGAAATCGGATAGTTCTTCCTGGACATGTTCTTCTGTCTTGCATTCTTCTGATGGTTATCTGTTGACGTCTTTGTTCGAACTTACTTATCATTCCCAACCTGGCCATACAATAATTCACTTATTTTACTCCAATCCATCTACCAATTTCACGTTTTTCCGCACTAAACATCACAAAAAACTCACTGCTACCTATTCTCCTCCTCTTTGTTCCATAGCTTCATCATTTTTCTATTTACAATAAAAACAAAAGGTTGAGTCTTATCTCTTATCACCGTTGAGTAGGTTTACCACATTTGAGATAACTTCCTTCTGCCGCACCATGGATGCCATCGAGTGGATGAATACATAATTACATCCATGTGTAATATCCATGTATTTTCTTCCTGCATGGGTTTCTAGGCATTTGCTGATTGTTATATTTTTATAGTAATTCATTATAATGTTAAATATTATAAGGTAATTTTCTGCATCAATGTACAAGACCTTCTCGCCAATTCATCACCAGATTTCACCTGCCAGCCTCTGATCAACCCTGAGAGCCTTCTGAAAGAGCAGTTGTGGCAGACATCTTGCCATCATTCATGTTTGGTTCTGTTGCTGAAAGTGTGTCCATGCTTCCAAGAAAATTAGTTGTCCAAGTTTATCACTTGTTCTGTGCTCCATCCACTTCATAAAACGGCCCTATCTTGCTCAGTTTTTTGTGCAGTGTCTTCAAAACCACAGAAACTGGTGTGCCATTGCATTTTTGGCTTCATCCTTATATCTTGGTTGGAGCACCTCTGTGAGGTTACCAGATATTTCTCCTACCAACTACCTACTGCACATCTATTGCAATATACATCACTGGAGTTGCCACTGGACCACTGGAGTTACCACTAGACCACTGGAGTTGCCACTGGACCACTGGAGTTACCACTAGACCACTGGAGTTGTCTTGGAGTTGGACCTCTGGGAAACCACCACATGGACTACTTCATCATACAGCTAAGAATTGTAGTCATAAATATGTAAATGGTCTAATCTTCATAGTAACTTCTTATAGTCATCAAAGTAACTCCTTCCAGTCAACAATCTTTATTATTTCTAGTGGCCACTTAGGGACAGATAGCAATAAGTACCTACCTATCACCCACCTGAACCACTTGGGCACTGATTTCCCTTCTATCTTTGTTATATTTATTGAATAAATTCTTTATTAGTTGATGTTTCATCAATTCAATCTTGTGTTTCATCTGAGCACCCAGCACCACATACATTACTTATCTATATTTTTTTCCTCATACTGAGGTGGTCCTTCGAGTTTATTTATCCTATTGATCTCATCTTATATCATGTAGAGTTGGACACTTGCTTCAACCAAAACAGTAGGTCTGCTTTACAGTCTTGTTGTTCTGAATTTTGTTCTCTTAGGAGTTCACTTGTGCTTAAAAGTTCGTCTCTGTCTTCTCATAGGATGTATGCTGGTTTGAGTCTGTCGACTGAAACGTTTACGTATTTGTTTTTTTACGTCGAGTGTGAAATATTTGTCCGCCTGTTGTATGACTCTGTAGGGTCCTTCGCGAGGCTTGTCCAGTGATGCCTTGACTTTGTCCACTCTCTGGAACACAATGTGTTCCATGTCATGGCTGCATCGACTGAAGTCTTTGAGTATAAATGTTGTTGTCGGCTTCAAAATTTTATGGGAACTTAATTTCATTTTTTCATGTATTGTCGTGACTGGTAAATGAAAAGTGATGGATCTGAGGTTGGTGGTAGAGGTTGGCAGTACCCTAGTTGGAAATTTGCCATGTGGTGGTTAACAATAAAATATTTAGTTGCACCAAAACAATAAAAGTCAAATATTAACCCTAGGACCTCACACAGGGGCCAGAACCCCACTGTTCCTATTTTTGGGTGCACATCCGCGAGAAAAATTTTCCCGCCCGAATGGGACCCACGTAAATTATGTTGGTACCCCTGTGAGCGGGAAACGCATTGTCCCGAGTCCAGTTGGCTCTGAGAATTCGTATGGTTCACGTCTTTTTTCGTGGTGGGGTTCAAAATCACCCCAGTGTGTTTTTTCAAACTGTTTGGGGCACAAATTTACCCCAGCTGAATCCCTGGAAACATTATAGGTAAATTTTGGATCCTCACTGTTCTGAGCCACCACGCCACAACAATTTGTTGGTGAGGGGGTGAAAGTGTCACGGAGGTTACAAGACACCTCAGCTGATGCAGAATTGGAGGGTGGTCCCCTATGATTTGGGGATGGTCCCTTTTGAATTGGTGGGATGACCCCCTATGAATTGGTAGGAGGTGGAGGAAGGGGGTGGAGTTGCCACGGAGGTTACATGACACCACAGGTGATGCAGAATTGAAGGATGGTTCCCTATGGATTGGGGATGGTCTCTTTTGAATGGTAGGATGACCACCTGACCTCCTACCTATGAATTGGTAGGAGGTGTGGGAAGGGGGTGGAGTTGCCACGGAGGTTACATCCTTATTGGAGGATGGTCCCCTATGAATTGGGAGATGAAGGACAAAGGGCTGGAGTTGCCACGGAGGTTACATGACACCACAGAGCACTGCTGCCGAGATGCCTAGTAACTGTGCCAGAACCGCTCTTTTTACCCCACTACAATTTCTACGTAACAATATTGCACATGACCTTTATTGGGAAGAAGGGAACGCTCAGAAGCAGCAGAATAGGGGTTCAAGAGCATCACAGAAGGGTAATCTTTGGGGTGGTAGAATAAGGAAACTACTCATTGGATTTTGATGCAAATTTTTTCCTCCAACTCAGAATATTGCAAACTTGCATAATCAAAAGTAACAAAGGTCATTCCATATCGAAAAAAGTTTATTTCGAATTTTGAATGAGAAGCGATATTTAACAGTTTTGAAAATTGGTTTTCAACAGGAATAACCAATAAAAAAAATAACTATTACTTTTTTGAACCCCTAATAATTTTCATCGTTGTTTTGATGGTTATAGAATTTTAAGCAACAATAATTTCATTTAAACATGGCAACAGACCCAAAATTTAATTTTTTGTAAGTTGGGGTACATTAAATGTACAAATTTTGTACCCCTGTGTGAGCTCCATGTCACAAAAACTTATATATGACCTCCTAGGATTAAGCACCGACCCCTATTGCATCTCTTCTGCGCCCACCAATTAGCTTCTTCCTTATTGATGAATTGTGGACTGTTAAACAAAAATCGTTGTTCTACTTGTTTCTTTATCTATCAAAATGCTTCTCTATAAAACTATTAAACTAACCCAGAAATCCAGAAATATGTTTTTGTTGGGAGGGGAGAGATGTAGATTGAATGTTTGTCAATAATTTACAGATCAAACGTCGATAAGTGATCAAAACTAACAGATAATGATATATTCGTAATCTTATGATTTTTGAACGCGTAGATTCGAAAATTTCGAACAATTTAATGTTCCTCAATTATAATATTGATCAATCGCCGATATTTGGTTAGAAACATGGGATTGAATTTTAACCAAGCTGTTGAAATGACAGAAAAAGAGTCCAAAACAAGGAAATATGCTGCAAATTATTACACAAAGGTTTATTATTTTTCTATGAAGATCGTACAGAAAAAAATAGAAAATTATTGAGCTAATAATTGCAGCCCTTAATTGTCAACCCTTAGAAATACCCCATGAAATCAAATAAATGAAATGAACCCTTGAAATCATCTAATATTTTCAGGGCACAGCTAGACCTCAAATGAAGCCCTTATACAAAATTTCATCAAAATCGGTACGAGGGAAATTAGGAATGTGCCGCATTCGGCGGACGGACGGCAAAATTTGTATTCGATAGATTTTTCTTGGTCGATTCCTAACGTTTATATTATTGATAATAATAATTCAAAAAGGTACTTAAAATATGTTCAAGTTCTTATTGAAAACTCGGCGCTTTGCGCCTCGGCGGGGGGCTCCGCCCCCCTGCACCCCCCGGTTTATTTCTTTTTCCATACTCTGTATGAAATCATAGGAACACAGAATGTGTTTTTGCGATACTAGGTAGTCATCCGTTAAATAAAAAACAACAATAATAAATGTGGAGTTGACATTAACATGACAACCAATAAACATATCACCAGATGTTTTTTCTGTCGCTTTTTCGTGACGATTTTTTTTCGGTAGGTCATCGCAAAAACACATTCTGTGTTAAAATTGATCTTATAGAAATAGTACGTTAACTTTAATATGTTATTTTTCCACGTAATCCCCGGCGACGTAGATACGTTTGGTTTATTGCGGAAGAAGCTTGCTGCCACCTCTCTCACTTTCTCGTTGGCAGATTCTACGTTATTCAGCTGAGCGCTCGGGATAAGGACTCGTTCGCACATGGGACTAGAATAAAATCCTATTATATTATCACGTTTCTATTATTATTATTTACTAGGAAATAAAGGAGGAATAACTCATTTTAATGCATTATATTCCGTTGTAAATTTCGAAGGTGAGTTCTTTTTGTGAGTTTTTTCCATTTTCGACGTTCTCAAGAGAATATCCTCAAAAGTGAAGAAAAAAAGTATGTGGTGGGTTTTTGGTCGGAAATATGTAGGAAAAGCATTTTGGATCCATCATGTGATTTTTGGTGACTCGAGTTAACCCTTTATAGTTCACTCAGTGAGTCCACCAACTTGAAATTATTTCGCCGTCATTTTTATCCTCCGTGCACCTCAAAAACCAAGAAATGCAATAAAATCAATAAAAACCCTTAAAAATTTCATTTTCGAGTTGTTTTGTCGAAGGGACATGTTCATCTCTTCAACATTTTAGGTTTTCTTGAGAAGGAACATGTTCTTTGGTGGTACTACTATCTCTTGATTTGATGGAACAAAGGGGGATAAAATAAGGCAGTAATTATAGTTTCAGTATTTTCTCGTTTTATCACCTATATGGATAAATGGGTCTTATTACCGATAGGAATTTGGCGTTTGAGAATTTTCGCGGGAAAATCGCGATTTTGCTCCACTGTGCGACCTGAGGCTGAGAGTTGTGGAGAAAGTGTACACCGAAGTTTTCTCCTCTTGTTGTGAATGGACTGACGAAACTTCTTCAAGGACTCACAATTAGGTTGGTTTATCTAGATCGTTTTGGGGCGACATCTTAATGACTGTTGGGTACACCTTTTATTCATTATGAAAACATGTATTGATTTTTCCCTAAAATGTTCGAATGCTTCTTCTGCGACGGGTGCTCGAACAACCCGTCAGAAGATTGCACTGTACTCCCATGCCATCCAGATGACTGAGGAGCTAGGTGACCCGGACAAGCCAGGTAAATGTTTCTTCTTTCAGCATTACTTTATTGTAACTTCTTCTACGTGTAATACATATTCATTTAACGATTGCTTATCGTTCCCTTTCTCCTTCAGACCCACTCAGCGATGATCCTGGGCCTCAGCTCCTGCAACTCCTGAAGACTACGTCCAAAAGTGGATAACTTCATTTTATTCTTGAAAAGTCCTAGACAATCTCGTCACAATGTGTTCATTCATGTTTTCATCGTAGAATATTAGTAAATGAACAAACTAATGTGTATATTAGTAAATGATTAAAAAATGTTCTGACACTAAAAACTCCATTTATCAACAACTTTCCCTCAACCTGCCTTTCCGAATTATACTTGGAATTCTTGATGCTTTTTGGACGGAAATTTAGGTGACCCACAACTTTTATCTGAAGTTTTTTTCTAGTCTCTTCAGACCATTGCCCTTTCACCAAAATGAAGGATGGATTAGCAAAAGAGCGTTTAACAAGTGAGAAGGAAGTGGAAGAAGCTATTAACAATTGGACAAAGAAGGTTGCAGCAAGCTTCTACGAGGAAGAGATTTCAAAGCTTCAAATCTCCACTTCAATCACTACCACTACCTTTCAAATTTGATGATCTTGGAAGATGAAATGATCTTGATGAGTCTCATAAGAACCTAAAGAAACTATCTAGAGCTCATCCATAAAATCATAGCAAATTTCACTGATTCTGGATGGAGAATGTAGGAGTTACAAGGTGCTACGTTTGCGCATGCGAAGAGGCTACAGTCAATCCGGGAGTAATTAGACAGAGAGGCACAAAAACCAACATTTTTGAAGGACACATATAAATTCTGATTTTGGAGGACTTTGATTTATTTTTTAATCCTTCGAAAGTGAAAACCTCTATTACGACTATTACTATAAATCACTTTGGATGGATCATTCGACTTTGGCCAAAAACATGTCGAAGCTTTTCGGAGCTTATCTAATTGCTTCACGCTTTTTTTCAATATCCCAGGACAAAAGAGGAAAAATGGCCTGCCAACTTAAAATTTCCAATCACAATGCTCGATTTAGACATGCTTTCACTGGACAGTTTTGGTTTTATGTGCTTCTGTGTGTGTCTCCTCTGGATTGCTACCAGACTTTGCTCGTGCACAAACATGCAATCTCATAACAACCATTACTTTTACAGTTGTCATCTGATTTCAAAGGTTTTTGAAATGTTCACGAATTCTCGAAATTCATTAGTGCATCAAAAAACAAACATTGCCGCTGGAATCATCAAAATAGAACAATAGTATTGCCAGAGAAAATTGCTGCAAATTATTACACAGTGGTTTATTATTTTTTATTTTTCTACATAGATCACTCGTCTGCAAAGCCACCAACCATCCAACTTGAAGAAAAACATCGATCGCATTTCGGTCAGCCTCAATTTGAAAGGAGATTAGGCTTGAACGGATTTATCGTACGTCCAAACTTTAAATTCTCGTAGTGAGCGAACGGTTTGCCCTACAGAGCTCCGGGTGGTCTCAAAAAATTATAAAGTTCTATTGAATCTTAAATTGAAGGGAAAACAATACCTTTATATCAAAATTTTTTGAGTTAGGGCGTTTTCAAAATTTCAAAATTGATTTTGAAACCCTTAGAAGTGACCTACATCAACCAAAATCTTCGGGGCACAACTAGACCCCGAATGGAGCCTACATACCAAATTTCATCAAAATCGGTCAATGCTAAGTGGTAAAAGTGCCGCGTACGGCGGACGGCCGGCCAAATTTTTATTCGATTTTTGGATTCTACGTACCTTGAAACGTAAAAAATCAAATTTTGAGGGGGTGTTGGAAATTGTTTTTTCTTGGTCGATTCCAAAGGTTCATTATTGAAAATAATAAACCAAAATGGGAAAAGTAAACTGAATAAACTGGGTTTCCCATGTTTCTTTAGCAATTCTTCTTCTTTCTTCTTTCGCTTTCTTTGTTATGTTTTGATGATATCAGCGGCAATCTTTTAGTTTTTCAATTCCCTAGACTGATGCACAAATGAATATAGAGAATCCTTGAAAATTTCAAATTTAGTTACAACTTTTAACGTTCGAGACCCTGCAATTTAGGGAAACACTCACCCGGAACGAGGAACGAACGGCGACCGACTGAGACCCCCATTCATATTCAAATCATCAAATTTGGAGGGTAAAGGTAGGTAGCTACTTAGAGATTGAAGTTTCGATTATCTACTAGGAGTCTAGTCTATATTGTAATGCATCAGTTACTAAACAACTCGCTTAACTTTGTTTCGAATAATATTTATTATTATAATACACAATACACAAGTAAAGTATACACTAAAACTTAATTTTATCGATTCTCGAACATAAGGATTGCCGGTTCTTGGAGCTCAAGTGTGAAAGCACTGGAGGAGTGCATGAACACCACCCTCGCAAAACTTAGTACTTGGGCAAAAAGAAATGAGATGCTCGTTAACCCGTCAAAAACAGAGTATCAGCTCTTCACTATGTCAACCAGGGCCCACGCCATCGATCTGCAGTATGGGGGCACCAGCCTGAGAAGGACGCATGAGGCTACCTATTTGGGTATAAAGATGGACTGCAGATTATCCTGGTCCAAGCACACCAATGCGATAGCAGAAAAGGCAACCAAACGTATTTCGCTCCTTCGAAGGTTGGCTGGGACAAAGTGGGGAGCAAATCAGGATGTGTTGTCATTGGCCTATAAGAGCTACGTAAGGCCAACAATGGAGTACGGCATCGAGCTCTCGGTGACTTCGTCCGATACGACCAATCAAAAGCTCGAACTTGTCCAGAATAATGCCCTGAGAATCATTTCTGGAGGAGCTTGCTCAACACCGATTGCCGCTATGCAGCTGCAAACTGGTATAGAGCCCATGGCAGTTCGAAGAGATCAACTTGCCCTGGCCCTGAGTGAAAGGCTAAAAAGGCATGAAGACCCGTACTGGAAGAATTACTCGCCCAGCCATCAGCGACTTATAACTCAGGGGTCCTTTGCAAGGAAAGTGGAAACGATAGCCATAGACAACGAAATTGATGTGCCACTCAGACAGCCGTTCCTCGAACATGGGAGCACCCATCCACTACAAACCGCGGCATTTTATGTGGACCTTCTTGAGCCAGTCCTCAAAGAAGAAACCCCAGCAAACCTGCTGAAAGCGCTCACCCTGGAAGCCCTAGCTTTTCGTTTCCCCCAGCCCCAGTGGCTTTATATATACACCGATGGGTCGGCTAGAGGTGCGAACTCTCATGCAGGGGCCGGAGTGTACAGCAGCTGTTTTGAAAAGTGTGGCCCGGTGGGAAGAGTGGCGACAAACTTCGACGGCGAGATCGCAGGCATCCTCATGGCCTTGGAGGAATTGCTGGTTCGGGATGAACCATTTGCTGTAATTTTGGTTGATTCCATGGCTGCCATTTTAGCCGTGACGTCCAACAGCGCAACCGATTCCGGCAGGGTCATGGAATGTAGGAAAAGCGTTGCAGCGATCCTTGGTCGAGGAAGGGAGCTGGCTTTCCAATGGGTGCCGTCCCATGTTGGTATTGAGGGGAACGAGAGGGCAGATGCTCTGGCTCGGCAGGGGGCAGCAATGGAGCAACCTGAATTCGCCATCCCATATGGAGGGTCAAAACGGATCATCAAGGCTGCCATGAGAACTAGGACTGCCAATGCTATACAGGAGAAAGCGGAGGGACGACGGTGGGCTGTCCTTCTTGAACCTGAGAACAGGGTACCCATCTCTGCACCACGTCACGTAGCAGTAGCATGTTTCCGGCTTGCAACGGGTCATGACTACTTGCAAAAGCATTTACACCGAATCGGTCTGGCAAGAGACCCATTTTGCCCCCTGTGCCAGTCAGGGGAGGAAATGAACACGAACCATTTGGACACATGTTCTGCCCTGCAGAAAACAAGAATGATATCTACACCGGACGACGAAACCCGCTGGCATCATAAGGCGGGACTTTATTGGGCTGCAAGAACGCTTATGGCTGAATTGCCAAATAGTGTGACATAGTAAAAAAAAAAAAAGGTTCTTGGATGATTATGGAGTTTAATACCACAAAATTCATGAAGGTTATCAATACAAAAATAACGAAATTCCATAAAGTAGCAGACCGGATGTTGTGATATCTTGGAGTTTTCGAGGAAACTCCGGAAAAAATGAACGGTTTTTCTATCGGTTGGTTCGTTATCGAATTTATTACTGTTTTCCGTTTCATTGTAGTACTAACTTGTTTCCGTTTATTTCCTCACAATCACCTAATTTAATTGGAACGTACTCCATCACGGTCTAGTTTCACAGATAAATAGAAGACAGAACCAAGGAATCATCCGAATTTGATCATAGGTTTTGTTCATCTTGACGAAAAAGACGAAGGCACGGGAAAGTTCTGTATCTTCTTTTGTTTGTTATTTTACCACCTTTTGCTGGGAGTCTAAATCGAGCCCGAGACACAAAAAGAAACATATTTTGTGATTCATGCGTTCCAGAGGACGTTCAGTTGGAGTATCAAACAGTAAGCGCTAAAACATAGGTAATGCTACTTACCTAAACAACTTCATTATACAATAATATTACACTGATCATTTATCGATAGAAGCACCATCTTATTATTTATGTCATTGGGACAGCCTGAAAAAGAAATAGCGTTTCAAAATTGACCAACAACGATAACGAATGATTATCGATTGAATTTTTGAATTACAAGGCTGTAAGGATCTGAGTTTTTAGAAACTTAGTTTTCCTTAAAGCTAAACGTCTCGTATTTAGTTTCAAGAGTGGCCGCCACCTCTTTGACCATAAAAATGCTGCATTATCACACAGCAGCTTATTATTATTCTGGGAAGATCACTCATCTGCAAAGAACACAGATTTTCCACTAGTAGCACCTCCCTGCAACATTATCGCGTAAGTTACAATTGAAATATTCAAGATTATTTTGACAGAGAGTGTAGCATAACGTCCTTATCTAAAAGTTACCTACCTTCAATTCGAACTTTGGTTCTCGGTTGAACGGAAAGCACGATGAGGAATTTCACCGAATTCTGTTTGCACTTTTCCTGAATAGTTGATGGTGTGGGATAGATGAACTTCGGGTTGATTTCGGAAGATGAGTCTCCTGTTATTTTTGGGAGACAATAAAAAATTATGATTTCAAAAAATAACCGAGAAAACGGACCTCTTCAACGTGAAGCGGAAACGCTTGCTGATTGGCTGTTTGAATAGCCGTCTCCTCCCAATGTTGCCCGATGGTATGTCGAAATTGTGTTACTAAGTGGAAAATTATCAAACTAAAACAGGGGAAACCTAATTTTCCTCATCTTGCTTTTTCTATTTTTTTCTTCAGTTTTTCGATTTTGATCCTTACTGGTTTTGTGAAATGTTGCATCTGAGGACTATAGATTACACGATCTCAGCGCTTCAAGCGGCCGTAAATCAACTATTCCAGGTTGACGTCATCCTCCCGGTTTTTTTAGGACGGCCCACAGTAAGACTTGGGCGTCCTTATGCGATCGGTCTGGGGTGAAGTAGGACAACACTCAACAGAAAAAAAATAACCACACAGTAATCCGTTTTAGACCATTCTGAATCCAAGTCCGCGAAAAAAACCATAGGTGTATGTCTGTGTGTGTGTGTGTATGTGTGTGTGTAACAAAATCTTGTGTACTCTGCCCAGGCCTTAGTTCTCAACCGATTTTCCTGGTTCTTTTTTTGTTCGACGCGGAAAACTATCTAGTTGTGCACTACGTCGCCGGAATTTCGAAATTTTCTTTTAAGGGGGGGGGGGGGGGGGGGGGAAAGGGGGGTTAATGCTCAAAAAACGTGTGTTTTTGGGCATAATCTTGTGTACTCTGCCCAGGCCTTAGTTCTCAACCGATTTTCGTGGTTCTTTTTTTGTTTTACGCGGAAAACTATCTAGTTGTGCACTACGGCGCCGGGATTTCGAATTTCGTCTTTTAAGGGGGGGGGGGGGGGAAAGGGGGGTTAATGCTTAAAAAACGTACATTTGCGGGCATAATCTTATAAACTCTGCCCAGGCCTCAATTTCCAACCGATTTGTGTGTTTCTTTTTTTGTTTGACTAAAATAACTTCCGAGTTGTACATGATTTCACCAGAGTACCAAAATTTGCAAGAGGAGGGGGTGGGTGGGGGGATAATATTCACAAAATATCCAATTTTTCAATATTTCGGTTCCTTTACTGCTTACTAATTGTATCCAAGCTTTGAAATTGAGGGAAAATTCTCATTATACCTTAGGGTTTGCATGAATTACTTTCTGTACCACCATGGAAATAAAAGTGGTGCCACCATGGTGCCAGGGCACCATAAACCTCATATTTCTTGGGTTTTTTGGTGTTTCACCTTGAATACGGATGTGACATTCGACGGACTGCCTACTAAACATAATAGATGAAAGTTCAATGTTACGACGTATTTCCGCTTTGGTGCCAGACTGGCACCATTGGTGGTTGGGGGGGGGGGGGGGCGAACTCGAATTCGCATCTTGGGTGTCGTAGATCATGGATTTTAAAATGCTCTTTAGATTCGAGGCTATCATGCCGCTAGAAGTGTTATGGTTTATAATGGTGGGGGGGGGGGGAGTGTCACTATTTCTCCCCTAAAGATATAAATAAATTACATCGAGAGAAATAGTCTTATCGCTTAACAACTGGTTAAACTGATCCAATACTTATCCAATGGGACGTCCCCTGGAATGCATGCATTACTAAACAATATGTTTGAACGTTCATATCTTCAACTCTGTTTGGTTTATTCGTAAATTTGGAAATGAGGGCCGAAAGTTTTTGGAGGGGTTTTTTGAGGTGCTGAATCTGATTTTGGGGTCAAAAATAGGAAATTCCGACATGGTCTAATTCCTCATTGGAATAATCAAGATCATTTCAACAGAAACTACTTACAGCATAACGTCCTTATCTGAAAGTTACTTACCTTCAATACGAACTTTGGTTCTTGGTTGAACGGAACGCATAATTCAATTTCCACGAGACGAAAAGATATCACATTTGATGCGCTGAAATGTGGCTCACTTCTATAGGATTTACAGTTGATAGTTTTTTGTTTATCACTTCGATTGTTCCAAGTTGGCCCAAGCTTAGGATTTTTTTTACTATTCCAAATTACTTGAATTAGGTCGAGGTGGTGTGTTGAAAAATAATGATCCTCCGTCTCACTAATCTGCGTACGATTTTATTACGCTTTCATCATACAATTATGGAATTACACGGTTCATTTCGTAAAATAAACGTGGAATAATAACATAATGTGGTCCAAACTTGAAATTTTAGTAATTTGGAGGACATTTGGATCTCTCTGGCAGTATATAATCAACTGTACTTAAAGGATTGAATAGAATTTTGGAATAGAGAAATATTATAATTCACTTTAAACGCTCGTGTGTTTATATTTACATATTATGTTGCTATTAGCCCTCCGAAAAAACTTGTTCTTTGCAGATGGTTGACCTATACTAAAAAAAAGTAATTAATAATAATCCGCTTCCCCTGAGGAAAAAACTAAGCACAGTAATTATAGTTTTTTTTGGGTGCCATTCACGTTTATTCTTGATTTTTTTTCCTTCTTGAAATCAAATTCATCTGCTCCACGAAAATTGATGAACATTTTTAATAGACATAGCTTTTTACTTCGCTTTACATCAACAACCGAAACATCCGTTTTGCCTGACTGAAATTGAATAATCACATCACCCTTGATAAGCCGCACGATTCAGAAGTTCTGGAAATGTTTGTGCATCTGTGGTTTCGGATTTCATAAAACAGCCCATTGCTCTTTTGAATTTTGAAATATATTGCCAAGCAGTTTCTTCCCAAATTACGAGGATTACTCAGCAAGTTAAATTTATACATTTTCTAAAACTCAAAAAAAAAAAAAAATTTTTGTAATTTGTTCAGGTATTGGTTTATTATTTCTAATAATAAGCCTATGTGATCGTATCGCAAAAAATTTTTATAACCCCCCCTCAAACTTTGTCACTTTACGTTTCAAGGTGCGTAGAATCCAAATTTGCAATGTCCGTCCGCCGTCCCCCGTCCGCCGTCCCCCGTCCGCCGTCCGCCGTCCGCCGTCCCCCGTCCGCCGTCCGTGGCACTTTTCTTAGAAACACTGGACCGATTTGGTTCAAATTTGGTATATGGGCTCCATTTGGGGTCTAGTTGTGCCGCGAAACTTTTGGTTGATGTAGGTCACTTCTAAGGGGTGAAAATTAAGGGTTGAAATTTTCAAGAGTGCCCTAGCTCGAAAACTCTCGAAATAAAGGTATCGTTTTTTCACCAATTTTGAATAGTATTGAATTTTTAAAAATTTTTGAGACCACCCGGAGCTCTGTAGGACAAACCGTTCGGTCCCTACGAGTACTTGAAGGTTTTCCTTCGATAAAACAGAATCATGAGTGTGAATCGCAAAAGAGGTCTAATCTCCATTCAAATTTTATCGGACTAAAATGCGATCGCTGTTCATTTCTTCGATTTGTATACAGTTTTGCCTTCTGCGTAACCAGTAATCAAATTTCAATATGAAGCTTTCTATTTTTCGAATCGAGTGTGAAGCGTTTAGTTCTTTCTAATAAACTTGATTGTGAAGGTGTGAAGCCAGTATGGTGTGGTAGGTAGTACCTACTGGTAGGTAAAATAAAGTTGGTAGGTAAAAAAATTTGGTAGGTAAAAAAATGTTGGTGGGTAAAAAACGCTGCAAATCATTGCTCAAAAGCTTCTTCATTCTTCAGATCACTGATCAGCTGAGTGAGCTCCAAAGCCATTTTCAATCCTATTGAATGGAAGTGCTTTTCCAGGCATCTTCAGCATTCGAGGAGATCTTCTTCACTTCTCAGATCACTGATCAGCTGAGTGAGCTCCGAAGCCATTTTCAATCCTATTGAATGGAAGTGCTCTTCCAGGCGTCTTCAGCATTCGAGGAGATCTTCTTCACTCTTCAGATCACTGATCAGCTGAGTGAGCTCCGAAGTCATTTTCAATCCTATTGAACGCAGGAAGCTGAAATTTGAGAGGGAAGGTCAAGGGAGAATACAGATGGTGGTAGGTGCTATTGATGGAGAACCGATCTAGAGAAGTGATCTATACAGAAGGGTGATCTATACAGAAAATAATGAACCTTTGAGCAATGATTTGCAGCGTTTTTTTAGTACTTTTATAGAATATTTCGTCATAACCATTCCGATCGATACATTTCTGCAATCCCTCCATCAGCCTTGATGTACCCGAGTCATAAAATTCTGCCGCCTCTCTCTCAATCAGCGTGATTGCACTTCCTCCTTGACCTCCTCGTTGTCGTCATAGCGTTTGCGTCTGTTCTAGTTGGAAGAACAATAAATAACTAAAAAATCATAAAATTAAATATTCTTTTTAAACAAAAAAACGGGCCGACTTAAAAATTGGTGATGGCGAACCACACCCAGGTTTTATAGGTACGCATTGAAGTCGCCGCCGTGCCCATATGTAGACACAAACGTACTTGTGTATCTTCAACTTACATATTTCGTACATACCCCATCGTATGATCTTTATAGTCTTACAAAAACGACATCAGTACAATAGAGAACACAGAAAACTATCTGATACAGACAGAAGAAACTAGAAAGTAAACAAAGTTGATCCAAAACGAAGCGTAGAAGTTGTCTGAAAGTAGATCTAATCAAGTATCAGGTAGATTCTAAAACTGCTTTGCAATGTGTGGCTACAAATTTTCGTGTAAACCCTTCTTTTCCGAGTCATTTTAATTTTGAAGTTTTTTTTCGTGATTTTGACTTTTGTCATTAGATTGTGATAACTTCATGAATTTGCTGTAATAATTACAATTTGAGGATACCGTTGGAAATACAATTAAATCTCTTATCTCCCTGATAACAAATACATTTTTTCAAGTTGAATTTTACGGCGACTAAAGCATTTTAAAAAGTCAATTTATTCACTTTTTGAAAACTTGTCGTTTTTCAACGCCCATAATTTCCAAAAAATTCTACACCACCGCTGCTCCTCCCGAGCACCGTTAAACCGTCGATTTCGTTGAGAAAAATGCTCATTTTTCCGCGTTCAGCAGAAATGTCTCCCTCGAATTCGATAGTAAAACATTTTTCATTTCACCCTTGGAAAGCTGAGATTCTCGCACAGTTTTTAGGTTTTCCGTTAACAGTTTATTATTTCGAATTATTTGGAATTATGGGCGTTGAAAAACGACAAGTTTTCGAAAAGTGACTAAATTCACTTTTTAAGATGCTTTAGTTCCCGTAAAATTCAACTTGAAAAAATTTATTTGGTATTAGGAAGATAGGAAATTTAACTTTCTTCCCAACGGTATCCTCAAATTGTAAATATAACAATAAATTCATAAAGTTAATAGCAATTTAATGACATAAAGTCAAAATCACGAAAAAAAGTTTAAAATTAAAATAACTCGGAAAACAAGGGTTTAAACAAATATTGCCGCGAGACATTTTTTGTTGCAAATTAGTTGTAGGATCGATCCTTTGAAGGAATGAGACCTGTTTTGTGGACACCCTGTGTAGAAAAATAAACCTTTGAGTAGTAATTTGCAGCGTTTTCAACTACATCAATTCTCATGACACACCGAATTGTAATCCCTTCTTCTTCGAGCCTAAGGCTGTTTTGAAGTTGGTCAGAAATGTACGGACTGCACGGTGTGGGAGTTTTTACGTCTCATCCGAATTGTTTCAATAGGTCTAGGCAGTAGTGACACTCATTTGGTCAATATCACCCTACCTACTACTATTCTGTGTTGCTCTTCGCAGTTTTTTGAGATTCAAGATATCCATCGAAATTTTATTGTTGTTCCTCCGGTCGTGAAATTAACAAAGAACACACCTTTTTTGCCACTCAAGTGATTGACGTTTTTCCTCTGGAGTGAAATGAGACATCCGGGTTTCATTGTCCGTAACGATGGAATCCAAAACTCTTCTCCTTTTCCAAAAAAAGACCACGATATTGACGATGAGCCCCTATTAGTTGGATTTTATGGTCTTCTGTCATCAACCTCGGAACTCACCGGACACAAACATTGTCAAACAACAATTAAGTTTTCAATGGTAATGGGGTTATTGGAACCTTCTAAAATTTTGAGGGAACAATAAGTAAAGTTCCCAACACTCGTAGTGTTGGCAACGAACGGTCAAATATGGGTCCAGGTGGAAATGTATGGAGCAGAAGATGTCTAGACACCCAAGTAGTCTACTGAAAGTCCCCAACACTATGGCGGCTGAAGAAGGTCATTTTTTCGTATTTTCGGTCTTCGGTGTGAAAGACTGAAGAAGGTCAATTTTTTTGTATTTCCGCTCCTAACTCGGAAAAGTTGGTTCCTACTGAAAAATCGCCCCTACGAAAAACTAAGCTGATAAGAATACTTGGAACAAAAGTTTTCAAATTAATTTCCCAAGTACTTATCTGAAACAGTTTTGGAGATATCCAGGCATGAAAGTAGGTGTCATTTCGAAAAACCCGCTTCCCGGTGAAATTTTTCCCGAACTTCAGCCTTAAACTATTTTATCATGACTAGAGAAAAAAATATAAAAAAATAAAATGCTGCCAAGTTCTAGAGCATTTACCTAATTTGTTTTCAAAAAACATTTACTATATGCGTTTTTGTTAACGTTAGCTTGGGATTTTTTTTTGCTTCCGAGTCTACCAAGGTAGCGGAAGCTTTGTTTTCACTTTTCAAGGATGAAAAAAAAAGTTCTCCAAAATTAAAATTTTCACTCGCGTTTTACGTTTCAGACCTTTCTGAATAATTTTGGTTTCGTGTCTATCTGTCTGTCTGTGTGTCGGTCTGTCTGTCATGAATTCCTTGTAACGCGCATAACTGAACGAAGTTATTGTCCGATTTCCATGAAATTTTCAGGGATTGTGCGGATTGGTGTTTAGACGGTCCCCTATGAAAATCATCATCCCTGGACTGATAGAAGCGACTGCGCCTGCGAAAACGTGAATTCATTGTAACGGCCATAACTTCTACATTTTCCATCCGATTTCTATGAAATTTTCAGGGATTGTGCGGATTGGTGTTTAGACGGTCCCCTATGAAAATCATCATCCCCGGACTGATAGTAGCCACTGCGAATGCGCAAACGTGAATTTCCTTGGGTTGTTGGGGTAGGGTAATAGAGGGTGTTTTTATCTCTTTGGAGCCCTTCTTATCCCTACCCAAGTCAAGGTCATGCGTCCCCGTCGCACAACCCGGGCCCCCTGGGATGGACAGAGGTGGTCCCATTAGGTTTCCCTGATGGACCCCTCTTGAACTTCCAGGGGTGGCTGAATGACCCTCTGGCGACTAGGGAGGGGACCCCTGTTAACGGGTTCCCTGACCCTTCAATATTAGCGCCCCCCGTTATGATTGACGAAGCAGACGAGCCTCATAACCCCCGCCAGCCCATTGGCTCGCGGGGTATTAGGGGAGGCGCTCAGAGGCGCCCCAGGCAGGGGCGTCGGCCATCCTCTCCCTCCTCCTCTTCCTCATCATCCCTACCCTCTTCCTCTTCCACAGCCTCTTTAGACCACCAGTGTGCCCATTGTGAGCGGGCATTCACCTCCAGGTCTGGCCTTGGTGTCCACGTCAGACAGAAGCATCCTGTTGCTGCTAATGCTGCAATTGAAATAGAAAGAGTACAGCCTAGGTATGCTTCCGAGGATTTGCGCAGGATGGCGGCAGATGAGGTGGTGGCTGTGCGCAATGGGGTACGTAATATAAATGTTTATTTAAGCGAACGTTTTCCCACGCGCACAGTCATTGCCATCAAGAACCTCCGCCTGAAGCCCCACTATAAGCAGCTTGTCCAGGAAGCTATCCTGGCAAATAGCGGTGGGGCTTCTCCCGCATCTCCTATTGCTGGCGTGGACCAGCAGTCTGCCAATCAGTATCCCTCCCCCGGGACCTCCGGTCTTCTTGCCGATTTGAAGACCGAAGTCTTGAGGCTTGGGGGGCAGGTAGGTCGTATTGAAGGCTACGAAAGCACCTACCTGCAGGATCTGGCGAGGCGGGCTGCAGAAGGGCTGGACAACCTGGAGGACATGGTTGCGGCCTATCTAGGGAGAATCTTCCCGCGGGTTGGGGATGCGACCGTGACGCGGCACCAGGGGAGACCTCCTCCCAGAGTGGTGTTGCGTGGAGGTCGCAGAGCAGCTAAGCAAGCAAGACGGCAGGAGTACCACCGGGTTCAGAGTTTGTGGAGGAAGCATCCGGCACGTGTAGCTGCGGAGGTACTGGAGGAGCCTGGGGAAGATCAAGTTCAGCCCCCTCTTCAGGAGTTTGTGGATTTCTGGGAGCCACTTTTGAGTGCTCCCAGCCACAACCCTGGGGAGCGAGTGGTTCCCCCAGTCACTACCAGGGATTCCTTACGTAGCATCTTGTGTTCGCCGGTGCTACTTGACGAGGCACACAAGTGCCGTGTCAAGAACTCCACATCCGCTGGACCGGATGGTGTTTCTGCCCGTCGCTGGAATAAAGCACCGAATACGATTAAGCTGCTCATCCTCAACCTGCTCATGCTTGCGGGAAGACCCCCAAAAGCGTTAACCCGTACCCGAACCGTTTTTATTCCCAAGAAAGGGGGAAGTGGGCCTGGAGGCTATCGACCGATCTCAGTGTCCTCGGTAGTCTTCCGCCACTTCCAAAAAGTACTGGCATCTCGCCTCCAGGTGGCTGGTGTCATTGGTGATGTCCAGAGAGCGTTTCGGCCAGCAGATGGCACGGCGGAGAACCTTACAGTTCTCCAAACTGTCATCTCGCTGGCCCGTATTAAACGCCGGCAACTCCACCTCGCCGCTCTGGACGTCGCTAAGGCCTTTGACACAGTCAGTCACTTTGCCCTGACCGATTGCCTTCGTGGTGTCGGGGCCCCATCTCGATTAATTGAGTATGTGGCCTGTCTGTACCATGAAGGCGTGACGGTCCTCGAGGCAGGGGGCGAGGTTTCAGGGGATGTACGGATCGGGCGTGGGGTACGCCAGGGGGATCCCCTATCGCCACTCCTCTTCAACCTGGTCGTGGATACGGCCTTGGGTAAGCTGCCCACTGAAGTAGGGTTTGATCTCGCCCCTGGGGTGCGAGTAGGAGCATTGGCTTTTGCCGATGATGTTATCCTACTCGCAGAAACCCGTGAGGGCTTGCAGATCGCCCTCAATGCATTTGCTAAGCAGCTAGCCAGGTGTGGACTCGTGGTTAACCCCGATAAGTGTGGGTCGGTCTCCTTGGTCCCGTCGGGTCGCCAGCACAAGGTGAAAGTTGTGGATGGGGGTTTTGTCGTAGGACAGTCCCCCATTCCATCTCGATCCGTGCTGGAGGTTTGGCGGTACCTTGGAGTCGACTTCATGGGGGTGGCCACCATTACCACCAGCCGTGTGGACCTTGGTAGAGCGCTAGCTCGCGTTACCAAGGCTCCATTGAAGCCACAGCAGAAGCTGCGCCTCCTCCGCACGTACTTACTGCCAAAGCTGACCTATGGGTTAGTCTTTGGCAGGCTTACGGCGGGGAGGCTGCAAGAGTTAGATCGACAAGTTCGCTCTGCTGTGCGCTCTTGGCTGAAGTTCCCACCTGGTGTCCCAAGTGCCTATTTCCACGCACCGGTCAAATCCGGTGGGCTTGGCATTGTGTCTCTCTCGGCATGTATCCCTTCCCTGCGCCGCCAGCGCCTGCTAGCCCTTCAAGGGTCGAGCTGGGAGGTCGCCCGTGCGGCTGCTGATCTTGATTTTGTCAGGCAGCAGTTAGCATGGTGCGACCGAGCAACACCATCTGCTCCAAAACCCAGTTCGTCTGCTGAGTTTGCTGCTGCCCTGCATGAGTCAGTAGATGGTAAAGAACTCCGACAGTGCTCCGAAAGCCTTGTCTCATCCCAATGGGTAGATTGGGCTTCGGAGGGCATTGGGGCCCGTGACTACCGACACTATCACGTCATCCGCATGGCAACTCTGCCAACTGCGGTACGCAGAGACAGAGAGGTAGTCGCGGGACAACCCTACCCCTTTGCCGTGCCTGTCGGAGTGGAAATGAACATCTTTATCATGTAGTGCAGCAGTGTCCTCGGACTCATGGGGGCCGCATTCTACGTCATGATGCGGTCGCCAAGCAGATAGCAGGTGCTTTGTCATCTAGCGGCTGGGATGTTGAGAGGGTTGTATCACATGCCAAGTGACCAGGGTAAGAAGCCCAACATTGTTGCCGTCAAGCCCGACCAGTCTTGCATTATCCTGGATGTCCAAGTTGTCAATGGCAGCTTGGACATGGAGCAGACTTGGCGGGCTAAGATAAGAAAGTATGACAGAGATGATTTACGGCAAGCAGTGTCGGAGCTAAAAGGAGTGGTACCCAACAACATCAGGGTGATGGCTGCAACCTTGTCATGGCGCGGGGTGTGGTGCGGGAAAAGTGCCACGGAGTTGCGCGAGTTGGGCATCTCGGTAGGCGTACTCCGTGGTATCACCACCCGCGTCCTGCTCGGCTCGTATTTGAACTGGTGGTCGTTTTATAGAGGCACTTCCCTTCATCCCTCTCTCCCACCCCCACCTTCCTCATCTTCCCTCATCCCCAGGGCCGGCGTCGGGTGAGTCCTGGGCGTCCTCCCCATTATTTTTGATTTATTTATTTATTTACATTTATGTCGTGCCCCCTCCGTCACAAAAGACATTTTGTCTTTGAGGGGAGTTTATAAAAAAAAAAAAAAAAAAAAAAAACCGCCATAACTTCCAAATTTTCTACCCAATTTCGATAAAATTTTCAGGGATGTTACAGACCGGTATTTAGATGGTCCCCTATGAAAATCACTACCTTTGGAATGATAGTAGCCACTGCGCATGCGCAAACGTAAAATCCTTGTAATATCCATAACATTTACATTTTTCATCCGAATTTGATGAAATTTTCTAGGATTGTCCAGATTAGCGCGTAGATGGTCCCCTATGAGGGTAGTGAAAGGTACACCTACTTAGAGACTGGTGTTTTGAGATTAACTACTATGCATCGGATCATCTATATAATCGGGTTATGGATACGAGGAAGCTATGTGCCACACCCACCTTGCAGACGTTTTTTTTTCGAGCAGGTGCGCCGGTACTGTTAGAAGCTGTATACAGACATTGACTTCAACATGAAAAATATCATGAACTTCAAGCAGGACCCTTTCCTATTAAATTGCTGCAAATTATTACACATAGGTTTATCATTTTCTATTTAGATCACTCGTCTGCAAACAACACGACTTAGCCCATTGCCACTACCCACCGGCCTACCTACTACATAATTACAATCTTTTGTTAAAGTAAAAGTTCGAAGAAATAAATAGTTGTGGGAGGCTTCATTAGGAAATTTGATTACTGGTTGCTAAGGACGCAAAACTGAGTACAACTCAAAGAGACGAACAGCGATCGCATTTTGGTCGGCTAAAATTTTAGCGTGATTTGTGATTCACACTCGTGTTTCTGATTTATCATTAGTTCAACCCTCAACTACTCAAGGGGAGCGAACGGTTGGTCCTACAGAGCTCTGGATGGTCTCATTCGGTTCTAAATATTCAATACGATTTGAAACTAATGGAAAAACAATACCTTTAAACAGGAATTTTTCGAGCTAGGGCGTTTCCAAAATGTTAACCTGACATCAACCAAAAGCTTTGGGGCACAACTAAACCAGGGTCCACATGCCAAATTACATCAACATTGGTCCATGGGACTAAGTAAAATGCCGCATACGGCGGACTTCAGAGAACTTGAGTTGGGTAATAGTTCACCTCACCGTATTTTCACTCCAACCAAGCCTTTAGATCATCAATTATGAGGGCTGTCCACCTTCCATGGTTTTCACAGACAAGGTCTGCTTGCCACCTACGGATGGTCTCCTCCTGCTTTCCTTCTTCCCTATGGATATTGCCTCTACCTTCCTCATTCTTATCCTTTTACGCTCCAGTGCATGGAAATGAGTCTACTGTGAACCATCCAAAGGAGATGCTGACTTTTTTATAGCCACCACCACCATACGTAGGGTGGGTGGGGGCAAAGGTTTGCAGTTTTCGATATTTCGTGGGACCCTATGGTGAATTTAAGAAAAAAAAAAAAGATTTTTGTTGTAGTTATGCATCTCTTCCACTTTCCATGAAATAATGAAATTTTCTTGAATGATTTGTTGCTGAATTTCCAATGTTAGCGCCCTACCTCTTTTCAAACGTTTGCCCCCATCAGTGGAGTGAAGGTACACACCAGGTTTTCTCTGCAAATCTTATCCCCAATCGTAGATTGATAGCTGGGGAGGAATGTCAAAGATGATTGACCAAAATAACTGTATTAGGTAGCAAAAGTAAGTGGGCAACAAAACCCAATGTTTTTGGCCATAAGAAGCTAATTGATTTTCAAAAATCACAACCTAGGAATCTTAGGAAGTTCTTTGTCTCAGTGAAACCGTATCTTTTGTTGATCGAATTTTTACACAAAAATTTGTAGGTTCACTAATTTTGACCTCAGGAACACTGGAAAAACATTGAAAAAATTCTGCCAATTTACTGAAAATGGTGGTAAGATATGACACGCTGACATTGACACCGCTGGTAAGATATGACACGTCCGATGGAGTGCATGTAAAGACCAAGGATAAACGTTTTTTCAACAAAAATAATCTGTCACCTGGAAGTAAATAGAGGGAATAACAATATTCACATGAACATAATAACATAATTTAGTCAATACTGTATTTTTTTACTACAAAACGAAACATTTGAAAATCCTATGAGAGAAATATTATTATGGAACATTCAAATTTTCGATAGACTAACATAGAACAAACCACTTATAAGCCCACCTAGGACTTGTGGCACATTGTTCTAGTCTGAGACGTCCAGTTAAAGCGAGCCCACTTCTTCTTTTTCTTTTCATAGGTTTTCACGACATAATGGTCCCTGCGCTCAAACAAGATGTCGTCCAACACTCTGGAAGACGGTATTTATAGGTACCTCACAAACGATTCTGAATGTCTCGTTGACATTGCCTACTTGAAAAAAAAACTATTTCGTCCCCTAGCATTGCTAACCATTTCGCAATTCATGTCAGATTTCTGATCCCAGTAGCAGCGATTGTCAGAAATCTGAATAATTTTGCTGTGGCCAGCAACTGCACCTTGTTAAATCACCTGACTCTTCATCAGCCAGTATATTTGGCTCGGGTCGTTCAACATTCCATTGGGTGTATTGGTTAATTCCATCAGGGGTATCACCAATTAGTAACTAAATCAAGGGCTTCTTGAACAGAAAATCTGGGCCTGCAATGAAGAAACGTCTGCCAAGTGGGTGAGGCACATAGCTTCCTCGTATCCATAACCCGACTGAATAGATGCTCCGATGCATAGTAGTTGATCTCGAAACTACCCGCACAATCTCTGAATATTTCTTCGAAATCGGATGAGAAATGTAGGAGTTATGCAGCAACAGAGAGCCCCTGAGAGACCAGCGGTGCCACATGGCATCCCTGATGTAAAACCACTTCTTGTGAAATTATAAGTGGAACAAATTCCAACAAAACAATTTTATCCCATAAATAAACATTGTGGTAAAAAGAAAATGAAAAACAGACTGACAAAAAAATATATTTTGATTATTTACACCAAGCTATTCAGCAACGATTCAACACCAACAGATTGGTCCATTTTCAAATGAGAATCAATTGTACTGAATCACGTTCTGAACTAAACTAACAATGGTAGGGTTTGAAGTGAACATTCCAGATCAAGAACATGAGCAGAAGTAAACAATCAAGTCAAAAGTTTACTTCTAAATGATGTTCGAAGATGGTTGCCTCCAGTGGTCCCATATGGCACCGCTGGTTCCAAATGGGTTAAGGTAGAAAAATCATAAACTTTATGAAATAGAGCCAGCTTTTCCTGAAAAAAACTGAAATGAAAACATCTTAGTAGGTTCGCAATGCTAATTTTCACCCAATGAAGTTCGCAAACTTTTGCCCATCACGGAGGGTTCAGTGTTTAACGAACCCTCGATATTGTACTTGTGAAAATCCCAAAACTACTTTTAGGATTTGAAGGTTTATTTACTTCTCTCACACGAAAAAATATGCTCAAAGCTGTTTGCACCTATGTGCGGTGTTGAGAAATCACGAAAAGTCAAGAAATTACATCAAAAAGGTCAAAAATACACTTATTTAATTTTTTCAACACGCGGTGGTACTTTACTTCCTGAGGTTTCTGGAGGCAGCTGACTTAGAGTAAACGAGATGATTGCCTAGGCCTGATTCCTACCCAAAACTCTTACCGGTCATTCTCAAACTACCGTAGGAACCTCTGTCCCATACAAACCTTTGGTATTTGGTTGGAAGGTACATGAAAAACATTAGAGAACAATAAATTGATCATTTGTTTCCGATTGCAACTTTTCAATTCAATGTTTGTTTTTTGATGATTATAGATTAATCAAGTCACTTAAGCTAGTCATCAGATTCTGAAATAACCTTTTCCAACAACAAAGAATACGATTAACATTCATGACTACTGATAATGAAACTGTGGGTGAACCTTGAAAGTTGTGTCCCTATTGGGTTTCGACCAGCACCAGAAAAACATTGGTCATAACTTTTCCCGGATCACATTTAAGCTCTCCATTCAGAGCATCTTAATTTCCCAATCATTTCCGTTAATTTATTCATTTGTCCATGATTTATGGTTAGAGTTTCTGTTCCTATTCGTACATTCTGAAGCATAGTAGATAAGAAGGTGCACTAGGAAGTAAAGTTGAATACGAACTCCAATCGTTGTTCGATTCGTTACATGATGGGTAAAGTGATGTTACCCGAACCCCAAGGTAAAAAGTTTTTATGCATATTTAATTTTATTTATTTTCACTAAGTACGTGTCAGTTATGAACGTTTTATTAAAACACCCTGTACTTACGGCTAAGCAATTCGATCTTCAAGCTATTTCAACTAACTCAATTGGATTCATGTCGACTTCTGATCTTTTTATTATGAAGAATGGGGCGGAAAACTGTTTTGTATTTTCTAGTTTAACTAACGGATATCACTAAGAGCTTGTCATGGTACCTATTATATATTTAAGGGGTATCCGATGATTGGAAGTGAGCAAAAGCTTATACGTGCTTGTTATGACGTCTCTCACCCTGCGCGCTCGACAATAAGATTGGGGCACTAGTTTTACAGACAAATCATGAGAAATTTTGAGCTGACAAATGTATTTTTTCGAAAATCGGGATATTCGATAATAGTAGAGGAAACATCCGATTTCACGATTTCACTTCACAAACACAACTGGTTACCACAACCGATACAGGAAAACCAACATCTATATAAAAAAAAGTAAAAAAGATAGATCGTACCAGATGTTTGGAGGAAAATTCATTTATGAAACTCGTGACTAGAGAAGTGTTATTCAGTCGGTTTTCCTCCTCCAAAAATCGTTATCCCCCCATTGGAAAGTTCTCGATTCATATCAAAATTTTATGCTTACTACTCAGCCAAGAAGTTAAAAAAATAAAAAAAAAAAACATGTCAAACTTGGTCTTCTTTTTTGCGAATTTTGGATTGTCCTCAACTATAAGACATATTATTGTCAAAAAATAAATAGATAAAAACTGGAAAACTTATGAACGAAATCTCTTCACTTCTTAAAAACGCTGCAAATTATTAACCAGCGGTTTATCATTTTTCTGTGTAGATCACTCTCCTGCAACGAACACAGCTTTACTATAGTATCTACCTACCAACCAAATTTTCGCTTTACAATCAAGTATAATATTTTGGAGAAATAGACCCTTCGCACTCAATTCACAGAAATATGGAGTTTTGGGTGCCTTCATTAGGAAATTTGATTAGTGGTTGCTACAAAACTGAGTACAACTCGAAGAGACGAATAACGACCGCATTTTGGCCAACTAAAATTTGAACGGAGATTAGCCCTCTTCTGCGATTTACACTAGTGTTTCTAATTTATCGTAAGTCGAACCCTTGAGGGAAGTAAACCGTTGGTCCTACAGAATTATGGGTGGTCACGAAAAATTCCATTCAAAAAATCCCATACTATTTTAAATTGATAAAAAATAATACCTTTATTTCGAAAGTTTTTGAGCTAGTACGTTTTCAAAATTTCTTCCCTCATTTTCTACACTTAGAAGTGACTGATATCAACCAAAAGATTTGGGGTACAACTATGTGCCGATTGGAACCCATATACCAAATTTCATCAAAATCAGTCTGTGGTAACTAAGGAAAGTGTCGCGTACGGCGTACGGACGCCCAAAATTTTAATCGATTTTTGGATTGTACATACCTTAAAAATTTCAAAAAATTGTACATACCTTAAAAATTTTAGTTTACATTTAATGTAAACTAACGAATTTTGAAGGGAGTTGAACAAAATTTCCCTGGTAGGTATTATTGAAAATAATAAACCCAAAACATTGAATCTTAGATGTAAAATTAATGTTTTAGGTGAAAACACATTTTCATGAATTTAAAATTTTCCGTTCCTACTACTGTTATCACCCTTCCGGTTATCAGCTTCCTGTTATCACCCTTCCTGTTATCCGCTTCCTGTTATCAGGAAGCTGCTGATATCATCTTAATTAACATTTTAAAATTGATATTTTAGGTGAATTACACATTTTCGTGAATTGAAAATTTTTCGTTCCTACTACTGTTATCACCCTTCCTGTTATCAGCTTCCTGTTATCACCCTTCCTGTTATCAGCTTAATTAATATTTTAAAATTGATATTTTAGGTGAATTACACATTTTTGTGAATTTAAAATTTTCCGTTCCTACTACTGTTATCACCCTTCCTGTTATCAGCTTCCTGTTATCACCCTTCCTGTTATCAGCTTAATTAATATTTTAAAATTGATATTTTAGGTGAATTACACATTTTCGTGAATTGAAAATTTTTCGTTCCTACTACTGTTATCACCCTTCCTGTTATCAGCTTCCTGTTATCACCCTCCCTGTTATCAGCTTCCTGTTATCATCCTTCCTGTTAGCAGCTTCCTGATAACAGGAAGCTGCTGATATCACCCTTCCTACTTATTCAACTTATGACCTCTAAGTTGTTTATCAATATCGCGTCACAGTTTCATTACGCAAATTTCCAAATTTGAATATGGAATCATGTATTATCCTTCAGATTGGCTGAGATCTGCTCTATTTTTTTTTTATATTTTAAAATTTATTAGATTAGCCTATTTAATTATAGGAAAGACTTGCCTCCATTCGTTCTAATTCTGCCTCATATCATTAGAAATGATATAATATAGTATCAATTAGGTTTTTTCATAAGCACACTATGATGGGTATAGTCGTGAATATCTTTATATTAGTTCGGAAAACCTTTAATGGTCTGAGAACTGATTGAAATATTCCCTCTAGTGTTGATGTTATGGTAGGTATGATACTATATTTCGTCACAATGCTTGAATAACATTGATGATTTTCCCCTATTTGGATAATTCAACTTATACTTCGAGCTACTATATCAACAATTTATATTTGGAAATAAACTTCACCACTACAATCAATGTTATTGTACATAAATATTTATATCACAGTATTGTGTCAGCACTCAGCAGTCATGTCCACCTGGCTGCTTGGTTTCAGGGTCTGAAATCCGACCTAGGACTTTGGGGTGAGGTTCTAGATCGAATAACCTTGTCCCAGAAATTATTAGAGATTATACCCCAGGTATGAAGGATTATGCCTCTTTTGGCTGTGCTACCAGGCGACGCTTCTCCTCCCTATGGGCTTCGAGTTTTGCTCCAAGTCCCACCGGGCCCATTTTGTGGAATGCCGTCGAGTGGCCACAGCTTTGAATACAGACCTGATAAACGTTCCTACCGTCAGGACACCAATCACCTTTATTTGATTTCGCTGTATGTTGGCAAGTGCTGCGGCAACCTCTGATAGTACGTCAACTTCATATTTCTGAATTTTGGCACCATTGATTGACCACTGAGACATCAATTATGAAGGCTCCTCTTGGTGTTACCACCAAGAGATCATTACGATCACCTCGTTGTGTTAGGTTGGAGATTGGCTCAAGCCATACTGGCCATCCTTTACAACGAGCATATCCATCTAGTAGGTTCAGGGCAGAATTATGACGGGTACACCTGGGTCTTGCCATGGTTGAGCAAATCGTGAGCACAATCGAGGTTATCGTGTTTTACATGCCATTCGGCATAGCTGGATGTCGCCAGTACGAATGCCTCTTGTCCTCCACACTTCTGTTGACAGAGAACCAGAATGAACTGGCCATCCTTTACAACGAGCATATCCATCTAGTAGGTTCAGGGCAGAATTATGACGGGTACACCTGGGTCTTGCCATGGTTGAGCAAATCGTGAGCAAAATCGAGGTTATTGTGTTTTACATCCCATTCAGCATAGCTGGATGTCGCCAGTACGAGTGCCTCTTGTCCTCTACACTCCTGTTGACAGAGAACCAGAATGAACTTTCGCCATACCCAACGGCCTCCACATCCGTTGCTGATCACTTGGACGTGTTTTTGTCTATTCAGCTCCATCTGAAAATTAAACTTTTACTTCGAGCTACTACAAGAATACTCAGCTATTACACCTCCGGTAGTGAGAAGAAACAGTATCAGTTATCTCTCTATTACGTTTGTTTAGTTATTCGTGACTACGAAAGTGTTCCGTCGAAAGGAGCTCAAAAAAATCGGTGTCTTTTTGTGGACGTTCCCGATATTACGAGTTGCTTTTCTTTTGTGTTGAGAGTCAATTTTGAACCATTGAGTACCTACATAATTTCGGAAGTAATGATATATCTCACTGAAGTGGCTGTAACCGCGAATCTGTATCTTTCATAACGGAAACAGGAAAGTTTTTTCTGTCTCATTTCTTCGAGTTCGAATTTTCGGGAAAGTACGGAAATCGCGAAAAAATATTTTTACGATCATGTTTCGTGAGAGAGTACCGACTATCTTTGCCAGTAGCTCAAGATGGAAAAAGAATAATGAACACCTTCGGGGGATATTAAGGAAATTCAAACAAACGAGTGATGTCTAACAATTCATTGGCAATAATAAAGTGGGTGAGTGAAAATTGGTTTATTCAGTGGAAATAGACGTAACCTTCCTGCTTGGTTTTCCAGTTTTTTTCCCCCTCGTAGTTTTAGTTCCTATTCCTGCTATATGGCCGTCCTTCACTTGGGACATGTGGAATTAACATCTTCCATAATTGGTGAGTGATACATAATACCCCTGGATACATGCATGATGGTTCGAGTGAGTGTATTTTTTTCTTTAGATACGCAATTGGAGAATTACTGTAAGATTAAATTTGGTACACATGAATAAAAAAAGTCTGTATTGTTTAGAGCTCAGTATGGCATTCTCTGAAGAACATAAATTCCAAATAATTGTACTATGAACAAAATTGTTCTTTCTATAGAAGAGTAGGTGTAACTTACGAAGTTCCCAATATAAAACACGATGTTCACTAATACGTTAATATTTTTCTGAATACATAAAATAGGCGCAATTGAGATGTTTCAGCCGATGTTTTCCCCCCTTGTACCTTTACTGAATGGATCGTGTTGCAATGAAAATTAATAATATTAGGCTGAGTCTCTACCGCAATTTTCCAAATTTTAATGGGGTGCATTTATGATTAACTTTGACTACCTGCGAACCTCACAAAATCAGGGAACTGAGCTTTTTGACTGATGAAACAAATTTTTCGGCACAACTTAGGGAGTTAAACTCTGATATACAGTCTCTTAAAGGCCATGGTTTTGATTGGAAGCATGTCAGAGAACTCAGATACGCCGTAAGACCAATAGAGCAAACCCTTCAACAATTCAATTCCATTTTCACACAGCTGACATTTCATTAAAGAATTTTGAGACTGCAGTAGGTGATTTTAATCGACTCTGATCAACTGGGTGAGTGATAGAGGTAAGAAGATAGATTCTTCCCTTGGAAAGAAGGTACCAGAGAGACCCAGAAAAGGATACAACTCTCATGGAGAGTACAGTGATTTTTGTTGTCAATGTTAGTATACCTGCGGGTAGGAGGGTTTCCAATCGTCAAAATAAGCCCAGGCTTGGGTCATTCCCTTTCAAAATGTCGTTGTTGTAGCTGTTTCCATCATCTCTTTAGGTCATGTTTGCTCTACCATCCACCAATGGGAGATCCGGTCAGTCATCAAGTTTTTCACTTTGTGTCACAAATCTACCTCCAAGATCCATAGTAAGCTAGTGGAAATGTATGGACTTGAGGTAATGTCACGCAGCATGTTTACAGAAAGTCACACCGACACTCACAACGAAGAAAGGTCTCTCAATTCAAAAGAGGTTTTGCAGCAGGTTGATGAAAATTTTCGCTGTGAACTTTAAGTTAGTGATAGTTAGTTATTGACACTCTTCATGAAATGTTTCCACACATCTCTCAAAGGTGACGTGGCGTGTCCCATTTTCATGTTATCGCCAGGCCCCACACCACTCGTGTGACCCAGGACTCTACTGTGTCCTTTGGAAGGGTTATTATGTCCCACCTACCATGTTATCCAAACATGGCGCCTTATTATCATCTATTCACCAAGTTGAAGGAATTCCTACGTGGAAGATTTTTTCCCAAATATGAGTATGTTCTGTACGCCTGCTGTAGTCATTTTGTAGGTTTATGTGGAGGAGGAAGCAGAAAGGGCCCAGTTCTCAAACAAATTAAAAACGAGAATTGGGTCCTTTCTGCTTCCTCCTCTACATGAACCTACAAATAATATGAGTAGGTGAAGGCGACGGTGCAGACGTGGATTTTACAGGTGGAGCAAAGCGTATACTGCGAAGGATTGAACCGTTGTAACTTTTTATTTTCTGGATATAGCCCAGTAAATAGAGGAGTACGAGCTTGCAAAAAATGAAACAAGATATATATATATATATTTTTTCTAATTTCCTTTTGCTGAAATTCAGTACTTAACCTCTTAAGGACCACTCCAAGTTAGAAGTGAATGCAAGATAGCCAGAGAAGTCTGCAGCTGTGTGGATGATGAAGATGATGTTCTACATCATTGCTGAAAATAGGTCCACATC
Source organism: Apolygus lucorum (assembly GCA_009739505.2). Lineage (NCBI taxonomy): Eukaryota > Metazoa > Arthropoda > Insecta > Hemiptera > Miridae > Apolygus > Apolygus lucorum. The sequence continues at coordinate 35,216,340 of CM019178.2, forward strand.
TCGCAAGCGAAACATGAAGAAACGTGACTAAACTCTATCCGCCTGTAAAAATAAAGTGAAAAACCATTTCAGGTTTAATTTTCGTCCGACTGCCCCATTCCTGGTATCGCAGACGTCATCAGCTGTCTTCCAAAGGGAAGATCAGAATTTGTTCTGATGATTTCGCTCATGGCTTCCCATTGCCTCATCGCCCTGGGTTGGGACGAGGGGGGCTGAGCTCGGGTGCACGAAAAAAACGCCCCCGCAGCGAGATTCGAACACAAGACTTCCCTGCAGTAGCCGGTCCGAGACTCGTCGCTAAAGAACGCGTGTAATAGCGAGCGCGGACACAGCTGACTGCCCCTATCCGCCTACAGATGTAACTACAACCATACCAACCAGCCTGTAAAAGAGATTCGAACTTCCTTAACATGAAAGAAAACTCGGTTTCTGATCATTTGCTGCGTCTCTTCTTCTTATGTTCATAAAAATACTGGTTCGTCTGGGTGGAACAGCTTCCAACCATTTAGTGCGAAATTAGGTTCCTTAGATTCCTATTACACTAATGACTGGACTGATTCATGGAATGTACTGATGAAAAGCATTCCGTAATTCGTGTTTTACTACTCCACTCAAACAAAATATTATTATCCCCATTTGGCGAGACGAGTTGAAACTGAAGAACTGTAAACCATCTCTTTTCTTCAGCCCACAGTACTCCTTTCTTCAGAAGAACCAATGTCATAATTCGGCAATCGATGTTAGTAAGTACTTAATATTTACAGAATATAACCGAACGAGAGGAATTTTATGAGAATTGCCATCCCTCTAATAATGGCGTGAATAGGCACTATTTTTAATTACGACGGGTCGAACAAAATTGGTTAACTGTTGAATAAAAAGGGTTTCCTAAGGAAATATCTACGTGTTTTTGTAAACACGGATGAAACCGATAGAGCACGAGAAGTCAGTTTGACCATGTTCATGTAGTAATTCGTTTCTGGTTCGATAGAGCAAGGAATAAGTATTTTTGATAATAATCGTGAGCTAATTCGTTCCTGGGCCGTTTGTTCGTTCGTGGCCCGTTTTTTCGTTCCCTGATTGTTGATATATATGAGAACGCGACAAAAGAAATTGCTTTCCTGTTCGACACTATTGAACTCTTTGACTCGTGAAAGGACGAAATTATGGTAAGTACCTCATTCATTATTCATTCATTTCATTGGAACGAGATCGTTTAAGAGTTTTTACGTGAAATTTTTTGCAGCATTTTTTTTTTTCAAATATAGAGTAGGTGGTCTTAGATGAGTTGATATACAAACTCCTTCCACTGCGACCAACAAGATCTATTGCGGAGTGCCTCCAGGCTATGTTAGCCCACTAAGAAGGGTTTACTGAACACCCCTTCTCCCCACTTTTTGGCAAAGCAGAGAAGATCGGTGTATGCCACCGTAGAAATGGTGTCAGGAGCTAAGACATCACTTCCGAGGATTGTGTATCTAGCTCGACCCAGTGCTTCACAGTGGCACATGTTGTGTTCGGCATCTTCCGTTTCCATGTCGCAGAAGCGGCAGATGTCCGTCGTAAGTTTGCCTATCTTCTTTAGGTGATAGCGAAGTGAGCAGTGACCTGTTAGCAGACCCACAAGAATTCTGACGTCCTTCTTAGGCATAGCCATAAGTTCTTTAGCCCGTTTCTTAGAGAACGTCACAAACAGTTTTGCCTGTCTCAGGCCTGGGAGGTTCTGCCAGTATTCTATTCGCTCATTTCTTTCGCAGTTGTTAACCACATTCTGTAAGTAGCTTTTGGTGGGTCCCAGGAATGGTTCCGGCCCAAATGGCAGGGACTCTGAGCCTCTTTTCGCAAGACGATCAGCAGTTTCATTACCCTCATGACCTTCATGTCCAGGAATCCAGAGTAGGGTGACCTGGTTGTCCTGGGCCACAATTCCCACTGCTTTATTTGCATCATATACTTTGTGTTTCGTCCTAGGGGGGATTATGAAATTATGATGTCCCATCCCGCATTGTTTATAGTACGGAATCATGAACAGAATATTATTTTCAATGTGACCAACGTGGTTTGGAGGTTACTAGAGCTCCTGGTCCCCTCTCTGCTATTTTGACTCCACAGTCAGACTTGAATCTGATTCCTGGATTTGAATTAAGTAGTGTATTGAATAGTCTGAACACTTCAACAAGGTCGGATAAAAACCCCACATACAGACAGACACGCAACCAAAATTGTTCAGGAAGGCCTGAAAGTACAACGCGAGTGAATATTTTTACGTTGGATAACACTGTTTGATCCTTGAAAAGTGAAAACAACGCTTCCGTTACCTTGATAGAATTGGAAGAAAAATACTTAAAAGAACGATCACTTATAGTGAAATGTATGGTCGGTACTTGGGCCAGCCAGCCAAGGTCTCCAGCCTGTAAGGGGCCCATATCCCACCCCCCCGTCCCACCATTCACTGGTCCTTAAAAGGTAGTTGAAAATTGTCTCATTCATTCAGTGTTGGACAAATGGTGAGCCAGAAACACGAGTGTGAATCACACTTGAACGTTCGAATAAAATTTATTTTATTTCACTCTCTTGTTCTACCAAGAATTATATCAATTGAAGTTTCCTACAACTTTTGGATAACAATGTCCAGCTGGAAGGAACTATTTCACCATTCACTGGTCCTTAAAAGGTAGTTGAAAATTGTCTCATTCATTCAGTGTTGGACAAATGGTGAGCCAGAAACACGAGTGTGAATCACACTTGAACGTTCGAATAAAATTTATTTTATTTCACTCTCTTGTTCTACCAAGAATTATATCAATTGAAGTTACCTACAACTTTTGGATAACGATGTCCAGCTGGAGGAAACTTTTTACCAAAATACACCCGATCGTTTTTGTGGTCTCTCATAAGATAATTGTTCCGAATTTTCGTGATGGTTTATTGTTGACAAACATTTTTTGTTTGTGCCCATCACCTTCATCAAGAGACACGTTTTTAGCAGAATTGCTTGAATCCATTTATTAGTGTATTTCTACACTCCTTCTTTTTCTTCTTTCACACACTTCTTCACTGTTTTCACTATTTTTCATTACAAGATATCCTTCTTGCTAATTGAAATTACTTGGCAGCTCGAAAGCTTCATAAAATTGTCTGAATCTTGATGCATCATGATGGTGATCTGTTTGTGGTCGTTGGTTCTACAATACTTTCGAGACCCACTTGTGAATAATTATTCATTTATTATTGTGAATAATTATCAATTATTAATCATTATGTGGCACAGTGGAATATCGGAGGCTAGAGAAGATATCGTTCGAATCATGAATCGTTACACTTGAGTTAGGTGCTCCTCGGTGTACTTCAAGTGCAGCTCACAATTTACGACTTTATAAAACATTAGATAACATATTTTTCATACATTTCATACATTCACGTAATCAACAGATACGTAATTTCATAAAATTGTTCAGTAGGGGGTAAATGAATCCAAACTGCGAAATAAGAATAAAAAGCTAATCTAATTTATTGATTATAATATTTGAATTTCAAAGCACGAATGACATTACTAAGCCTCAAAGTGGAATTACAGGATATCTTAAGGGGGTATCAGTCAATCTCCGCTCGTTTCTCGTCCGGGTTAGTATTTCTCTCAAGAACTGGCGCTCAAAGTTCGAAAATCGTTCTTAAATTTGAAAGTTTTCAAGGATTTTCGAAATTCATTATTGTCGCTGGAATCATCAAAATCGAACATTAATTAGCGGCGAAAATGGAGAAAACGGTTTATTCACTAACTGAATTCGAAAAGCCTTGACAATTTCAAATTTAAGAACAATTTTTAAACTTTGAGCCCCGGTTCTTGAGAGAAATACTAACCCAAAGCGAGGAACGAATGGCGAGCGACAGGGACCCCCATAATAAAATACCCCTGCCCCCATTACCATTTCGTACTCCAGCGTTTTATGAAAGAAGCAAATGTGTTGAGAGTGGAAGACATTCGAATAATATCAAAATAAATTAATAACCTAGTTAAATTATCGTGGAAAGTAACTTCCTAAGCTTATACCTATAAACCATAAATCACATGAAAGACTGGAGAAATACTAACCCAGAACGAGGAACGAACGGCGACCGACAGGGACCCCATAATGAAATACCCCTGCCCCATTACCTGATCGTACTCCAGCGGTTTATGAAAGAAGCAAATGTGTTGATAGTGGAAGACATTCGAATAATATCAAAATAAATTAATAACCTAGTTAAATTATTGTGGAAAGTAACTTCCTAAGCTTATATATATAAACCATAAATCACATAAAAGACTGGAGAAGAAAACACGTTAAGCAATGTTTTAATCGTAGCTAAGGTTGTCGAGTTACAAAACTATCAAGTATCATATTTCATAATATGAGATAATATATATTATAGTTACTATCATATGTTTTGCAATAGGCAATTTATTACTCCTCCACATTCAAAACTACGCCAATTCATGTTACACATTTACTGACCCTATCATTCCATGAGAGGAGGTTAAACAAGAAACCTGCTGAAATCGACTCCAAAGGTAATATAGTAATATAATGACACCATGTTCTCACACATACACTTGTATTATAATTTGAGGAAGTTTTCTGGTAAGGCCGGGAGGTGGTATGCTGTTGTGTGGATTCGTTGAGTCTTCATCTTCTTCTACAGCGCTAATGCAGTTGGCTCTTAAATTGTGGTCCCTTGTCGGTAGCTACTGTGAGAGCAAAACCGTATCTGGAGATCCAATTCTTTAGCTCTAAACCTGAGCGATCATGTTGATAAAAACAAGATCAAAATATATTCTTGTTGATAAAAATTTAACATAAAAACGCTTCCTGAGTGCAGGTGGCAAGGGGCCCACAATGTCGATGTTGATGTGACACAACTTCTCGCTAGGCTCGAAAAATCCCCTCGTTGGACTCTTCGTAAGTCTAAAAATTTAACTTTTTCAGCAATCCACGCACTCGAGTCCACAGCCTCATATTTCTTCATTCCATACAAGACTGCCCGTTTTTGGATCAACCGTAAGGTCCCCTGATAAGCCGAATGTGAAAGGTTATGCAGCCTGTAAAAAGTTCTACTGCAAAAACAGCTGCGTAGGATTGGGTGAAATAGACCAGTACGTTCCTCTCCATATACCTAATTTTCATGTCGATCCAACTTAACCAACTCCAGCAGTGATTTTCCATCTGCTAGAATCTGTGATCTCTCTCCTGTGCTTCAGCCTATTCCTCTTCAGCGATGTCTGCTACCAATGTAAATGCAGATACAAGTGATAGAGCATCCGCCACCCCGATCTGGTGTCTTGCCATATGAAATATATCATGTCTGCGCAGAACGGGAAAATATAATTGAGATGTTTCCTTAGTAATGGTTTTGCCCTGTCCACGTGTTGTTCAAAGAAAATATCAACGCTTGTGGTCCGTAATAAAAGCAAATGGCAAACTGTCAACCTCCTCCCGGAAGACTTTTCGTATCATGTTCCCTGTGATATGCCCTTTACAGGGTGATTGGTAATGATATGTCCAAACGCTTGAAGGTTATTGCAAACTTCACAATCTACGACCGTAAAAAAATACATTTACATAACGTCGTTCTTAAAAGGTTATGAGCTCATTTGAATTCCATTGCATTAATCGGTTTATAAAGTGCCTGTTGAGTGGCTTTTTGACAAAATTGTATCTAAACCATAAATAAACTCGTGTGCAGTTGGGTTCTTCAACGTGTGGTTATATCCAAATCTGGCCTAGTGGTCAACCAAAATTAATTACTATCAAAATCACCAATAATATCCAAGAACATTCGTGAAACCGTGTGGCAAGTCCTAATTGAGAAATTTCAACGTTAACCTTCGGTATTCCAGATTTACTCTCAATGTGAATACTGCAGATTTTACAAAAAAAAAAAAACGTCTGCCAAGTTGGGTGGGCAGTATAGCTTCCTCACTCATTGTAACATGGACGTATAGAATCAGTTGGCGAAAAACAGGAGAGGAAATGGCCTTGGAGCTCACTCAGCTGATCAGTGACCACTCAGGCACCTTCAGCATTCTCCATTGACCCTGCCTCTCAAATTTCAGCTTCCTGCGTTCAACAGGAGAGAAAATGGCCTTGGAGCTCACTCAGCTGATCCGAAGGTGCTGAAATTTATAGGGGACCGTCTAGGACCTAACCCGCACAATCCCTGAAAATTTCATCAAAATCGGACCACAGGTTAGTATAGTTTTGCCCGGGACAAGGATTGACCACAGACAGACAGACAGACCGACAGACAGACAGACAGACAGACACGGAACCAAAATTGTTCGGGAAGCTCTAAAACGCAAAAAGCAAGTGGAAATTTTGATTTTGGAGGACATTTTTTTTTTTCACTCCTTTCACGAATACAAAGCTTCCCTACCTTCGGTAGTGAGGAAGCAAAAAATTGTTATTAGTTTTTTAATATCCTTGGAGATTTAGAAAGAAGTTTAATTAAGTTAAGCAATAGTTTTAAGAAACTATATTTTTCTTCGTCATTTTTAATTATATTTTCAAATTGGCTATAAAGTAAGTAAGAAGTTGGTTCTTCCTTGCGATTCGGTGATCCAAAGATATGTTGTCGTTTAATTTACCTTGGTCCTTAATTATCCCCTTCAATTCAATTATATTTGTATTTTTATTTCGTGATAAACAGTCGGCTTAAAGTTTCTAATGCCTGGAACATACTTTATCATCCGATTACATTGCAACAAGAAGGGTTAGTTAGCAATAAATTACTCAATTCATGATCATTTCGTGAATTCATTTTCAAGTGTTCTGAAGATTTCTGATCCGAATGTACCTCAATCTCGATTCAAAGTAATTATTATTGTGATTTTAGCAACGTTTCATTACGTGAACGTAAGAAAAAACATTTTGAACGCATTATAAAAGTTTTTTCTCGGAAAAAATACCTTTTTTGAAGTGTTCAAAGTACGATCGGAGGAGGGTATTCCCAAGAGTAAGTGAATATATTCACTATATATATCCAATGTATGTATGAATATACATAATATATACAAATTCATAGATCCAATATACGAATATATATTCAATATATGAATATTCAGTATATATCCAATATATATATAAATATATGAATATATATTCAATATGTATCCATGATGTATCATAGATTTTTTGAAAATCGAAAAAATTGTGTTTTAAAAATATTGACTAAGTCACAGACATGTCAGCTATTTTTCTACGTCGTTCTCATGAACTTTAAATCACTTCCCAACCTGGGCGGAGAGCAAAGCCATGAGCGAAATCATCAGAACAAAATTCTGATTTTCTCTCTGGAAGACAGCTGATGACATCCGCGATGCTAGGAATGGCAGTCGGACGAAAATCCAACCTGAAATGGTTGATTACTTTACTTACTTACTTATCTTACTTACTATCAGAAGTTGATGAAGGACAGACGGTTGATGGCGACCTACTTCAGCTACGACATTCAAATTCCCAATTTGGAGAGTTTGATAGAGACAGACACAAGAGTCTTCTTCCTTTCTAGCTTAAAACTCGGGAATATGGAATTTTAATTATTCCATAGTTAATGTAGGTTACATTTCTCAGACGGAACAAGGTACAAATCAAATGAGGTTGTCGTTTTGAGATGGAATTGCTTGGGAGCAAGGCCAAAGTAGGTATGATTCTAACTTGTAGTGGAATCCTGTATTTCTTCTATTTCTCGTAGGGCAGAGCGTTGAATTCCTTCTATCGGTCTGGCTATCTTCCCAACTTTTTATTCATTAGAGATTTTTATTATATACAAATTATATACTACTGCATATTATGTGAAGATTTTTTATCAATTTTTAAAAAATCCGTGATACAAACATTTGGAAATAACCTCAATTAAAAAAAAAAAATTAAAATGGAAAATTGACCACTGGTTTGAAATTTTCACCGTTTTAATTTTTTTTGTCTTAAAATTGCACGAATACATTCGAGACTTGCATCATTTTGCACTATAGTTTGCCTGGTTGGATTCAAAATTATGATGCACGGCTCTAAACCTTGAAAATTACTGTCGATTAAGTAATAATTCATTTCGCATTCACTGTTCCAATTAAATTTCACATTTTTCCTCAATAAGTAGTGAAAAGGCTCAAAATTTTGATTGGTTTTGGGTTACAGCTGCTGGTAAAACTGATTTTTCCAAAAGAAGTGCCTCAGATTGTTCTCATTTGTAGGTATTGGGAGTTTTTGTATTAGCCAATTGTTGCTCAGTGGTTTTGTTTCTGTATTTCCAATTATATGACGAAGATATATCACACTATTTTTTGCAAAATTGCATTTGAAAGCTTCGGCCGAATTAATTAATTTTAATTATTGATTTTCATATTTTCTTTTTATATGCTCTTCAAAAGGTTTAAAAAAACAGTATATCGTCAATTTATTTATTACATTGACGATATACTACTTTTTTCAAGAACCTTCACACAAGATGAATCGAAATCATGTCGACAAATAATGTTTCTCAATACTACCTATTCTTTAAAAAATTGCTGGTGAAGTTTTTAGTCCAAAAGGAAATTGGTTTTTGATATGTTTCCAATTATAATGACCGTAATGGAATCTACCAAAACTAAAAATACTATTTACAATCTCAAAAAGTGGTTGGCTTTCAGACACTAATAATTTATTTAATTCTGCAATGTCAATAGATAGGCTAGAATAGGATAAATAGATAGAAATAGGATAGAATAAATAGGATCGATAGCCTCATTTGTCTTTTTCACCTCTTTTATAAGCAGTGAGGCAGAAGGAGAAATCGGTACGTTGACATGGCTAGCATTGTGTGTGGCTTTGACCTTGAAATTTGTGTCTCATATTTATGAGATCATATAAATACGTGTTTGATTGCATGTTTGAAGAAGATTTTACTTCACAGTAAACAACCGCAAACGATATTATAGCATAATAGAACTCCCAACAATTAGTCGTAGCTAATTTTCCATGCTCAGCCTATTTTGCTGTCACTAGACGATTACCCAAAGTATTTATTTATTTACATTTGTACGGGCGAACCCAATTACGTTATTACATTTAATAAAAAAAAAACAAAAAAAAAAACAAAAAAAACAAACAAAGGAATCAAGTTGACGGAAACCAACGAAAAGAAATGAAACTTCTGGAGAAAAAAAAAAAAATAGAAAAACAAACTGTTCGATTTGAGGCACTGAAATTTCTGAGTGATGCGATGACTGAGGGGGAAAAACTATTAATAAATGACATGAAATTAAATAAAGTAAGGGTAGAAACTGAAACTGAATTTAATTTTGGTTGGACGCGCATATTGCCGATTTGAATATGAAGTTGAATGAAAGTTGAAAGTTGAATTTGAAGTATGAAGTTGATGAGGAGAATCGAGGTGACAGTGATGGATGAATGAGTACCTGATGAACCAGAGAACTCGTGATAGAAGAAGATATTGAATTGGAGGAAGAAATAAGTGAGTGAAGTTGTTGATAGGAAAAACGTTCTCTGTCAGGATTCTGACTTGGAGCAGTGTGAGAGGAGCTATGTGTATGAATCGTCTCTTTGAATGAAATGAATGAAAGCTGAAGGAGCAAATTCATCGGAAAAGTTATCCCTTATCGATGCTACGCCGGCACACACGACAATTGAGTCGATTGAGAAGGTTGAAGACGAATCCGAGGACGTTGGAGAATGGTTCGAATTGGTTGAACTCTATGAATCACAAGGGAGATAAGATTTTGTGAACACCATGACAACGGAATGTTATGGACCCGGTGAGGGGAGATACAGTACCGATCCTGAGTTCTTTTCGTTCGAGGGAAGGGAGGAGTGAATAAACCGTTGCAGGGCAAGAAAAGATCAAGTCATAGTCGATGGAAACGAATGACGAAACGGAGGCAGTTGATGACCATGCTTGTATAAATTTTTCGCCAAAATGTGTATAGTTTTTTCACAAATTCTAAATAGCATTGCATTATTGGAATTTTTTGAGACCACCCGGAGCTCTGTAAGTCCAATCGTTCGCTCCCTATGAGAACTTAAGGATTGAACTTCCGATAAATCAGAAACACGAGACCAAAATGCGATCGTTATTCGTTTCTTCGAGTTGTACTTAGTTCTACATCCTTAGCAACCAGTACTCGAATTTCCTGAAAATTTGGGTATAATAATAATTTCTGATTATCCCTGTTTCTTCGAACTGAACGTGAAGCATTTATTTCTTCAATCAACTTGATTATGAAGTAGGTATGAGGGAGGTAGGTAGTGACAATGGCAAAGCCGCGTTATTTGCAGACCAGTGATCTATTTAGAAAAATAATAAACCTTTGTGTAATAATTTTTTCTGGCAATTATTGTTCGATTTTGATGATTCTGGCGGCTATCTTTAACTTTTCAATTCCCTAGATTTCTGCACTAATGGATTTTGAAAATCCTTGAATTTTAGAATTTTAGGTACATTTTTTTAAGTTTGAGCGAAATTTAGGGAAATTCTAATCCGGAGAGACCCCCTTAAAGAGTTCCCCCACTCCAGAAAAGAAGAAACAACTACCTACCTAGTTAACAACCTTATTCTACCTTACCAACGGCTATAAGCTGGTGTCATGAACCGGAACTCTTGAGATCACCAAAGTTGAAGCCATTCTTCCCGAGAGATTATCTGGATTGGTGACCTCACGAGGGCGGTATCGCAGGTCTTCATAACTTTTCGGGTTGGGCTGTTGGTGAACCCCCTTTTAGTTAACCTGGTGAGGCAATAAGTAGCCTGATAGTCCCTGTGGAAGACAGCTGATGACGTCAGCGGAGCCAGGAATGGCAGTTGGAAGAACCTGAGATGATTCACTTTAACTATCGTACTCGATATGATTGGTTCATTTCTTATCCAATTCTTATCTTTTCAGTTTCGATCTTTACTACTAATTTCTTTTCATTTCATTGAGTGCTAAATTCGAATTCGTTCTCGACCTCTTCCTTCTGAAGAAATTTAAACCATTCAATAAAATGATCTGATTGGGATGCCCTTCCCAAGTGTGCCCTAATTTTCACATTTTCATGGTTAACTAACGTAGTTATGGTAATTTTAATGGCATAAGGTCAAAGACACAAAAAAAGTCTGCCAAATGGGCGTGACACATAGCTTCCTCGTATTCATAACCCGATTGTATAGATGATCCGATGCATAGTAGTTAATCTCAAAACATCAACCTCCAAGTACCTTCCAGTACCCTCATAGGCGACCATCTACACGCTAATCTGAACAATCCCGAGAAATTTCGTCGAAATCGGATGGAAAATGTAAAAGTATTGGATGTTACAAGGAAACCATCAGTCTGGGGACAATTATTTTAATGGGGGATCATCTACAACCGAATTCGCATAATACCTGGAAATTTCGTCGAAATCGGATGAGAAATGTAGGAGTCATAGCAGTTACAAGGAATTTACGTTTGCGCAAGCCCATCAACTACTATTTGTGTGAGGGTGATTTTCATAGGGGGTTGTCGACCCGCCAATCCAATCAATCCTGGAGAATTTCATCAAATTCGGATGACATGTGTAAGTGTTATGGCTCTTACAAGGATTTTACGTTTGCGCATGCACATAAACTACTGTCAATTTAGAGAACTTGGTTTTCATAGGGGACCATCTACAACCTGATCCACATAATTCCTGAGAATTTCATCGGAATCAAATACAAAATGTGGAAGTTTTGTTACAAGGAATTCAAGTTTGCGCATGCGCAGCGGCTGCTATCAGTCTGTGGGTGATGATTTTCATAGGGGGCCGTTTAAATGCCAACCCACACAATCCCTAAAAATTTCATCGAAATCTGAAGAGAATTGTAGAAGTTAAGGCTGTGGCAAGGATTTCATGACACAGACAGACTGAAACGGAACCAAAATCGTTCAGGATGGTCTAAAACGTAAAACGCGAGTGGAAATTTCGATTTTGGAAAAATTTTTTGGAAAAACTTAGAGACATTTTCTTATTTTGATTATTGATTGATTTTGATATTTTGAGGCGACCCCCGAGCAAGGACAACTCCATTACTAATTTATATCTCATTCGAAGTATAACAGCCAGTTCTATTCGTTCGAGGAGCAACGATAATACAAGGCTCATACTAATAAACAATGCCAATACACTGATACTGGAATGACCAGATGGGATAAAATTCGAATAAATATTTATATGAAACAGCATTAACTAAAATGAAGTGAATACAAGACTGACTCATTTTATTTAACTTACAAGTGCACTTTTATCGACAACTGATACTAATAGCAATATTAAGTATCCCCTACTTATTGTTCAAAGTATTATTTCTTAGTAAGTACTAGTACAACAGACACAAATATCCTCCACTACTGATCAGTCATGAAAAAAAACTATAACTAAATTTATAAACTGTTATGCTTGTAACTGAGATGAACATAAAGTAATGTGCCAAGCATAAAACTGACAAACGAACGTTTAACACCTCCCCAAAATTTGTTGGTTTACGTTTCAAGGTAGGTGAAATCCGTACGTAGAATCCGAAAATCGAATAAATTGAATTGACAGAAATCGAAGAAAGACATTGAAATTCAATTGATAAGTACTGATTATAAAACACAAGGCTGATGGCGTTGAGATGGTATTACATCAAGTAGGCATAAAATACCGCTATGAAACGAAAAAGAAAAAAAGCAACGTCAAAGCTTATCATTTCCCCACGTCAGAGCTGGTTAGTTATCAGACCTTAGTCAGTCCAGATTGGACTTCACACAGGAAACATTAACCAAACATAATTTTACTAAAGAAGTTAGTTTTCCCTAGCAACGATTGGTTGTACGAGTACGTGGAAAGCATCAGAAAACGCTTGCATACGAGTCTGCAACGCATTGGGACATTTTCATGTCTTTACCTATTGCTTTTTACCTCACTATAGGATTTTATAACCCACCCTCCGTTGTTGTCAGAATGTGAAACGAATCATTAACATAATAACTACCTATAGCTAATTTCAATAAAATAGACGATTCCGGATTAATTATCTTCTACACTCACGATCATTAGTTTGTAAACAAAATATGAGAACAGTTATGCCCATAGCTCCGCTATTCGTATAGTCAATATGTTATGGAGAACATGAAAATGTTCGTTAAATCGAGAGCTTTCGAACGAGTGGTGAACGATTTTTGTGGGTTAAAAAGTGTAGAAAAGGAACAAACCTAACAACGGGGTCGTTGTAAGCGGAAATCATTATAAAGGCACTGTAACATAATTTCGTTACGCAATTTCGTGACAGTTTTTTGTGCTATGTGCCAGGGCAAAGACATGAAAATGTCGAAAATAAAGTTAATCGAGGAACATTAAATTGAGATCGATGTGAATTATGAAAGAACTTACAGAATAAATAAATAATAGTTAAACGATAAACTACGTGTCACTGTGTGACTGGTCTCTAACGACAATAGTTTCGGCAAACAATGATACTTTCTACAACTTGAGCAAAGCAAACAGAGTAACTGTAAGACGCTCAGGTACGTCACTGATACAGAACATTACCAATATAAAGAGTCCTACCCAGTACATTGGACTGACAATTTTTTTTTCAATTTTCTGTTTTTGACACTAGGAAATTATTTTGAAAAGGAAATTATTTATTGGAATACGCACAAAATGATCTACCTAATATTTTTGAATACTTTTCAATTATAACACGTAGAAAAATGCTCTTGAAGTTAGGAAAGCAACGAAATCGTGCGAAAAAGTGAACTGTCAATACCAAAACCGAAAAAAAAGATAATAAACCTGATTGAAAATAACCTTGTTCCTTATTTTCTTCACTTTCTATCAATATAATATATTTTAGAAATTGCATCTCAAATAAAGTAAAAAGTAAATTCCAATGACGACATCAATCACGTTTTTGGTTCATCTTGCCCCTGTTTTTCTCTAATGGTTGTAGTAGTCGTGTTTCCCCGATTTTTCCTCAAACTAATATAGTTGAACTCCACTTTAGTAGGATGGATTCTCAAAATTTCAGCTGTAAGGTTTAAGAATAATTTTTTGAAAATGTAAAAGTTCAGATTAAAATCGGAATTTTGAAAAATTCATACCTAAGCTACGAATCGATGTTTTCAAAATCCATCCCACAGAAATGAAGGCGACTATAACAACTACCTACTGGGAAAAAATCCATGTCAATAGACTGAACCGTGTTCTACATCTAGGGGCTCAAAAATGGGTCCGCCGACCCACTTTAGTACTTTACCTTACCTTACCCCGTGGCGCTACAGCCCTTGAAGGGCCCTGGCCTCCCTGACAACTCCTTTCCAGTCCTCCCGAGACAGAGCTTTCCTCCTCCAGTCGCCAATCCCAAGCCTCCTCAAATCCTCCTTCACTCCGTCGAACCATCTCTTCCTTGGACGTCCTCTTTTCCGTCGTCCCAGTGGCTGCTTTAGGTAAACCTTCTTACAGGTTCGCTCCTCACCCATTCTTTCCAAGTGTCCAACCCATCGTAGCCTTGCACCTCTAATTTCAGCGACTATATCAGGCTCGCCATACAGCTGATATACATCCCGGTTTGTGCGGATTTTCCACTGCCCGTTAACGCATACTGGTCCGAAGATCTTGCGGAGAACTTTTCGTTCCCAGACTTCGAGCTTGCGTTCATCCGCTTTGGTGAGGCTCCATGTTTCTGAGCCGTACATAACTACTGGGCGTAGAACCGTTCGATACAGGAGCAGCTTAGACTTCCGAGATAGCGTTCTAGACCTGAGCATTGGGAGGGAAGCAAAAAAACATCTGTTTCCAGCTGCTAATCGTTGCTTGATTTCTGCAGCTACTTCATTCTGTGCTGTCAAAGTGGAGTCCAAGTACTTAAATTCCTGTACTTTCTGGAAGCGTTTTCCACCGCATTCCAGAGCATCGCCAGCTATGTTGGCACCTGTCACCATGTACTTGGTTTTATCCACATTCACCCTGAGCCCTACAGCTTCAGCTTCCCTCTCCAAAGTCTCATATGTTTCCTTTAATACGTGTGCCTCTTTAGCAATTAAATCGACGTCATCTGCATAGGCTAGGCATTGAATAGGCTTGTCGAATATTGTCCCATCCTCTCTTACCCCCAGCTTCCTGATCACGGAGTCCAGGCAAATATTGAACAGAGTCGTCGAGAGGACATCTCCCTGTCGGAGCCCCCTGTTTACCTCAAACTCATTAGACATTGACCCATGAACCTTAACTTGGCAAACCGTTTTTCTCAGGGTCATTTTCACTAGTTTTACCAATTTTCGGGGGATTCCTGCATCCAGCAACACCTGATAAAGCCTGTCTCGCAGTACTGCGTCATAAGCTTGACGGAAATCAATGAACAATTGATGAGTCGGCACGCTATATTCGTGGCACTTTTCCATGGTTTCCCTGATAGTGAATATATGATCTGTAGTGGATCGGTTCCTCCGAAATCCGCATTGGTATTCACCAAGGAAATTTTCGGAGAAAGGGGTTAATCGCTTTGCAATTATCTTTGCCAAAACTTTATAAGCCACGGTTAATAAAGATATACCCCTATAGTTGCTACAAATGAGCTTATCTCCTTTTTTGTGAATGGGACACACAATCGCCTTCGTCCAATCCTCAGGCATCCTTTCTTCCATCCATATCTGCCTTATGAGTTCATGCAAGGCCCTCCATAACTCCTCTCCACCACATTTCAGCATCTCCCCAGTTACTCCGTCGATGCCCGGGGCCTTATTATTTTTCAAACTATTCACTGCCTCCACAACCTCTTCATAGGAGGGTTCTTCCGTGCCCTGCTCAACACCATCATCATCGCTCTCTCCACCATAGCCACCATTTGCAACGCCCAGCTCTTCCGTATTATCATCCTTCATATTCAGGAGTTCGTTAAAATACTCTTCCCATCGCTGCAGGATTTCAACTTCTCCACCCACCAACTCCCCAGTTTTGCTTCGACAGAACACAGTACGGGGTTGGTAGCCTCCTTTGATATCCTTAACAATTGTATACATTGATCGCATGTCATTTGATTCGTGTAAGCGTGCTATTTCTTCCAGTTTCCCCCTATCGTGGAGTCGCTTTTTCCTTCTCACCACCTTTTTTGCTATTCTCCGTTTACTCCTAAAATCTTCCTTCAACGGCTCTGTCGCTCTAACTACCACCTTCAATCTGGCTTCAGTCTGCTCATCCAGAGCGATTTCACATTCCTCATCAAACCATTGCTCTCTCCTTCTTTTCGAGCTGTTCCCCAATACTTGTTCCGCTGCCTGTGCAAGGACTTTTGTGCATTTACCCCATTTCCCTTCTATTCCAGTATTCGACTGGTCCTCATTTTCCTCCAAAAACTCTGCTACTTTCTTTCTGAAATCCTCAGCTACTTTTGGTATTTTCAGCTTTTCAACATTATATTTATTTTGCTCTTTCCTTATTTGTCTCCTGTTTTGATACTGACCAGGAAATGATCCGAATCACAGTCCGCGCCCCGCTTACTGCGAATATCCAGTACGTCTGAACCATGCCTCCTGTCCACTAACACATGGTCTATCTGGTTCCGTGTCCTACCATCTGGTGACATCCATGTTGCTTTATGTATGCCCCGATGCGGGAAGTACGTGCTACTCACGCTCATATTATGGCTCATGGCAAAGTCCACTATTCGCATGCCATTATCATTGCTCTCTTCATGTAGACTGTGTTTTCCACACACTGTTTCGTAGGCTGGTTCTCTTCCTATTTTTCCATTCAGATCACCTAGAACAATCTTCACATCATGCCTTGGCGCCTGGTCATAAGCTGCTGTCAACTGAGCATAGAAGTCATCTTTAACAGGTTCTTCCGCTTCCTCTGTTGGGGCGTGCACACAAATCAGTGTTACATTGAAAAGTCTGGCTCTCAACCGTAGTACACACATTCTCCCGCTTATTGATTTGAAATCAATGACAGCATGTCTTATTTTATTGTGTACCACGAATCCTGTCCCAAAGGTTGTCCTATTATCACAGCTTGTGTGGAATATCGTGAACTCCTTGAGGTCTAGAATTCCTTCCGTCTTCCATCAAACTTCTTGGATAGCGGCTAAGTCGATCTTGTACTCTTTGAGAGTAGCCAAGAGCTTACATGTTGCTCCAGGTCTGTATAGACTTTTCACATTCCATGTTGCCAACATCCAATCATTCTTCCGTTTCCTCGCCTGGGTCGTAGCCGTAGGATCAGTCCGGGTAATTCTTTTGTTGTCGGGTTTCGTAACAGATGATTTTTTACGGAGGTAGGTTGTTAACCTTCCGTCCAACCTGCAGGGGGCTGCCCCGTCACAGCCTTCAGGGTGGCTGGTGGTTTTCTGTCAGGGGACCACTCCCTTAGCCTTTAGGTAAAAACCTTAACTGCAAGGCAGCAGGTTGTGGCTCTTCCGCCTTCAGAACCGTTGGGGCTATGCCCTCATCCGCCTCCAAAGCCGTTGACCAGTTGTCACCTGTATCCCTGGTAGGGGCCCTAACAGGGTACTATCAGCCGGGCCAGCGGATCCCAGGTTTTTTTACGAGGTGTTACTCCTCCCCCTCCTCCTTTCCCGCTTGGGACCGGCAGTGGCGGAGTTCCACTTTAGTACTAGCGGCTGGTTTTCCTGAAAGGGGTGGCAAGACACTGCCATTTGGGACTGTTTTCTCTGCACAGGGTGGCACTCCAGGTTTTTCAACAATGGATGTAAGGCTGTAGATTGTGGATCTCACAAATTCTGATGACACTTGTGGAGTTCTGAACATGTTTTTTAGGATTTTAGGGGGTTGAGTATCCAAGACCTGCCTTATAAACTTGAGGGGGGCTCCCCCCAACAGGCATCCAAAGGCCTGGGGAAGGGCTGCTATTCCTGGCTGGCTGGTAGTCCGCTGTATCCTCAACTCAGCAGCAGAATTGTTTCAACGGCTGTCAGTGGTTGTTCAGTAGAAAATGCTGCAGGCTGGCATGACTGTGATATTCCTCCAGCTCGCCCTCAATTCCTCGCACATTTATGAAATTCATATAGCTCCTCTAATCATCTTACACCTTTTTTGATATTTTCATGTCTTTGCTTCGGCACATAAACTGAAAAATCGTCACGAAAACTAAGCAAGCATTTCGAATCGAGTGTGAAGCGTATGATTCCATTCTCCTGTTTCATATAACTTCCTTGGTTATCATGAAATAATCCTTTGGTTCAGATTTTCAATAGGAACCTTCAGAAACGAAGAACACATCTTCTCAACAATAATATTATAATTTAGTTTGGTGTCTAGTGTAAAAAAAAGTGTGTGTATTGTCGAAAAAAACAAGTCTACATTAAGGAAACGAATTCTACAAATTATTACACAAAGGATTGTTATTTTTCTGTGCAGATTACTCGCCTCCAAAGAACACATCGATACCTCAAAGCACAAAGGCGCTATGTCCAAAACCTGAGTTTGAGAAAAACGCAAAGTAAGTTTCCACCAGTGCACAATTCCTGAAAAATGGCATTGTTGAATGGACATAGAGCCTTTGCGCTTTAAGGTATCGATATGTATGGCATTACTACAATCTACCTACCACATTTTCGCTTCACAGTAAAGTTTATTTGGGAGAAATTAATACTTCAAACTCAATTCGAAAAAATAGGGGGTTGTCCGTGTCATCATAAGGAAATTTAAACGAACTGTGATCGCATTTTCATCCTCTAAAATTTCAACGGCGATTGGGGGTCTTTTGCGATTTACACTCGTGTTTCTGATTTCCTAAGACCAACCCTTAAGTTCTCATAATGAGCGAACGATTGGTCCTACGGAGCTCTGGGTGGTCTCATTCGATTTTATAGATGCTACATATCGGCTGAAAGCTTCAACGAGCGAGTCTGAATAACTAGAGTGCAAACGAAAGATACCGAATGCCATGCATATTCATAATGAAACGAACTCACCGTTGAACGAAGGTCTGGATTCGGGGTTTCGAAAATGATTTAGACGAAACAGTGACTCTATGATTGATGACTAGTTTATTCAATAAATATTTAATGACTTGAATTATAGTGCAAATGCAAAAGTGAAACGATAAACGCTGGAGACGAAGTGGGAAGACGCAAAGCGGTCAGGCACAGAAGGCGACTGATCGCGTACAATGTTATCGACTACATGATTCGGCTTTAGCTGATCTACATTGAATTTATATAATTCAAAGCTTCTAAGCAAGAACATGTTATTCGCATAGGTACATCGAATTGTATAAATATTTTCTAAATAGAGAATATTCAAAATTGAATCAAACAATAAATAACTGGGAATGCTATGATACTCCATGTGGTACCTATGTATACTCGGTACATGGCTACATGAACCGAATGACGTCACTGGAAAAGAGTGTAAAAACCATTGAAGACATCTTATATCCAGCACAATAATATTTTATTATAAATAACATTGTTAATATTATCTTAAATTAAAAAAAAACCTTTATATCAAAAGTTTTTCAGCAAGGCCGTTTTTAACAGTTTGGCCCTTATTTTTCTACTCTTAGAAGTGACTCTACCCTTAGATGACTTCAACCAATAGATTTGGGGCACAACAAGACCCAAAATGAAGCCCATATACAAAATTTCATCAAAATCTGTCCATGTGTACTAAATAAAGTGCGTATAAAAGACGGAGGAAGGACGGCTAAATTTTTATTCGATCTTTGTCTTCTACGCACCTTGGAACGTGAATCTGCAAGTTCTAAGGGGGGGGGGGGGGGGCTATACAAATTTTTTATTGGTCGATTCCAAAGGTTCAATAATGAAATAATGAACGAATATGGCTCTGCCGTGGCATCAAAGATCCTCATGTCCTGAAAGTAGAAAATTATTTCAAGATGAACCTATGAAAGGAGATGAACTTTCCTCTCCACCATATTACCCTTTCCTCATCCTTATATATATTTTTTTGAATCTTATGAAAATTCATCCAGATTACTAGACTAGAATAGAATAGAATTCATCCTATATACTATTTGGACAAGAGAAGAAAGGATCAATCGCTTGAGACTCTATTTTTTGGTGTTTGCCCATCAAACAATGGAAATCCCCCGTACTTTAAAAACGTCCACTTCTTCGGGAGCTCGATGAAAAATTATCATTCCCATAAAATATTGATGAGAAATTGAAGAAATCTGTACGTTGGCCTCAATGGATGGGCAAATAACAAAGGTTATGTCAAAGGTATAAAAGTTATCTATAAACTAGGTTCTAAGGTATCTGCTTAAAAATTGCGATAGAAATTGAATGATATATAGAGCGCAGTAAAAGAAGTTCAATAACTATTTATTTTAAGTAATTTTTTGTGTCATCTTTCATCTGATATCAACATTTATACCATCAGCTTTCTTCATGTGCTTCCATTCTTCATCACTAACAAAGTTTATTTGGTTTACTGTACAGATGCGGGAAGATACCTTCTGGACCGTTTCCGTCCTCCTGATCGTCCTTGCCGAATGCCAAGTGAGATCCCAATACGTCATGAAACTCTAACATTTACAATATTCGAGTCAGCCAAGGTAGCGGAAGCGTTGTTTTCACTTTTCAAGGTTGAAAAAAAAAGTTCCACCCGCGTGTGTTTGTCATGAAATCCTTGTAACGGGCGAAACTTTACGAAGTTATTGTCCAATCACGACGAAATTTTCAGGGATTGTGCGGGTTGGCGTGTAGATAATTCCCTCAGAAAATTTTTTAGGGATTATGCAAAGTTTTGTGTACATAGTCCTCTATGAAAATCATGGCCCCCAATTGAAATCATTTTCTGCGCATACGCAAACGTAAAATCCTTATAAGAGCCATAGGACTAACACCGAAATTTTTCAATCGAATTTGCTGAATTTTCTCTGGATTGTTCAGATTGGCCCGGAAAATACGCACGCAGGTGCAAACACGAATTTCCTCGAAACTAACTTCTACATTTTTCATCCAATTTCGAGGAAATTTTCAGAGATTGTGCGGGTTGACGTGTAAGTCATAAGGGTAATGCAAGGAACTTAGAGATTGATGTTTCGAGATTAGCTGCAATGCATCGGATCATCTATACAACCGGGTTATAGATGCGAGGAAGCTATGTGCCACACCCACTTGGCAGACATTTTTGATATCGAATGCAGTACCAAGGTCTATCGTAGGAGAGGGAATATCTTCCTCGTATCAAGATATGATTTTACAGATTTGACTGTATTGGTTTCACAAAACGTCAGTCCTCAACATCTGTCCATGTTTGAATCCATGTTGAGAAATTATGTTCAATAGCTCTTGCGAGTACCTACAATACGTATATTATAGACATTGATGAAGACCACAGCCTGCACTATTCCCAACAAAATCTTCAAAATCATTTGAGAATAATTAATTTCATTCTTGATGAGCTGAGAATTCCTGTCTTAACTCACCAGGTCATTGAAGCGTAAACATCAAAATAGAACTATAAAAATAAATTTAGGGAATATATGACTAAAATAGACAGTTGTAATACGAGTGTTGGAGGATTTTACATTCACACTCTTCAGAAACGAAATCATAAATTCGAGGTGGGAAAATTTGTGAAGGTTTTTTTAATTTGAAGAAAAGTTAGTGATATCACGATGGGGGCGGTCAAATTAACCAGAGTATTTCAGCGCTATAGAATATTTCACAAACTGATGGTAAACTCTTCTTGGTGTACCTCTATAAATCTCCTGATAGCTATTCATGTCGTTAGAAGTCCAGAACTTTAACCTGCTGTGTCCCTCTTCCTGCTAGAAACTGGGGTTCATTTTTAGGTAAAACGCAGCAAATTACTACACAAAGGTTTATTATTGTTCTATACAGATCACCCGTCTGCAAAGAACACGGCTTTGCCATTGTTACCACCAACCAACATGAAGAAAAACATCGATCGCATTTCGGTCAGCTAAAATTTGAACGGATATTAGGCCTCTTTTGCGATTCATACTCGTGTTTATGATTTTTTGTAAGTCCAACACTTAAGGGGGTCTCAGTCGGTCGCCGTTCGTTCCTCGTTCCGGGTCAGTATTTCACGAAATTGAAAGCGCAAAAACTTGAAAAGTTTTACCAAAATTTCAAATTTTAAAGGATTCTATAAATTTGATAGTGCACGGCCCTAATGAATTGAAAAAATGGAATATTGCCGCCGGAAAATCAAAATTGAACAATAATTGCCAGAGAAAAATGGGAAAACCTTTAATTCAGTAGTGTTTTTCCCATAAAATGTAGCTAAACTTTACATTTTCAAGGGTTTCAGAAATTCATTAGTGCATAGGCCTTGGGGATATAAAAACTGAAAGATTGGAGCTGGAATCATTGAAATCGGACAATAATTGCCAGCGAAATATGGGAAAAACCGTTTAATAAGTAGTTTTTCCCATTTTTCTTCGGCAATTATTGTTTGATTTAGATGATTCCGGCGGCAATATTTCAGTTTGTCAATTCCCTAGGGCCGTACACTAATAAATTTCTAAAATCCTTTAAAATTTAAAATTTTGGTAAATCTTTTTAGGTTTTTGCGCCTTCAATTTCGAGAAATACTTAGAACAATCGGCGACCGACTGAGACCTCCCTTCTCGTAGGGAGCAAACGGTTTGTCCTTCAGGGCTCAGCGTGGTCTCTAAAAATTCGGAAAATTCAATATTATCTAAAATTGATTAAAAAACAATACCTTTATATCAAATTTTTCGAGTTAGGGCGTTTTAAAATTTTCAACACTTATTTTTCAACCCTTTGAAGTCACCTACATCAACGAAAAACTTCGGGGGCAACTAGACCCCAAATTGAGCCTGCATACCAAATTTCATCAAAATCGGTCAATGCTAACTGAGGAAAGTAACGCGTACGGCGGATGAACGGCCAAATGTTTATTCGAGTATTGGATTCTATGTATCTTGAGACGTAAACTAACATATTTTAAGGGGGGGTAAACAAAAATGTTTCTTGGTCGATTACAAAGGTTCGTTTTTGAAAATTATAAACCACAATCTTCATTTTCCATGGAAGATAAAGACACCGTTACCAAAAGATTAACAACGTCCTTATATTGTCAGAATTGTTTTTAAAAAAATCATAGGATCATACATATCCGTAATTTTTACGGTTAATCGAATTTCGTAATTCTGATAGTTTTTGTTAGATTTGCTGTGATAATCAGTAAGAAATTATAGTTTTTTATAACATCTATTATCTATTAACATCTATTATAACATCTATGTTAAGTTGAAACGTTAATAATCATTGGTCACCAATATTTTACTATTCAGGTAATAACTATAATTATACTTGAATGAAAATAGTTGAAGTTTTCTGGGGAAAATAAGTACCTGCGATGAGAGGATAGCGATGTCCTGCATGCAGAGACGAGCCTGTATGAACGGTAGTTCGACCGCTCTTTGGAAGTAGAGTATTATTTTTAGTTCATTGTGCTATTGGGCGTGATTTAAGTACGTAAAGATAATAGAAGTAATAAATCTAGCCGGAAAGGCTTTTAGCAGAGTTAGTGAAAAAATTGGATACGACGGTAGACTCGACCAGAAAAAAAATTTGTATTGATAACCTCGAACATGTGATTGTACAATAATAATTGGAGCCACCACTTTTTCTTCAATACCTCCCCTAAAAGTGATGTCTCTTGGTAGTTGTTAGTTGCGGAAACTTCCAAACATTACAAAACCGTTTCGTGCGTTCTCTCCTCCCTTCAAAAATCCTCGTGTTCCACCAGGGATTGTCAGCCAAAGAATCTGACTCCAACATCAAGCCAACATCACCGAAGCGTACCTCCCAGGTCTACTGAGAGTCGATCGATCTTGTAGTTGACGATCCGTTTCAACACTGATATTCCCAGTTCCACTAATGTTCTCCATCCTTCGAACGATTTCGGCAATGTGTCTCGACCCATCTCCTCCTCCATGGACAATTATTTCTGTCTGTCGATCTCTCAAATCAGAGATTTCCAGATCATCCTCCAAATCTTGATTATCCCTGCGACGTACTGAGTATTCTATTATCCTCTTCTCAGTGACAGGCGTATGTTTCCTCTTATTCTGCTTGGATAGCGCACATTTCATGTGCATGACATACAAGTTGCATTCAAGCTTCCTTCCAGTAGCCAAGACCTTTTCATTTTGCTTCAGCATACATCCATTTTTGTTTGCTACTAAAAGAAGCTCTCACTGACAAAAGGTTTCGTCCTAATTCAGGAACGTACCTACCATACTTCAGATAGTTCGACTGCCATCTCCTGTCAACAAACATTTCCAAAATAATGTTTCCCTTTCCATGTGCACGAATCACATCTCCATTTCCGACTCGGATATCAATGTGATTCTCAAATGGTTGATATGAATGGTAATACTTCTTGGAATAGGTCATGTGCTGAGAGCATGCTGTATCAGCAATCCAAGATTCTAATTCAGGAATATCAGAGTCGCAAACAAGTGCTATACCATGAAGTTCACCAGTCTCGGACCCCTTTGACGATCGCCCGTCCTCGTCTTGATCATGATTTCTTACTTCTTCCCACAGTTGCAAGCTAGATGGCCTGGACTTGCACTTGATACATTTGAAACTGTTCTGCTGTTCTTTACGCAATTTTTCTTTTCGTTTCGTGAGAAGTGCTGCAGTTTCACCCGATCTTGAGGGCAACTTCATTTCAATCAATCTTAGTCTCTCGATGAGTTTGTCAATCGTTCTGTCTTTCATGGGTACTGACTCCCATACACTCCTGAACTCAAAATACTCCGGAGGTAGAGTAGACAAAACTCGACTCATCAGCAACAGATCTGGCGAGGTCTTTGAAGTTAATCGATTCATCTCATCATTCATATCAGAGAAAATCTTCTGCAGTTTTGAAACATGCGTAGCTATGTCTTCTGAACAGTCGCTCGTGAACTTGAAAAACTGCTCCGATAGTCGATCCAGTCTTTGTCCGGAACTTTGTCCATAAATTGATACAGACTTCTAAATAGCTTTCGCTGTCTCACAGGTACCTACTGGTCAACTCAAAATTCGCTCCGTTGAGCTCATGAACAAGAATCAGCTGAGCGAAATTGTCCTTTTTCGCAAAAGACTTTCGATCTACTTCATATCTGGCCTTCACATCCTCTGCAGCATCCTCCGCTGGTCTGGTTGGTTCAACTTCCGTCCCTAGAACGAGATTTGCCTCTTCCACTTGGACCAGTCGCTAGCACCCTCCAATGGTTCAATACGTGCCTTGAAATCCATTCTCTCGATTCAAGTTTTCGCAAAACACGAATGTCTCTAAACACGTCTTACTTACTTTTCACTACGCGCAAACGTGACTGGCACTCATAATATAATAAATTTAGCCTGAAAGGCTTTTAGCAGAGTTAGTGAAAAAAATAGGATACGTCGGTAGAATCAGAGGCGTCTGGAGATCGAGCGGCTCGTCCTCGACCCAAGCGCTCCCAGCGGCCTTCCCGCTAACTCTCTTATCTCTTCTTTTCTCAATTTTTCCTCCACTCCACTTCCACCCGGTTTGTTGTCATTTCTCTGTGCGCTGTCGTATTGCTGTTCCTAGTTTTCTAGCTGTTTTCGATCGTTTCTAGTTCTGTTTAAGTAGAGTTAAAGTTTGTAGTCCTGTGTTGTGAGTTCTAATTTTGTGATTTTTTTTATTTTCCACGTCGCAACACTCGTGAGTGCACATCGCATTAACTTCGTTATTTGTTCAAAGAATGATATTCGACGTCTAAGCTAGAAACAGTTCCTGTCTGTTCCATGATCTTATACTTGGGTCAAAGTTACACCTGGTATTTTCCAGTTTCTATTTTTCTGTCCAAGACTGAAGACATTTAGACATGGGCTGTGAACGAAAAAGTCTGAAAAATAAAATAGCTTACCTATAACAAAATATTTTGCCAATAAAAATCATACTTATACCTTGCGTTTTCATCCTACCATCCCTTGCCACTCCTTATTTTTTATTGTAAGGTTGTGCCTGCTTATTTTGTTCATAAGGGGCTGTCATTTTGAGGGATACATTTTCAGAGTTTTGAAATGCAACTTTGGACTATTTATTTTGTACCTATTTGGCTGGCAGATGAACTAGCCAAGGGTTTAGTAAGAACAATTTTCGAACCCAATTTTAAATAAACAAAAAGAACGTTAAAATCTAGGATTGAATCTAAATACCTATGAAATGGAGATATGACTTTACCTTTCGAAAGGCATTATTGCACGGAACAATGCTACGTACAAGAAAGAAAATGGAATATTTAAGAAACTAAGTCAATCTTGTTTGACAACATAGAAATTGAGCCATATTACGGAATAGGGCAATTCATGATCATTTTAGCTCAACCTTAAAACGGATTTCCATTTTTTTTTTTTTTTCAAAAATTATTTTTTTAGACGACTGCAATAGCTTCATTTTTTTGGAAAATTCTCTACAAGTGCCTTCGGTTACCGAAGTATGAAGCTTGTCTTGTAAAAACGATTACCTATTTATTTAGGTAGGTACTTAAAAAAGGTTTTTGTATTGACCTGGACGGACTACCTACTCCAACCATTGATGAGACCCTCACCGAAGTTCAACATGCACCTATTATTATTATAAAGTACCTACCTACCTATTATCATCATCACGGTTGAGAAAACGCTGCAAATTAGGGTTGAATGGGTTTATGATTCAACAGTTTAGTGGGATAAATCAACGAAAACAAACCTGGAGCAGTGGATTGTTCAGCAGATTAAGGTTTTTGAACGCCAAGTGCCGTTTCCCCCACTAAAGTACCTACAGCTAGCCAGGTGATGATCCGGGAGTGTTTACAATGGTTTCAGCAAAAAAAAAAAAACATGGAAAGTGATAATCCACTCGCTAAGTTTCCCGAGTATGCCTGATTTTCCCTCATCAGCAATATTTTATGCTCAACCATAGCTTCACACTCAACCTCCAAGGGCACACTCCCATTTAGCGCGAGAACGAGATAAGAGAGTTAGCAGGAAGGCCGCTGGGAGCGCTTGGGTCGAGGACGAGCCGCTCGATCTCCAGACGCCTCTGGTAGAATCTACCAGAAAAAAAATATATTGAGAACCTCGAACATATGATTAAACATTTGATCATAAACAATAACAATTAGAGCCACCACTTTTTCTTCAATGAGAAGGTGTAACATGTTCGTACGAGTTTAGGCTCAAACTTGAGTGCTAATAATGATGGGAGGATAATTCAGTCTCAGTTAATCCAGATTATCCACGTAAACTTGCTTTTTCAACGTGGTTTCGCTCATCTGATGACGGTTTCTATTTCTGTTAACCCCATCCAGTGGTCTTATCGACAATTCAGTTAGGTATACCAATTTTATAATACATTATTAACATCCAGGGTCTGTTATGAAACAATAATCATTGAAATGTTGTAACCAACAAGTATCAGTTTCAGGGATATGAATACCCGTATCAGTGGAACATGCAGTCAACTCTACCCGTAAGACCAATTCACTACTTCACCACACACAATTGCTTCCTACGATCACATATTGCACTATAGTACAAATAAATTTCAACATTATAAACTTTTACTGCCTCTACATCCAGCTAATTTATCTAACTACAATTTATACAAAAGGTATAAATTATACCATTGCACGAGAAGGTATAATAAAATCGCCTTACACCATAAATCGCATAGGCTGAATTATAATCACAGGTTATTGAATTCACTGAGCCGTCGCGCAGTTCTTTGAATATCGATTCTAAGAAGACAAGAATAGTTAATAGCCTCATATCGTAGAACATTACTTGGGTGATTATAATTATTTATGTTTATAGACCTAACGCATGAACTGAATTCTGTGAAGTTTGTATATTATTACTGAGACTTTTGTTTCAAAAGATTTCAGCATCACAAAAGACATGCCAAGGTAATAAAACAGTATAGAAACGACCGTGGTCTCCATTCATCATCATATATTATGTTCTTTACCCCAACATAATATTGTGATAAGCCAGCGAAAAAAGAAACGGGTATATATAATAATTTTACTGTTGAAACCCAAATTTAAAACTTTAAACTTGATTCAGAAAAAAAAGGGATCATGTTTCATGTTGACCACAGAAGTTTGTTATTCAGCTTTGGCTGTCATAAATGGACACACCCGTTACAAATTTATATCACCCAGCTGCTAAATAAAAAACAAAGAAATGTCCAATAAAAGCACATGGTTCCAACGAGTACTGAACTATTTGTGTACGATAGGGGTGTGTCAGTCCAGGTATTTCTCTGGAACGGTTCCAACGGTTACAGTGCCAAAATTGTAACCGTTCTAAATTACTAGTACTGTTCCTTTACCGGTACTGCCTACCGAGGGCGGTCAAATCCCACTCCCATGACATGGAAGAAGTGGCTAGTCAAATCCATATCTTCCTTCTTCCATGCTTATGGTCTCAACTTGCAATACAAAAGGGAGGAATTCGAACAAGTGCTACAAAAGAAAAAATTTATTATAGATGATAGTGACCAAACAATGGGGTATTTCAGTCAATTTTTTTTATTTATTTTTATTTTCAAAAGATTATGGCTCAGGAATAACGGTAATCGGGTCTGTTCATCGAGAAAATGTTTTTAAAAAATCAGAGAAGCTAAGGAAAGTTGAAGATTTGAATGGTGTGACGTAGCTAGCCAACTGTCTTTGAAAAAAGTATCCATGCACCCTTGGAGGACCTCTTGGATACTACAAAATACTACTCACACATGTGCACGGCATAAATGTGTGTGCGTTAAGGGAGGCCCGCCTTTTTTTCAAACGTGTGATCTCTTTAATTAATTTTTCTACCACATGTTATAGTTTAATTGGGCTTATCGTTGTAGTATAAAGGTTTTCAAGGGTGCTGAATCCAAATTTGAGGTCAAAAACCTGAATTTCCGACCCACCGAAATACCCCATTCAATGAAACAATAATTTTCCGTTGCAGTTTAATAAGATAACATAAGAATAATAGTACTGGGGACAACTTCCATGCTAAGCAGTCCAGGCGATCCCTTCCCAGTTCAGAGCAATTCCATGATACTATATTATCAGTCCATGGAAATGGTAAGGGCATTTCCAGCTACATGGAAATGAACTGGAGACAAGATCCATGCTTACTGGTCCAAATCCCTTCTTAGTCCACATCCATTCTCCATGATATCTTATTGGTCCATGGAATCGGCAAGGGCGCTTCCCCATATATGGAACTGAACTGGAGACAAGTTCCATCCTTACCAGTCTGAAAGATCCTTTCCTGGTCCAGAGCCGCTTCATGATATCTTATCAGTCCGTGGAACTGGACCGGTAAGGGCTGAGTATTTGTCACTGCATGGAACCGTTAGAATTTAATACTCAGTTACACAGTCCTGGTACTCCTGTACCGACACACCTCTAGTGGACGATGAGTTGACAGAAGAGAACCATACAAATTTCAAAGCGCACTGCACTGAGAAAGGAAAACAGCTTACAGGAACCAAAAACGCCTCAGCTGGGGGCTTGTCGAACAGTTCAAAGGAAGAACAGCTTAACTTTTTATTTTTTATTTTATCTTGTCTTTATCAGATTCAATGAGACCGTTTACAATCAACATACCTCAATTACTGAATAACAGCGCTTCCATTACTAGCAATTTTGTACGACGCTACTTTTCACGGAAGTAGCACTTTACAGAATAAATTAAAATGCTTGCAATGATACAAATCAGTATGTAGGTGTTGTGCTTATATGGTGACAGTATTGAGCTAAGAAAAATTAGGTGTTGAGTTATCATGTCCATAATGTAGCGAGCTCGTACTAGTCACTGAAATTCGGGTCTTGTGAATCCTTCAGCGACGAGAGGGTTGAATTGGTCCTCGATTCGCATACCTAATAAACGTGTTCAGGTGTTTAGTTCAAATTTGAGTGGGAGTGTCAAACTCAAAATCATTGTACATGATTTCGTTGCTGACAAACGGAGGCGTCTGTATTAGCCGACGTTGGAGGCAATAGCTCAACTACAGATGAGTAGTTTTTCCTCAACATAAAATGAATAATTATCGGGCCACAGCCTGCTGAACGTCACTCATAAGCTATTGCTTCCGAGTCTACCAAGGTAGCGGAAGCTTTGTTTTCACTTTTCAAGGACGAAAAAAAAAAGTTCTCCAAAATCATAATTTTCACTCGCGTTTTGCGTTTTAGACCTTTTTGAACAATTTTGGTTCCGTGTCTGTGTGTCTGTCTGTCTGTCTGTCTGTCTGTCATGAATTCCTTGTAACGCGCATAACTATACGAAGTTATTGTCCGATTTCTATGAAATTTTCAGGGATCGTGCGGGTTGGTGTGTAGACGGTCCCCTATGAAAATCATCATCCCCGAACTGATAGAAGCGACTGCGCATGCGCAAACGAGAATTCCTTGTAACGCCCATAACTTCTACATTTTCCATCCGATTTCAATGAAATTTTCAGGGATGTTACAAATTAGTATTTAGATGGTCCCCTATGAAAATCATCACCTTGGGACTGATAGTAGCCACTGCGCATGCGCAAACGTGAATTTGCTTTCAAAAAAGTTTTGTGCTTTCTCAAAAGACATTTTGTCTTTGAGGGGAGTTTATAAAAAAAAAAAAAAAAAAAAAAATAACGCCCATAACGTCTACATTTTCCATCCGATTTCAATGAAATTTTCAAGGATGTTACAGATTATCTTGTTTTGATGCTCTGATGTTTTGAGATTAACTACTATCTATCGGACCATCTATACAATCGGGTTATGGATACGAGGAAGCTATGTGCCACACCCACTTGGCAGACGTTTTTTTCTCTCCAAACGATCTTAAATGAGTGGTTTTTCATCCACATCAAAAGATATCAAAAAATTTAATTTAATTTTCTAACCTGAAAGTATTTAATTTTTGCTTCTGATTCGTTTAAGGTAGTGGAATCTTTTTTTTTCAAATTTCAAGGTTAAATAAAGTACTCCAAAATCAAAATTTCTACTCGCGTTAAAAGTTTCAGACCCTCCTGGAAAATTTTGGTTCCGTGTCTATATGTGTCTTTCATGACATCCTGAAACGTGAACTCTTTGAAACATTCATAACTACCACATATCCGTTCGATTGTTATGAATATTTCAGGGATTATGCAGTTTGAGTTGTGGATGGTTCTCTATGAAAATCATCTCCAGACTGATTGCAGCCACTGTGCATGCGCAAACGTAAATTTCCTTGTGACAGTCATAATTTCTACATTTTCCATCTGATTTCCATGATATTTTCAGGGATTACAGGGAGACACAGGCAATGATACAGAATACAATGTAGGGTAAATACTTACATCATAAAAATGATGATGGCCATTTTTCCTTCCACATGATGAATAACAAATTGTACATGAATCAGACAGAGAAAAAATCATTCGAATGATCACCCAAGCTCTTTTAATCATAATATGTAATTTCAGAATTTTTGGTACAACCCGAACCTCGACTTCTATCCTGGTTATTCTCGTTATTGGAATCGACAGAATATGGTGGTACCAGTACGTATGGAACATTCACTACAGTTTGCATCACAACTCACTTACTACGTTTTGTTTATTGCATATCAACCACGATTCATCATTACCACGATTCATACTGAACCTAACAATCATTTTATCACATCTGTACAGCACAGAATATATACATTGCACCATCCTTGCAATGGCAAAACCGATTTCAAACTATTTCAACTAATAGTTTTGAATCTTCTGGATTTTGTGGCTTGGTTAAAGTTCCACACAAAGTACTTTCCCGAATAGATAGAGCGAAATTGTACTGTGAGAGGCAAGTCCAAAAAATGGAAGTACAAAAAATGCAAACTTTCACTCAAAACAGTTAAAAACGGTGAAAATTATTACTCAAAAGTTTATATTATTTCCATGGATATATCACTAACCACCAGAGAACACAGCCATTGTCAGCACCTGCCAACCATATTTTAGCGCAAGCTTCATTATAAAGTTTATTTTTAAACAGGAAGAATCGGCTAGCAAAGCATCATAATTGAGGCAGTGACCGAACCAGCATGAAACGGCGTAATTTACGGAAGAAACGAAACAATATCCTCTATCTTGATTTGGACAAACGTGGCGCGAAGGACCCTTTCTGGGTGAAGAATTTCATTTTTGATGTTTTATGAGGTGGATCGAGGTATTTTCAGGTGCACTGATGGGACACTTCTGAAAATCTCTTAGTTGTATCAATCATTTGGTTGTTATTCATCAGAATGGATTATTTTCAGAATGGTTTTGGATTTGACATGAACGCTATGGCGAATCATTGGCCACCAAGGACCAGTCCACCGAAGCTAATTCTCAAGGAGCCGTTCTACCCAAACCAAGGACCAACCAAGCAGAGATACGTTCCCATTTTACCTCATGACCCTAGGTTAAACCCATTCCTTAATCGCGACAGAATGGGTGGACATGCGGTTTTCAGACCCACATCACGAAGTGGAGACCTTCTGAAGGTTCGTATTATATCGTCTGTAATTGACGTTATCGTACACAAAGCACTTGGTTGGTGATATTTACAACTGCAGAAATGTGCGAATAGTGATTCTGAGTCTTGAGTTACGCAATCCTGAGTTTTTAATGGGACCAAGTGGATCTTAAGGGGGTCTCAGTCATTCTCCATTTATTCATCGTTCCAGGTCAGTATTTACCTTAATTGAAGGGATCAAACTTTGAAAGTAGTGCCTGAATTTGAAATGATCAAGGAT
The DNA here is from genome assembly GCA_009739505.2 of Apolygus lucorum. Classification (NCBI taxonomy): domain Eukaryota; kingdom Metazoa; phylum Arthropoda; class Insecta; order Hemiptera; family Miridae; genus Apolygus; species Apolygus lucorum. The sequence goes on from CM019178.2 coordinate 35,249,097, forward strand.
TTTCGAAATTCAGTAGTGCATACAAAATTAATTGCCTCAGAAATGTGGGAAAACACGTTTATTCAGTTTGGGTTTTCCTCATTTCTCAGGCAATTATCTTTCGATTTTGATAATTCCAGCGGCAATCTTTCAGTTTTTTTAATTCCCTACGCCTGTGCACTACTGAATTTCTGAAATCCTTGATTTTTCAAATTAAGATTGTGACGACCCTACATTTTATACGGGACAAACCAATTGGTTTGTTCCCGATTTGTTGGAGCTACGCCTTTAGAGATATCCGATTCATAGAGATATGAATCGATATCCTCTTTAGGCCGGCTGGTTAATCTAATCACTGGTTTGAAGGGGTAGGGTCGTCACACCCTCCTCTGACTAATTATGAACAATAAGGTGAATTTCAATCTGAAATTCATCTCATATTGTTACAAGATGCAACTTTCAAAAGTTGAGCCCCTCCAATTTAGGGAAATACTGACTCGGAACGAGCGAAAAACGGCGACCGAAACCCTTAAGACAAGGCCGACACACTTATTAGACACCCTTAAGGCAAGGATGAGGTCTGGGGTAAATCCCGGAACCACAACGATAAACGATTCATGAATATTATCATAAACTTGGAGGACGCCAGGTCAACGATTTATCGTGGATATTATCTTAGTAGTAATTCGCAAGGTGGATAATTGCATGTGTACAGTGACAGTTTAGTTATATATATTTATATGTTAAGGGTTTTCCTTGCCACTCGTAGTTGGAATCAGGTGTTGGTGAGTCAGTCGTGAGTAAATGCGAAACCTTTTCAAAACCACTTCTTCGCAACGAGAAGATACCACAGTCCGATCAGGAAGTTTCCTCGTTTGGTTGGTGGAAACCATCGATCTCGCATCTTTCTCAATCTTTGTTTTCTTTTTCCACTTGTTCCAATCGCTGCTTTCGAAAGTTGTTGGTACGTAGTCACTTAAAAGGTACAGAAGGGTGGAAAATGGTCCATGAACCCAGCAAAGGTTTACCGAAGTACCCCTTCTGAAAAATTCCTGAATTACTATGGAGATGTTACTGATTAGCGGGTGAAGAGTTCGGCAGAAAATATTTGACAGTGATTGAGTGGAGAATTAGTTGCTGTAGTAGCTCAGACACATTAGAGAAATTAGGAGAAATAATTCATAGTAAAGAAATTCCTCCACCAATGTCTTCCTTCACACGTGGTTAATCATACCTCAAAAGTCCCCTAGGGAGGGGGTGAGCTCGATGAGGGAGGAGGATTATCTCATATTGTGTCGACTTTTCCCCGGTTTTTTGCCTATAACTTGAAAAGTAAGTGTTCTAGCGACTTGTGCACTATTACTAAAATTAAAGCACATAAAATTTCCTACAATTTGCATCCCTGACTTAAGTCTCTACGATTAGGCGTTCCGCCGCTACAGCGCGTTGAAAACTAGGTACCGTTTTGAAAAATCAGCAAAAAGGCCTTTTAAGCTCTTTTTACTGAGAAATCATTATTACAAAGCCTCTATGTGATAACACTTTATTTCACAATGTAAATTATGGAAATTACAGTAATATTACGAGAGAATCTGTCCATCATACCGTATTGTTTTTCCACGTCAGCCCAATCCATTGTCTTGGTTACATATAAACACTATTAGAATAAGTAACAGAGTTGGGTCGCTACACTCCCCCTCACTAAGTGTCATCATTGTTCCTACAATGATAGCGAAGTATATTCTTGATAGCTGCTTTCTGTTCATTTTTCTTCTCATCTTCATAAATCAATGTTTTTGGATACCCGTTTATTCTTAATACTTTTATTAACTTGTACGGTCCTTTCACGATCGGAGTTTTGTTCACAAATCCAGCCTGCACGAGAATAAAATCCCCTTCCTCTAGTTTGGGAATGATTTTGGGATGGTTACTATCGAAATTGCGTTTCATCCTTTGGTGGTATCGTGTCTTGGCTTCTACTGAAAGTGATTTTTCACTAATCATGTCAACCGTCACACCAAAATGCTCATCCGCAGGGAATAGTGAAACTTCTCCAAACGCCATGAAAAAAGGGGAACATCCGATACTTGAAGAGTGTGACCTGTTGAGGTGTTTAACTGCTGCTTCCAAGCATTGTTTCCATCCACCTTTGTGATGAGGATAGGTATGCAGGAATTGTTTCACATCTCTAATCTTTCTTTCGGCTATTCCGTTTCCAGCAGGGTGATAAGGTGCGGTGTGGACCAGCTTAATTCCCTTTTTCTCCAAGAACTCTCGGAATGCTTTCGAGGTGAACTGTGGGCCATTATCGGTAATTATCTTCTGCACTTTTCCGATGATTGGAATTTCTCTCAGGTATCTTATGATGGCTTCAGATGACTCTTTCATGCTCTTAGCGTGAGTGTACCTTGAGTATTCATCAACCAGAATCAGGAAACTTTTTGTTTTTCCTTGTCCTTCCGATTTTTCAGAAAGTTCTCCGAAATCCAAATGAATTGTCTGAAATGGAGCTGAAGCTGCGGGCGGAATTACCAGTGTGTCAGATTTCGGACGAAACTTGAACTTCAATGTCTGGCACTGGTGACAGCTTCGGACATAATCCAATATCTCCTTCTTCATGTTAGGCCAGTAGAAACGCTGCTTCAACTTCAAATATGTCCTTAGATATCCATCATGTCCTCCTGATTCAGGCTCGTCATGGTAAGTCCGAAGTAACTCTCCTTTCAAACCAGGATCTGTCTTTATTTTTCCTTTTTCATTCTTGAGAATCGCATTTACCGTCGGTCCGTTCAAAGGGCTGGTAGGTGGATTTACACATAATCTTGAAAGTGCGTCGGCATCTTCAAGTTCGGTTCCTTTTCGGTGTCGTATCTCTAAATCAAACCCAAGAAGGAAAATCTGCCAACGTGCAAGACGGCCCTTAGCTTCCTTGAGAGACAATAGATAGGAAAGAGCCTGGTGATCAGAATGTACGAGAAACTTGCGTCCTTCGAGGTAGGATCTGAAATAGTTGAGAGCTTTTATGACCCCCAGACATTCCTTTTCAGTTACCGAGTAGTTAAATTCAGCCTTAGCAAATGTATAAGAGAAGTACCCTATGACCCGGAGTTGCAACTTCTTTGTTTTGGATTCATCACGCTGATATAAAATGGCACCGCACCCATCATTGGAAGAATCAGTACATAACTCAAATTTCAAACGCCAGTCGGGAAGCTGCAGTACAGGATTGGAAGTGATTTTGGACACGAGAATTTGGAAGGATTTTTCAGTTTCATCTGTCCAGATGAACTCCACTCCTTTCTGTTTCAGGTTATCCAGGGGTTTGACGATTCCGGCATAATTTGGTATGAAGGCCCTAAAATGTCCTGTCAGTCCCGCAAATACCCTTAACGTATGAAGGTTGTGAGGCCTCTTCATGTTCATTACCTTTTCTATCGATTCCTCCCTTGTAGTTTTGGACTCTCCATCGATGTTACGTCCAAGGAAAGTGACACTCGGTTGACAGAAATGACTCTTATCCAAATTCAATTGCAAGTTTTCTCTGGTCAGTCTCTCTATTACCTGGAAGGTCTTGGATGCACATTCCTCAATAGAGTAACCTCCAATAATGACATCGTCTATATAAACCCAAATGAGTGGATCATCCAAAAGTCTCCCAAGAACAGCTGTCATACATCTTTGGAACTTCGGAGGCGAATTTTTCCATCCAAACGGCAGTTTGGTGTATTCGAAGTGGCCAAAAGGCAGCACGAATGCCGTGAATTTTCTCGTTTCCTCAGTAAGACTTAACTGCAGGAAACCATCTTTCAGATCGAGCTTAGAGAAATGTGAGCAACCACCTAAGCTGGAGATAATGGTGTCGATCAATGGAAAAGGATATGGGTCTAATTCTGTAAAATCATTTATTTTCCTATAGTCCTGGCAAAGTCGTAGACTACCATTTTCTTTTGGAACAATGACGCATGGTGAGGCGTATTCTGATTCAGAATGCCTGATAATCCCTTTGTCAAGCAGCTCCTGGACTTTCGTTTTTGCCCACTTATATTTTTCTTGATTTATTCTATAAGGTTTCTGTTTAACCACTGGTGCCGACGTCTTTAATGAAAACTGTATTTCTCGACTGGGTCCGTCACACATTTTAATTTGCTTGGGGAACATGCGTAAAACATCATCTTTGTCGAAACACATCCGTGTTCCAGCGTTACAATTTTTGTCAGTTTGACATATAATTGACGAGCCCTGACTGATCAGCTTAACTCCTAGATCATGAAGGGAGGGCCAGCCAATGATAGCGCTGTAAGCTAAATAGTTTGTGACGTACGCTGTTGTCTCAATTACAGATCCACCTAGACGGATAGAAAGGTCTACTGCTTCAGAAATACGTTCAGTTGATCCGTTGAAACCTCGTAACACCTTTTCTTCTTTTCTACTCACCCATTTACATGACTTTACTATTTTTGATGAAATCAAATTGACCGATGCTCCTGTGTCAAGTAGGGCTTCGATCTCCATGCCATTCAAGAAAACGGGATGAGTAAGAGGTTTTCCCTCTGAAAACGGTAGAACAAATGAAGAGAATACTTCGAAATCGACCTTACTTGAATCACTCACCTCTACACGAGTTGAAAGCGAAGTGTTGTAAGAGCTCGTAGCAGTGGTCGGCTTCAAACGTTCCATAACTCTCCTCAGATCGTCTCTCGTTTTGAAGTCCGATGTAGCGATGATCAGATCCTGCATGTAGTTCGGAAGCCCTTGCAGCACCAGTAAATTGAAAGGTCGATCTGGTAATTTCCCGAAAGCAAGATTGAGTAAACGCTGTTTCTCATAGTAGTATTCTACTAGATGACCACCCACATAAGTGAATGCTAAAGCGTCCGTCATCAACTGAATAGGGTTTTGACCAAAAGCGGTCAGAAATGATTGTTTCCAATCATCCCAGCTTAAATCATACCCATCAATGACTCGAGAGCAGTACCACTTTTCAGCTACACTTCCAGGTTCCAGACTTCCGAGTAGGTAATTTATCTTCTCATCATCCGTGGACCATCTATTTTGAATACAGGCCCTCTCATAGATGCACATCCAGGTGGAAGGATCTTCCCGTAATGCATCAAATAATGGTATTCGCATCTCTTGTGGTCTATCCAAGCAATTCTGAAGGGCTGCGCTGAATGAAGATGATACTCTTTCCATAAGGTTGGACATACCTAGTTGTTGAGACTGACAAATGTTGCGAGCAAAATCGACGAAGCTCGACTTTGGATGGTGAAGGACTTCTTCATTTTCCAAACCAACGTCTCCACGACAGCTTGGTGGACTGAGCATAGTTCCTGGTAAAGACTGCGCCATAATGTGATAACACTTTAATTCACATTGTAAATTATGGAAATTACAGTAATCTTACGAGAGAATCTGTCCATCACACCGTATTGTTTTTCCACGTCAGCCCAATCCATTGTCTTGGTTACTTATAAACACTATTAGAATAAGTAACAGAGTTGGGTCGCTACACTCTAGATAACTTCAAATATGCTCATGACTTGTTTTCCAAACTTCAGTGATGCTCTGACAGTGATTCGAGCAGGTTTCATTGCTCCTGTCACTTTTCTAAGAACACAATCGTGTCGGTAGCATTATGTTTTTAGCCCCTGAAATGAAAGTTGAGAAAGACGTCGTATTATCGTTTGAAAAAAGAATTTTTGAAGTCTCGGCGAGCTCCCATCCACAATAGAAATGCTACAAAAAATCGATTCTTTTAAAAATACCGATACCTACTTTTCAACGCGCTCTAGCGGTGGAACGCTAATCGTAGAGACTTGAGTCAGTAATGAAAACTGAAGGGAATTGTGTGTACTTTAATTTTAGTTGGTTAACAAGTCGCTAGAACGCTTACTCCTCAAGTTATGGGCAAAAAAGCGAAAAAAATCGAAAAATAGGAGAAAATCCTCCCCTCTTCACGACCTCGCTCTCCACCCTAGGGGACTTTAAAGGTATCCACGTGTGGAAGACCCTGGTGAAAGAATTTCTCTACTATGAATTATTTCTCCTATTTTCCTGGGTTATAGGCAGGGTTTCTGGGAGAGAGTGTAAGAAGAATGTGCACTCTATTCTAGAGCTTCAGCAAATCTGACAGAACTCGTCTTTATCACTCCTACTAGTACCTAAGAGGCAATATTTCATTTCAATTCTCCTTCACAAGCCATCTAAATGTCATTAATAATGCCCAGAGCAGCACTCTGAGTCTTGTTTCTCTTCTCTGGCCTTCGGTTCTCTAGTACATCCAACTTCTTCACTGGAAAACTTGTTTCGAAATCAATTATAATTTTTTCTGTATAAACTTTTTAATAATATAGTAGCCTTTCGTTACTTGTCACTAACCACTACTTCGTTAATACCACGTAACAATAAAATGGTTCTGACTAACTATCGGGAATTCATCGAATAGTTTCGATGAATTCCCGATAGTTAGTCAGAACCATTTTATTGTTACGTGGTATTAAAATATGTATCGTTGTATTAAGCTCTACTGACTTGATAAAGATTTATTGTGATACATTTACTTCTCTTACATTATCTGTTTTGTATTGACAACAAACTATTATCTAACTTATATATTTAATTTATATTGACAATTGCTTTGCACTATGTGTTTCTGGCAAGTAAAATTACATTGATTGATTCTCTCGTTTCAGATTAACAAAAATAAGCACGTTCCAAAAGCTGCTCAGTGGAGACCTAAACAATTTCCGGGCTCTGGATAATGGCAAGATTCACTTAGGAGGACCTTTGGCCATCTAGCGACGATTTACCTTCCTTCAACTCATTGATGAACAGGATAGAAGAAACCTGAGTGACTGAAATACATGACGGGTCCAAAATAGTTTTTTTTTTTTTTTTTTATTAATTTCAAATTACAAACACACCTGCTCCCTATACGACTACAGGTGTAAACTACGGTTAATATCATGTTCATAAAAAGAATAAAATCACAAACAAGTAGTAAAACTAGTCAACAATAAGCAAAAAGTACATAAACAAAATTAAAATAACACTCATAACAACATTTAAAAATCACCAAAATCTATGGACTCCAAGTAACACAACAACTCCTCCCGAAAATCCCGCAGCAACTCCTGAAATGGGGTAGGCCAGCGTCCTCCTGACAGTATAATCTTCCGCTCCATCCTCGCACGGTTGCCATCATACTTCGGGCATTCAAATAAGATGTGATCCCAGGTCTGGGGAACCCCCATCTGGCACTGACAGCTGTCGTCATCCACTATCTGGAAACGTTTGAGGTAAGCCCGGTTTTTTCCATGTCCGGTGAGAAGTTGAGTCAGCTTCCAGGATACCGCGAGATTCACGTTGAAACGAGACTCAACAGTGGGAAAGAACCTCTTCGCATGGCTCCCGTCCTCAGTCGTCATCCACATATTCCCCCAGCATCTATTGCTGTCCGCTCTTAACTGAGATCTAAGTGCTGAACGAGGCTTGAGCTCTAAAACGACTGGAATCGAGACATCAGCAGCTGCACTCTTGGCCCTCCTATCCGCCTCCTCGTTTCCCCTGACTCCGACGTGGGCCTCAACCCAGCCCAAATCCAATCTCCAACCCATCTCACTCGTGAGGTGGAAGAACACTGCACGGATCTCCTCGTAAACAGGCAGATGATTGGATGAGTTCTTAAGGGCATCGATCGTCACCATACTGTCAGTTCTTATCGAAGCACTCCTGAGCGGCTCGCATATTCTCTGACGCACCAGCCAACGGAGGGCCTGTAGCACAGCCAGAGCTTCGGCCTGATTTATGGAACAGGATGGTCCCAAGCGGAACGACTGCCAGTGCATGGGATCCTCTCCTCCTTCTGTATAAACCACCATGGCCGCTCCAACCCTCTCTTCACTCTTACTCCCATCCGTGAAGATTCTGTAATGAGGAGTGATCTCCTGAGGGTCAAAACTTAACGCTCTAGAAGGATGTAGCCACTCACTAGGTGGAAGAGGAATATCGATTCCATGCTCAGCTGTCGATAATGGATAATGGCAAGATTCACTTAGGAGGACCTTTGGTCATCTAGCGACGATTTACCTTCCTTCAACTCATTGATGAACAGGATAGAAGAAACCTGAGTGACTGAAATACATGACGGGTCCAAAATAGTATTAATATCAATTATCATTCACGGTTTTCCCACAAATCCTAAACCTCGATAGACTAGGTAGGAACCTACCTTGAAAAATGTGTAACAATACGACTTTCGTCACAATTTTTCCCATTTTTTAACGCCAGCACGATGGTACTTCATCACTTTAAAATATCAATAGGTAGGTACCTCGTGGAATACCTCCAGAAAACATAGCTCCCAAATAAATTCACACTGTGTTCGCCTCCTATTAATTAACATTTACTCGCATTTTGAAACGCGTTTCAGCTTCCTGAACGAGTTTGGTTCGGTATCTGTCGGTCTATCGGTCCGAGGAAAAACGCTGCAATTTATTACACAAAGGTTTGTTATTTTTCTGTATAGAAATCAACAAAGAACATAGCTATGCCAGAGTTTCTACCTACCAAACAAATTTTCGTTTCACGATCAAGTTTATTTTGAAGAAATAAACTCTTCACACATTACTTAAAGAATTGGAGAGTTGACGGTGCCTTCATTAGGAAATCTGAATTCTCATTGCTAAGGACGCAAAACTGAGTACAAACGAGCAGTAATCGCATTTTGGTCAGCTAAAATTTAAACGGATATTAGACCTCTTTAGAGATTCACACTCATATTTCTGATTTATCACGAGTCCAGTTCTCATCATGGAGCGAACGGTTGGTCCTATAGAGCTCTCGCTGGTCTCATTCGATTCTAAAAGTTCAATATTATTGTAAATTGAACAAAAAACAATATTTTCGTAGTAAGTTTTTGAGCTAAGTAATGCGTTTTGAAAATGTCAGCCCTTATTTTTCAACCCTTAGAAGTGACTGACATTAATCAAAAGCTAAGGGGCAGAACTGGACACAAAATGAAGTTAATATACCAAAATTTCTGCGTACGGTAAACGGAAGGCAAAATTTTATTCGATTTCTGGATTATACGTACCTATCTCGCAACACAAACCAACCCATTTTGAGGGAAGGTTAAAATTTGATTTCTCTTCGACTCCAAAGGAAATGTGCATCTATTTTCATGCATGTATCCTGAATTGTGACCAGGCGGTATACATTTTGTATGTGTTAGAAAAGAGACATTTAACAATGATAGTGAGGAAAGAATATTTTTCTGTTTCAGTTGAAGAATATAACATAAGAATAATAGTACTGGATACAACTTCCATGCTAAGCAGTCCAGGCGATCTCTTCCCAGTTAAGAGCCATTCCATGTTACCATATCTTCTTAGTCCATGGAAATGGTAAGGGCACTTCAAGCTTCACGGAACTGAAACTCTCCATGCTAACTTGTCCAAATCCCATTCCATGATATCTTATCGGTCCATGGAATTGGCAAGGGCGCTTACTGGAACATGAAATTGAACAGGAGACAAGGTCCATGCTTACCAGTCCAAAAGGTACCTTCTCGGACCAGAGCCATTCCATACCTTATCAGTCCGTAGAACTGGACCGGTAAGGGCTGTGTTTTTGTCACTGTTTGGAACCGTTACAAGGTGATACTCAGTTCCACTGTCCCGGTACAGCTGTACCGACACACCTCCAGTTGCCACTTTCTCTACAGATATTGCAATTGTGCGGTTCACAAGAGTTTTATTGATGTTGTTCTAACGAGTACCTACGTGTTTCAGTCGCTAGATGGTACCATAATAATGTCAATCCAGTCGCATGTAAAGTACGTCCGCACGTTCAAAAACATAACAAATATGTTCAGTTAATAAATTGTTGCTGATGAATTTCATAACAAAATTGTGGAATTGAAAATCATGTGCAAAATTTCCACGGTGTTTGAATCAATGTGTATATAAGTTCTGTCGATCCAAACTAGTTCCCTAAAGTTCCAACTTAGATCTACTTTGAAATCTTCGGGCACAAAAATAATACACAAAATACACGACGTCAGTTTCATAACGGATTCGTAGTTTTTCAAGGATGCGGAAGTTTGGAGTTACCAATCATAATTTATATTTCTCGTGTATATTTGCTACTTAGATGAACATACAGGCTCATCCACATTATAATTGAATAGTTTTGATCTCCATACCAAAGAGCAAAAAACTTCATTTTTGGAATCGTAATAAATCGCCGCGTACTCTGTGAGTACTCCGAATTGCTGGAAAAAAAAGCAAATTATCAAACAATGGTTCACAGTATGTTGTATGAAGATCGTCATGCTGTCAAGGACACGCCATTCCCAATAATTGTGCATAATTTTCATCTCAATCATTCTGACGGAAGGAACTATAAACGAGTTGAGGGTGGCTTCATGACGAAATTTAGTTCTAGGTTGTGTGAGCACAACTGAACAAGATGAAACTCTTATCTGAAGGAAGATCACTTTTAATCAGTTGAAATTTACCTCACTTTCGTTATCTATGGTTCACACTCGTATTTCCGATTCATTGTTCATCCAACTCATAGAAAACAGAGACAAATAAAAAGTACCATCATCGGATACGATATAACTATAGAATTACCACTGTGAGAAGCTACTCGAGCTGAGGAGGAAAAATCAACCAAATGTGAATTTTTGGCCACACCACAAAAGAAGGAATATTTGGTGCCATCTTTCAGTCAGTTGTTTGTTTTGCATCATTTTTTAATTAGTTCCATTTTAATTTAAAGTTAATTAGAACTAAATTAATGAATTTATGATTAATTCTCATTATGTAATATCTAAAACCATTGCCGGCCTATCTTCAACGAGTACATAATAATAAAATACATAATCAATCAGCTAGAATGTTGATGTTTTTATTGAGTAGAAAGGTGTTACCTACTTCATGCTTGCAACCATATTTACGAATAATTGAACAATTACGAACAATTTATGTGCGAAAAACGAATTTCATTTTTCTCGAAAAATCCACTTTTTAGCCGTCGGGATTGTTTGGAAATATCACCATTGGATTCAGCGTAAAGAAATACATAGGAAATGACGCCAAACTTGTCAAGTCATCTTGAGATCGAGGGGGACCATAAACCGCTTAAAACACTGGATTTTCTAGTAAAACACACGTTTTTTTGCCTTCAAACTTGGTTTAAAAATTCAAATTTTAAGAATTTGAATTTTGAAAATTTGAAAAATTCAAGTTTAAAAATTTGAATTTTAAAAAGAAAAATTGATAGACTGTTGGAAACCTGAAAATTTGAACATGTTTTTTCCGAAGAGCGCCCGTCAAAATAGCCCGAGATTCAGAGTGAAAACTTCGATTTAAAAAATACATATTTCGAAAAAACATTGAAGTTTGCTATTTGACTTGGTTTTTCAGAAATGGTTTACTGCTAAAAGAGTTTGGGTTCACATCAGGTAGCTTGGAAATCTATTGCTCTTTCCAACGATATCCTCAAATTTGAATTTACTTGGTTAATATTAGGTTTTAAGACTGTTTTAATGACGTAAGGTCGAAAACGCGACAAGAAACAAGAAAAGAAGAGAAAAAAGACATTTTGAGTGGGTTAAGAAAAAAGTGCTATAAAACATTTCGTGATGGAATTATCTTGTACAATCGAACCCTGAAGTTATGCCCATCTTAAGTGTAGACACCCTGTATAGATCACTCGTCTGCAAAGAACATATCTCTGCCTCAAATTTAAAAAAAAATATACTAAACATAGTTGCTACATACCTACTTCACAATCAAGTTTATTTGAGAGGAGTTAGACAATTTTTTTTTTTTTTTTGTCGATTCCAAAGGTTCATTATTGAAAATAACAAACCAAAAAAAAAACGCTTGCATACGAGTCTGCAACACATGGAGACATTTTAAGTCTTTTGCATAATTTATGCTTAAATTTAGGGGTTTCCTACGAATGGTGAACGATTTATCTACGAACACGAAGACGAAGTTAAAGTTCCGTAGCAACGAAGTGGTTGGTGGAAATCATTAAAAAACGAACTGTAACGCTTTTTCGTGACCAATTTTGTGACGCTTTTTGACATTTTATGTCTTTGCTTTGGCAAATAAACAAAAAAGTCACAATAAAGCGTGATGTGTATAATAAACCAAAAACGCTGCAAATTATTACAAAAGGTTTATTATTTTTCTATATAGATCACTCGTCCGCAAAGCCACCAACCATCCAACATGAAGAAAAACATCGATCGTATTTCGGTCAGCTATAATTTGAACGGAGATTCGGCCTCTTTTGCGATTCACACTCGTGTTTCTTATTTATCGTACGTTCAAAACTTAAATTCTCGTAGCGAACGGTTTGTCCTACAGAGCTCCGAGTGGTCTCAAAAAATTTTTAAAATTCTATAGGATCTTAAATTGAAGGAAAAACAATACCTTTATATCAAATTGTTTTGAGTTGGGGCGTTTTCAGAATTTCAAATTGATTTTGGAACCCTTAGAAGTGAACTACATCAACCAAAATCTTCGGGGCACAACTAGACCCCAAATGGAGCCTACATACCAAATTTCATCAAAATCGTTCAATGCTAAGTGGCAAAAGTGCCGCGTACGGCGTACGGCGGACGGACGGCCAAATTTTTATTCGATTTTTGGATTCCACGTACCTTGAAACGTAAACCACCAAATTTTGAGGGGGTGTTAACAAATTTTTTTTCTTGGTTGATTCCAAAGGTTCATTATTGAAAATAATAAACCAAAAATGTGTAAACTTTCCCCAAACCGAAGAAGTGTAACGCGAGTCCAATAAATCAATCCGGTAGGCAGACTGCTAGAATCATTAGACTGGGAGACCCGGGTTCGATTCCAGGTCGTGACATGGACTTTTTTGTTGTAGGTAATTCCGACAGTATTGACATTACATAATTTCTTATGTAAATAATGTGAATTATGTAAACATTATTCACATTCATTGATCTGTTTTTCTCATCAAGGCAGAAATGTATATACATTTTTTCTCTCTTGACTACGTACCTTCGACATCAAAAGAGAAGATTACTTCAAGACATAAATGTATGGAAAAAAAGGTAGACCCTATTTGTAGACCTACAACTCTTTTCATCTTTTTTAATGGATTAACCTCCAATCCTTTGGATTAAATAAACTAGAACGGCCCTTTTGATAGCGCTGATATGAAAAAGTCCCTTGCATTACAATTACAAGCAGATGATATTCCCTCAAAATTATCGTATTTACTCCCAAGTTTGCTATGTTTGCGTCGAGAGTATATTCTCATTGTGGTAACACTATAGAACCTTCTAGAGATATCGCTTGTAATTATAATTATTTTCACAACATCAATGCTCATTCAACGAATTTTAATCGTACAGAACACTGATTCGTCTTATTTGTTTCTAAAAATCGAACACTATATTATATTAATGACTAAAACTTAGTGTAAGTGGCTGAAAATAATCAAAGACTTTTGAACAAATGGAGCTGTTAAACTAAATTTCACAATTAAATTGTCCAATTGTAAGTCTTGCACCGTACGCAGCAGCACTTAGCTTAGTTCTAACTGATTTTCGTGAAATTTAGTTTAACAGCTCCATTTTTTCAAAAGTCTTTGGTTATTTTCAGCCACTTATACTAAGTTTTACTCAATAATATAACATAGAAAATTTGCAGTAGAATCCAAAAACCGAAGAAGAAAATTTTCTTTCTCCGGTTTTTGGATTCTACTGCAAATTTTGAGGGCGTTAAAAAATTGTTTTCCCTTTCTCGATTCCAAATTTTCATTATTTGAGAATATAAACCAACATAATTAATGTTCCATGATGCATGGACATCAGTTTGGATGAACAATAAAACTTTTATTTCCAATTATTAAGCGATAGGAAATAAATCATTTATGACCTTCCTTCTAGTTTTACAGTTTCACCTGACGTTAACAATAACACATTTTATATACATATCAGTTTCTATACTCATTAGATCTAGGAAACTGGATGTAATATGACAATCCATGATTAACGAAATCTAACACGTGAGTTCGAGTCTCACTATCTCACGTTCCAGTCTGACAGCCAGAGGGAAATACATACGGGGTGTCATCGGACTCATATCTGTCGGTATGCCGTAATATCACTTCCGAATACAAGGTTAAACTCCAATGCTATGACACCACTTCTGTGTTATGGTGACATGGTGACACCTCTCCATTATATTATCTGAATTCCATGGCTCGAGTTAGATTGGTGACCCTTATAATATTATACATCGGAACATAAAAAATCGAATATTTTTGTAGTTCAATATCCTGTTCACTCTCTTCACTTGAGAAATATGAAACGCCGGTGTTGTAATGTTCAAATGGAAAAATGTTCGAATCAACCACAAAAATTTGTGAAAATTGGTGGAGAATGTAGAGCTGAGTAGCGAACTCAGGAAACGGTCAAAATGCGACCTTTTTGGTGAATAACCACCCGTTTCTCCCTTTGAAATGATAATTTCCTAATTCCGGAGACGTCGTGCACAACTTGATAGATTGAGATAAGTCAAACGAAAAATATGGGAACAAATCGATTGAAAGATGAGGCACTAAAAAGAGCACACTAAATCATCATACATCTGACCAGAACCTGAACTTATAACGGGTTTGGATTCAAAATGGTCTGAATCAAATTTGTAGTCATTTCATTCCGACATAGTAAGTCTTGACCACCCTTGGTCACTGTCCTCTTATCGATTTTGCTGTACAACTTCCAAAGTTTCCCAAACTTCTTATTTTTGTATAAATAGGTATATTAGAACTCACTCTACGCTGGAAAATTTGGGGTATTATCCCCGACGTATGGAGCCCGCTATTTTCCAGCGCATTCAATAATTCAATGAGCATATCTTCGTTTTTGGCGTCTATCACATGCCACACTCCAGGCTCCAACTGTAAGGTATAAAAATAAAAGAAATTCCGTAATAAGAGAATATTAAGAACAGATTTCTTACTATCATAGATTTTTCTGAACCTCCGTATAATTTTGCTGAAAATTGAAAAGTAACCAAGTAGTTTTCCATACAAAGTTAATCACCTACAAGAAGTTCACATATTTGTTAGATGTTGTATTCTGCGTGTTGTCGAGTGAGGGCGATGGTCCTCTCGATGCGCTGAATTGTTTCTAGCCTGAATCCTACTCAATGGAGAAATTGATCCCTAGAAGCCTGCTTCAGCACTCCATCTGCGGCGCCTTGCGGCCGACCGTGTTGACGAGTGTGTCAGGATCTATCCGACAAACCTCGGCGTCTGATGACAGACTCACCTGCGGGATGCGGAGCATTTTCCTAGTCAGGCCTACTGTTCTGAAGAGGTCCTTAAGGGGTTCGGCGCCTTTATGGGGCAAACTGTTCCTTTGGAAGAACTGAGCTGTAGGTAATACGAGAAATGATAAGTCGGATAGACGAGGTACAAATGCATGTAGGAAGACCCCTCAGTGTGGCTCATATACTAAAGTTAGTATGGTGAAGGGAGAGTGGAAAAAAGGTGACGTCAACTGACGTGTTTTTTCCCTTCCTCACTTCACCGATGTTGGAGATGACTCATGCCTCCTTGGGGTTTTCCTACGCGTCACTTTTATTGGAGAACTTCTGACTAGAAATGTAAGACATTAAACTAGATATACTATCATAATACATCAGTCATAACACAGGTGGGCAAGTGATTTTGGACGGACTCTGTCTAATTTATTGGTAATGACGTCTTCGGGAATAAAACTCCTCCTTTGCCCAGCTTTTGGCAAATTTATCACCTTCCTCAGGGCTCGAAGGATTTGTTACCGAGTGAACGTCACATCAGCGTCAATTGACAACCAGGTAGTTAAAGATGCCACCATAACTGGTGGGAAATGGAGATTTCGAGCTACAGCGGGTAAAATGAAAAAAATTTAAAAAAGGAGGGAGGTGGGAAGGATTAATGTATCATATGCAGCTCAATCAATCACCGCTCAATCAGCAGTTCAATCAAATTAACACTGTTCTCTCCAATCTGTGGATCCGTGGATTGTGGAATTTTGCCGTACTCCGTACGCGGCACTTTCCAGAGTTACCATGGACCAATTTTGATGAAATTGATACTCCATTTGGGGTCTAGTTGTGTTCCGAAGCTTTCGGTACATTCCACATCCAAGGGGTGAAAAATAATATTTTCAAAACGCCCCAGCTGAAAAAACTTTCGATTTTAGTGAAAGTATTGTTTTTTCATTAGTTTGAAGTAGTAGGTATTGAATTCCTAGAATCGAATGAGACCACCGAGAGCTCTGTGGGACAAACAATTCGCTCCCCGCGAGAACTTAAAGGTTGGACTTACGATACGTCAGAAACATGAATGTGAATCGCAAGAGAAGCCGTTCAAATTTCATCTGACCAAAATGCGATCGTAATTCGTTTCTTCGATTTGTACTGTTTTGCGTCCTTAGCAACTAGTATTCAAATTTTCTAGTGAAAGCACCCACATCTCCATATGTCTTGAGTTGAGTGTGATGCGTGTATTTCTCCTATATAAACTTGATTGGGAAATGAAACTATGGATGGCTGGTAGGTGCTGACAATGGATGTGTTATTTTCTGGCGAGTGCTCAATACAGAAAAATAATAAACCTTTTTTCAAAAAAATTCGCAGCGTTATTTGTTGGGTTATAAAAACTTCATAATCTCCAAAATCACTATTTCTTTCCCACGTCATTTCATTATTTAGCAATTCAGAAAAAAAAATTAAAATAATAGAGCTCGTTCAGCGATTGCACCACTATGTAACAGAAGAGCCCACAATAAAAATAATGACCTCTAAACCCAATTTTAATAATTTTTGACATTGTGGTCAGATTTTGCGTGTTCGTAAAAATGATCCGGAAATGAATAGGTTACCCTTGTTCAGATTGCTCGCTGAAAATAAGAATAAAAGCTTCAAATTATTACACAAAGGTTTATTATTTTTCTGTACAGATCATCCGCCAGAAAAAAAGCACAGCTTTGCATTGTCACCATCTGCCAACTAAGTTTTCGCTTCATAATCTTGTTTATTTAGATTAAATAAAAACTTCACACTTCATTCGAAGAAATATTCCTTCATTTAGAAATTTGATTACTGGTTGCTAAGGAAATGAATGGTTGCTAACGATACAAAACTGAGTAACTAGAACTCGAAGAAACGAACAGCGATCGCATTTTGGTCAGCTAAAATATGGACGGAGATTAGGCCTCTCTCGCGATTCACACTCGTGTTTTTGATGTATCGTAAGTACGACCCTCAAGTTCTCGTAGGGAGCGAACGGTTTGTCCTCCAGAGCTCCGCGTGGTCTCTAAAAAATTTCAAAATTCAATAACATTTAAAAGTGGTGAAAAACGATACCTTTATTTCTACATTTTTTTTAGCTAGGGCGTTTTCAAAATTTTAACTTTCATTTTTCAACCCTTAGAAGTGACTGACATCAACCAAATTTCTTCAAAATCGTTCCATGGGAACTGAGGAAAGTGCGGACGGACGGACGGAAAATTTAATTCGATTTTCGGAATCTACGTACCTTGAAACGCAAACCAACAAATTTTAATGAGGGGGGGGGGGGGTAAACATTTTTTTTCTTGGTCGATTCCAAAGGTTTATCATTGAAAAAAATAAAACAAAAGTGGAAAGGAGAGACGCCATTCTTTTTGCATCGTGGGTTTACTCCTTTTCCTTATCAGACTTTTCTTTCCCGTCCGGTTCTGATAGGAAGTCTCTCCTATTAGTAAAAACGGAGTTGAGTAGAACGTTGTCTATTTCCACGAAAATAATGAGTTACAAGTTAAATCAATTTCGACGGTTAGGTCATCATCAGTAACAAACAATAACTCTCTTATTAGGTTTTAAGTGGCTTCAGGTTCAGGAAAAGTTGGTGGTATTCAGAGGAATTTCACTTTTGCTAGACCTTGAAAAGACCCCATGTACCAAATTTCATCTAAACTAGTCTACGGTAACTAAGGAAAGTGCCGCGTACAGTGGACGGAGATAGCTGGATGAGTAGTTAGCAATGAGGAATTTCACCATGTCGGAATTTCCTATTTTTGACCCCAAAATCGGATTCAGCACCTCTAAAAACCCCCTAAGGCAAACTTTCAGCCCGTACTTCCTAATTTACGAATAAACAAAAAGTGTAGAAGATACGAATGCTTAAAAAAACCGGGAAAATGACGTCATGCTGGAATAGTTCATTTACGGCCGCTTGAAGCGCTGAGATCGAGAAATCTATAGTCCCCAGATGCAAAATTTCATGAAACAGTAAAGTTCGAAATCGAAAAATTGAAGAAAAAAATAGAAAAAGCGAGATGGGGAAAATTAGGTTTCCTCTGTTTTTGTTTGATAACTTTTCTCCTAGAAAACACGATTTTGTCGTCCCAATGGGCAACACTGGCAGGAGACGGCGATCCGAACAGCCCAATCAGTGAGCGTTCCCGCTGCACGTCTGTTTTCCCGGTTAGTTTTGAAATCAAAAATTTTTATTGTCTCCCAAAAATAACAGGAGACTTATTTTCCGAAATCAGCCAGATTTTCATCTATCCCACACCATTAACTATTCAGGAAAAATGCAAACAGAAATCGGTGAAATTCCTCATTTCCCGGGACTGATGAATTCCCGTAACCTTCATGTCCCTGAATCTCAGACTCTCCTAAGCCTTTCTACTTAACTTTTGGTCAAAAATGTTGTATTCTAAATCTTTGACTAGGAAAATTTCGTTATATCAACTAGGAGGAAAGGCAGACGATTTGGAACGTCGAAGAAAAACATTTGCGCATGTGCAGTGGCTACTATCGCTCCAGGGAAGATGATTTTCATAGGGGACCATCAACACGTCAACCCGAGCAATCCCCGAAAATTTCATCACAATCGGGTGAGAAATGTAAAAGTTATGGCTGTGGCAAGGATTTAATGACAGACAGACAGACAAAAAGACACTAAAAAACACACATTCTACCACGGTAGGGGAAGCTTTGTTTTCTCATTCCCTTCGGTTCCGTGTCTGTCTGTCCGTGTGTCTGTGTCGTGAAATCCTTGCCACAGCCGTAACTTCTACCTTTCTCATTGGATTTCGATGAATATTTCAGGGATTGTGCGGGTTGACGTGTAGATAGTCCACTATGAAAGTCCCCAGACTGATATTCGAAGGAAATGCCCCCACGAAGATGTCGTCGGATTTAAATACGTTGGTGCAAAAATTTCATCGGCAAGGTCATTCTTGTCGACTCAGCAGTGGCCTGATTAAACAAAACTTATGCTTTCCCTTTCAGAAGCCCTCAACCAGATAGACTCAAGAATTTACAAAAGAAGCATAAATGAAGCTTGCGAAAACAGCGAGGTGACTCGAAGAAATAATATAATATGTGGTAAAATGCTGCCCTACCGAGCTCAAGGTTCACTGATTTTTTTTAACCACACCTCCTTGAAATTTTTCCAAAATTTCTTTGTCAATTTATTGCCTAAAATAATGTAATTTATTGAACACATTTTTTCTAAAAATTGATTTTTTAAACGATTATGGTTTATTATTTTCAATACAGAACCTTTGAAATCGACCAAGAAAAAAAAATTTTAACACCCCCTTCAAAATTTGATGGTTTACGTTTCAAGGTACGTAGAATCCAAAAATCGAATAAAAATTGGGCCGTCCGTCCGCTGTACGCGGCACTTTTGCCACTTAGCATTGACCGATTTTGATGAAATTTGGTATTGTTATTTATTAGTTCTTAATAAAGAAGTACAAGAGGATCCCTGAGTGAGCCACCACCCGCACAGGAGGGTCGAGGTACGGGGAGTAAACGCCGCATGACGTCACCCTTCCACCTCTCTCTCCCTCAACCAATTACACTAGTATATAAGCTCACTCAGGGATGCTCGAGTATCGCAATCTAGTCCAGTTCTCGTCTTGTTCATTTTGCTCTCCAACTTCTCCTTCATCAAGGTATCTCCTCGAAGCTGTAGGCTCAACCAAGTAAATATCTCGTCTTCCCGCCGGTAGGTTTCCCTGAAACGCCGGGGTTGACGAGCTAACCCGATTCTCACGGTACTCCGCATGCCGGTATGGGTCTGACCAGCCGATGCGACAGTACTGCACGACAGGATAGGGACAGTCTCTCTTAGGTTGAGTAGGAGTTAAAGTAAAGTAAAAACGCCGCAGCGAGAAGGTCGTCTCCTTCACTCGCCGACACACCGAACACAACAGTGGTGACCCCGCACGTTTTTAACTACCTATTCAACGCAGAGAGATGGACGACAACGGCATTCCCGATCCACCGCCGCAGCCTGACTTCGCCGAAGCCGCCAAAGTGTCAATTCCCTTGACACTACCGCCGTTCTACAGGGATGATCCTCGCCTCTGGTTCCTTCAACTCGATGCGGCCTACACCGGCTCGCATATCAACACACAACGGGCCAGATTCACTCGGACGCTCCCTCTACTGCCCTACGACGTCGCAGTACAAACGGCAGACCTCACAGCGGCTCAACTCGTCACGCCTTATGACGACCTAAAGGCTAGGCTCATAGAAATTTGCGAGCCATTTCGAGCTATTTCGGCCTACACGTTGACCTTAAAAACAGGCACCTATACAACCCTCACTCACGACACCCGATCAAGGGATACGTGAATACGGTCAACACCGGGGTATCAACGGAGGCAACTCCCCCGGCCTTTACCAAAATGCTGGCTACTTACAAACCAGCACAAAGGAATTCATCACTTCTCTCATCGGTGAAACACTTTATCAAAACAAAAGGACTGCCCGTCACAGCAAAAAGTCGCCGTTTACATCCAGAACCACTCCGCCAAACGAAAGAAAGTTTCGAACAACTTCTAAAGGACGGGATAATTCGCCCATCTAAATCCCCGTGGGCCAGTCCTTTACACGCCGTTCCTAAACCAAATGGAACCTGGCGCTTCTGCGGAGACTACAGACGATTAAACGAACGTACGATAGGCGACCGCTATGCTGTTCCGCACTTACGGGACTTCTCTTCGCACCTACATGGATGCACAGTGTTCTCTACGTAGGACATATCACGAGCCTTCCATCACATCGATGTCAACCCGGCAGATATACCAAAAACCGCCATCATAACACCTTTCGGCCTATACGAATATAAGAAAATGAATTTCGGACTCAAAAATGCGGCCCAATCATGGCAAAGGTATATGGACCAGATCCTTAGGGGTCTCGATTTCGTCTTCTGCTTCCTCGAAGATATTCTGATCGCATCAACCTCAATGGAAGAACACCAGCAACATGTACAACAAGTCCTAAACATTTTCGCCGACGAAGGACTAATCGTCAATAAAGAGAAGTGTGTCCTCGCCAAACCAGAAGTAGTTTGTCTCGGACACCTCGTAAACAACAAAGGGATAAAACCACTCCCGAAAAAAGTGGACAACCTTACAACATTTCCGCTACCCGCAACCGTAACGGATCTACGACCGTTTTTAGGTATGCTCAACTTCTACCGCCGTCATATCCCACATGCAGCAGTCCATCAACAGCCATTGGTCGAGGCAATTCCTCAACCTTCAAAAAAGAAGGACAAAAGACCAATTGAATGGACAGAACAACGCAAACAAGCGTTTCAACAATGTAAGACAGACTTACAAAAAGCAGCGATGTTAGCCCATCCAGCATCTACGGGCCACCTATCACTAACTACTGATGCATCAGATAACGGTATCGGAGCAGTACTACAGCAAACAATCAACGGAAAATCCGAGCCATTGGGATTTTTTTCTAAAACGCTCACTCCTCCTCAAATAAAATACTCGACCTTCGACAGAGAGTTACTCGCAATTTTCGAAGGTATTAAGCACTTCAGAGATTTTATTGAAGGACGAGAATTTCACGTAGTAACCGATCACAAACCGTTGACCACCTCTCTGCATCAAGATAGGAAAACTGCATCGCCTCGACGCCTACGTCAAATGGAATTTATAAGTCAATTTAGGACGGACATTCGTTACACTCCGGGCACATCAAACATAGTGGCCGACGCGCTTTCACGACCATCACAACCGGAGCTCAGTGAATTGACTACATTCCCGACAGGCGCCTCAATCGCAAAAGAACAACAGAACGACAAATCGACTGAATTCCGCAATCTAATCAACAACAAACGATTAGAAGAGACAAACGTTCCGTCCATCAACAAAACTATATGGTGCGATACTTCTGGCAAACTTCCGCGCCCCTACATTCCAACCACTTTACGACGGTCAATGTTCGAACATTATCATGCTCTAAGTCACCCTGGAATACGAGCCACTAGGGACATTATAAGAACTAGAGCATTTAGGCCACGAATGAACACAGACCTACGAAATTGGGTCCAAGCCTGCAAACGCTGTGCTAAATTCAAGGAATTTAGACACCCAAAAACCACGCCACAACAGTTTGAATTCACTCAGGCACTGGAACACGTCCATGTTGACATAGTAGGGCCATTAGAACCATCAGAAGGATATAAATATCTTCTAACAATGATCGACCGTAATACCAGTTGGCCCGAATGTGTTCCGCTACGCACAATCACAACGAAAGCTGTCATCGATAACATCACAAAAAATTGGATAGCACGATACGGATGCCCGCTCTTCCTAACATCTGATCAAGGACGACAATTTGAAAGTTCTGAATTTTCAGAATTCCTAAAAAAATTCGGAATACAGCCGATCCGTACTACCGCGTACCATCCAGAAGCCAACGGAAAAGTTGAAAGATGGCATCGTGATCTCAAGAACGCCTTACGCACAGCCGCTACTTCTCCATCTTGGTCGAAGGATTTACCTACGATATTACTCGGACTGAGAACTACCATCAGATATTCGGATGGACACAGCGCGGCCGAACGCATCTTTCGCGCGCCACTACGTCTACCAGCAGACATATTTCATCCTCTACCTACACAAATCGAGGACAAACATACATCCAAAACGCCCGAAAAAGTTATCCGACAATTCCCTACCTCATATACTAAAATGAACAAAATATATCTTAAAGAGGAAGGGATGAAAAAGGGGCTAAAACCCCTTTACTCGGGGCCCTATGACGTCATCAGAATAGATGAACGAACCGCCACCATCCGAGTGGAGGGGACAGACCTAACAGTCTCCCTCCACAGGTGTAGGCCGGCCCACAACTTTACCCCCACTCCAGAGGTAAAGGATGTACCTCCAGCGGCCGACTCGAACGACACATTCACTGATCAGTGCTCCCACACATCAGAACTCCTCCAAAGCCTACCTACAAGGAAGGAAGAGACCCGAGATGGATCTCCTCTTCACAAAGCAAGAGCTCGACGAGATCTTCAAGCCGTCGAAAACGGCCAACTCAAGGAGAACTCCGCGGCCGTCCACAAACCTCCGCCCTCTACATCCTTCGCCGCCAAAAGGAAGGCGCACGAACGCGACGAAGCCTCCAACGTTCTGCACTCAAGCCGCCCGTCGTATGCGGAAGTCGCCGCCAGGCAGAAGGCAGATACCTACACTGCCAACAACACACATCCCGGTGAGGAAGCGCACGCTCTCCGCGACAACCACCTCCCACTGCGAAGTCGTCCTTCACAAGGACCAACAAGAAAAAATACCCACTTGGAACATCATCCCAATCGACGTCCCACACTTCAAAAAGAGAGCGGATATCGTAGCCCGCTACTACCACGCCAAGAACTCACAATGTTTTGAGCGATACATTCCCAACAGTGTCGGACCGGGACAACACGAAGTCGGCGAACCTGAAGAGTTCCAAACAATCATACAAAAAATAGTATACTCCTTGATACCCTCCTCATCCATTTCCATTCCTAAAAGACCCGGGCCGAAGTCTCGCCGCCGTAGAGGTCGCAAAGACAGGGCACTCTTTTCCAAACTTCGGTCTGGGCAACTTTTATTCATATCACTCACACCCTCCAATAGGGGTGTGCCGACGCAAGCAACCAAACGAAGAGGGCAGAATTCACGTCGATCACACCCAGGAAAACGTCCAACAGTCACGATCGTCATGGCTGCACAATTCCAAACAGACAACATATGCAGCTTCTACTTTTATTCAGTACGACGACTCGGAAAACACCATGTCACATTCACATTTATACGGCCATTTTTTGTAATTTTTAAAGAATTTAACAACAAAAAGGTCCAAATTTCAAAATTTAAATTGTACAACTCAGAGCCTAAATGTAACTTCTATACTTTAAGAACTAGGGGGACCTATGTTATGACCCACATTTATCTAAGTATTAGTTCTTAATAAAGAAGTACAAGAGGATCCCTGAGTGAGCCACCACCCGCACGGGAGGGTCGAGGTACGGGGAGTAAACGCCGCATGACGTCACCCTTCCACCTCTCTCTCCCTCAACCAATTACACTAGTATATAAGCTCACTCAGGGATGCTCGAGTATGCCAATCTAGTCCAGTTCTCGTCTTGTTCATTTCGCTCTCCAACTTCTCCTTCATCAAGGTAGGTATCTCCTCGAAGTTGTAGGCTCAACCAAGTAAATAT
This sequence comes from Apolygus lucorum, assembly GCA_009739505.2. Taxonomy (NCBI): domain Eukaryota; kingdom Metazoa; phylum Arthropoda; class Insecta; order Hemiptera; family Miridae; genus Apolygus; species Apolygus lucorum. Next base: position 35,273,652 of record CM019178.2, read on the forward strand.
CTCGTCCTCCCGCCGGTAGGTTTCCCTGAAACGCCGGGGTTGACGAGCTAGCCCGATTCTCACAGTACTCCGCATGCCGGTATGGATCTGACCCGCCGATGCGACAGTACTGCACGATAGGATAGGGACAGTCTCTCTTAGGTTGAGTAGGAGTTAAAGTAAAGTAAAAACGCCGCAGCGAGAAGGTCGTCTCCTTCACTCGCCGACACGCCAAACACAACAGGTATGTAGGCTCCATTTGGGGTCTAGTTGTGCCCCGAAACTTTAAGGGGGCGCGGGACTCAGTGGTTTCCCTTATCTTCACGTTTTCTCTGTGAGTGTTCATTTTTTCCTCTCAAAAAAAATTTCTAAATTCATTAAATAATTAATACTTCATACATACGGGCCGAAATGTCAAAAAAATTGAAATTTGAAAAAAATAGAAAATTTATTTTTTAAATAAAATTTGTTTTTGATAAAAACTCTTCGTACGGAACTTTTTGGGAGACTAAAACCTCCGAAAATTCAAAGAGGACAATTCTAACTTGTAAAATAACGGAGATTACGTGAAGACAAAGTTCCGTTATTTTGGAAGAAGCGCTCAAAAAAGGAGCCCTGGTCACGTGCGCTACCAGTAGGCGGGAGCTGAACTACGCTGCTTTCTGTCCCTCCGAGAAACGGGTTGCCAAGGGGCAGTTGTTTTTCTACCCCTTCAATCTCAAAGTAAACATTAGTGTGGATCTGGCAACATTAGCGTGGATCTGGCAACGTCGTACCGTACCACCTTCTCACTTAGCCATTTGGTTTTCTCATTGTGCTTGTTTTCTGGATCGCGTCTCCCGTGAGGGTGCGGCACATAGCTTTCTCGAATCCATAAAAACATTGTAAGGATGATAGGTACTGTGCGTAGTTAGATTCAACCATAACCATTAAAATAAATGATTTTTTTTCATTACAATTTTTTTTAAATATTTTTATGTAAAATTTATGGTACATGTAGGTACCTACCTACCTTTCTATTATTTTGATATTATTTAATAAAAAGGTAATATGTGTACAAAAATTTTAAAAAATAAAAAAAAATTAAATTAAAAATGTAGGTACCTATAAATTGTCAATTAATTAGTAATTTTCGGGATTAGGGCGATGTAGAAATTCATGAACGCATACTATCATTTATTTAACCCCCCACAATGACCATACCTTCAGTTGGTATGTCTAAAATTTAACCTCGACCTACATAGGTGTGTGAGTACTTTTTGGAATCAGAGCAATGTGGAAATTCATATTCTGGTAGTATTACATATTTTACCCGCACCCTAACCCTACAGCACGTCAATAGGTATGCTGAAAATAATATAATTTCAACCTACTTACACTTTTTGGAGAGAGGGCAAAGAAGTGATTCTCAAACTATGGAATTTAATTTTGTTTACCTTCTCTCTAACCATACATACCTGCAGTCTGTTAGTCTGCACTACTTCGCCGGAATTTCTAATTTAATTTTTTTTTTCTTTTTTTTTTAATTGGGGAAAATGGCTGTAAAATCTGCCCAGGCCTCAATGTCCAACCGATTTGAGTGTTTCTTTTTTGTTGGAATCAGAAATCTTCCATATTTCACAATATTTCACCGGAGTATCAAAATTAGCATGGGGGATAATATTGAAAAAATATCAGATATTTCAAAATTGTGGTTCCTTTATAGCTTACTAATTGTGTCCAAGCTTTGAAATTAAGGAAAAATTCTCATTATACTTCCGGATTTTCATGAATTATTCTTTGTATCCTTGGAAATAATAGTGGTGCCACAATGGTGCCAGGACACCATATACCTACCTACCGCTTATTTCGTGGGTTTTTTTGTGTTTCATACCTTGAATAGGTATGTGAACTTCGACGGATTGCCTACAAAACTAATAGATGAAATTTCAGTTTTTCACTCAATCAATTTTTACTCACCCATACCATACACAGTGTTAGATGAACTTAAAATGAGTAAGTTTGGGAATTTCAAAGTTAAATTGTACGTCATTATTTATTGCAATACTAAACCACTAATTATCGGACTATTAAACCCACGGTAAATACCTACCATAGTAAAGTGCAGAGGAAGTAATATAGAACCATTATCGATTTGTAGTATAAATTATTTATTGACCATTAGGTAACCTCAAACTGCAAAAACAATAAATCTTGTTTATTACCAACCATTTGAATTTTTAAAAAATTAATTTAATTTTACATCTGAAGGTAAGGATGCTTGCTAGACAGAGCAGCTTTTCATTTTCTTATCAATATGATGGACAAGTTGCTTTCAAACGGTCCTGAGTGCTGGTTCAATGACTTGACTTGCTCCAGAAAAGTCTCCAGTCAAATACAATTCTGAGTAAAATCACTCCTGAAAAAAACAAAAACAAAACAAATTTAGGTTTCTATTGATAATTTCACTATAAACATGTAGGAAGAGATACAAACAACAAACATTAATTAGGAATGTGGGTCCATACACGCTTCTCTGGGAGATCTCAAAAATGGATCCGCTATGTGGACGTCTACCTGAGCAACAAGTTTAGTCCTTAGATTTCAACTATTCTTCTTGAGATCAATGCAAGCGACCCATACTTTGCCTAGTACGATGTGAAGAAAAATAATGACAGATTTGGACTGAAAAGGTTTGGAGAGGTTAGATAGTTAGAATATTTCTACAGCTTCAATTTGTCAAACTGATTTGACACATGCCCACTCCCTCCAACCTCCTCTATTTCATACGTGGCAAGCAAGGAGTTCATTGGAGAAGTAATGAAATCAACTGTTGGTTATTAACCAGAACAAAATACTTGAATAAAATTATGAATAATCAGGATTTTTATCAGCGAGTTCGAAATACTAAAACGATGTTCCTATATTATTAGCCAAGTAGGCAGCTGCAGGATTCAATCCAACACTAACGTCAAAGAAGAATACTCATGTCCCTGATAATTAAAATTTAAAGAAATTCAACTCCATCAGTCATGACTTTTGGAGGGAGTGTGATAGTTTCGAGAATATTTAGTACCTACAGACATTGTTTGCTACAAAAATCTGTTTCACCCTACGTACAATTCCATCTGGTATGGTATGTTTAGCCAGTAGGTATAATGTTTTTTAATAGGTTGAACATCATACTTTTTTTAAAATGATTTTCTCTCGAACTCTGGACATATTTATGGCCTAACATTGTCAAAATAGGCAATCAATCAAAATTCGAAACGCTGACAAATTCTTATAGCATTTTTCACGCAGAATCGAATGAGACCAACCCCCGGTCGCTACAACCAACCGTATAGAAACTACGATGTGTAATTTCCGCTGAAAATCAGTAAAAACAATTATAATTTTCACCGGAATTTTGTTCGTATTTATTCCATAAAATTGTCAAAATAATCAGTTAAAATTCGAAACGCTCATAAATTCTTATAGGATTTTTCACGACGAATCGAATGCGACCCCTCCCAAGTCCCTACAACCATTCATATAGAAATTTCGACGAAATTTTCGATGAAAATCGTACTTTTTTTTTTGCACAAAATATCCCCAGAGTTCCGGGAGAAAATCATTTCAAAAATTATGATCTTCAGGGAAAATCGTTTAAAACAATTGATTTTTAGGGAAATCATAGAAAAAATCATAAAATCGTATTCAAAATACGAATACGAGGGAAATCCTATTCAAAATGTGAATACGATTATATTCGTATTCATGAATAAGAATTCGCCCATCTCTGCCCAGGGCCACCAAATTAATCCTAGCATTATGAAAGGTCCTAATTTGAAGAGGATTCAAAAATCCATAATCTAAGTTACCCGTTAAATGACTAATTTAGAGCCATTTATACAATTTATAGTAATTTCGGTAAGGTTTTCTAGAAGGAATGGTTTGATTCTCAACTCTATGTACTCTATGTAGGATTTCCACTATCCTCACTACCTAATTGATATGTTAATTTCCACAAAAAACTACCTAAGCGTAATGTTTGTTGGGGGAGCATGACAATGTTGTGGGACTATCCCGCGAAATGGTCATGCCCCTTCAAAAAAAAAAAAATTATCTTGCAAAAAGCAGGACGACTTAGGTAATTCTTTCTACTTACTAACCTACCTACCATTGTTTTATGCAATCTTATAATTACGTATTTCATAAGTACGGCTATGAAAGGTACGTAGCTCATAAAATTTATGTGTTTACATTTAATGTGAAGCTGTACGAAAATAAAGTTTCAGTTTCAAGTTCAACAACTAGAAGTTTTCGATGGAATATTATGGATGACTACTCAAATAATAGGTACCAAGCTGCGAAAAGACGCCTAAGTACTAGGAAGAAGTAGATAACATAATTATACTTACTTGCAAACGTTTTACTTTCCAAGGGCGTTTTGTTCTCCTGTAACTAGGTACTTCCGTCCATGTGTATTCATTCGAACTCCTGTCCTTCCTTGGTGGATCATTGCTCAACAAATCAACTATTCAAACTCGGAACAACACGGAGAGAGATCATAAACGGGATGGTAGTCCAGGTAGGTAGGCACTTCACAAAAACGCCTTCGCGAAATCAAAACCTGGATTTGATTACAACTTCCGTTATCCGACACGGGAGGGGGAGGTTACAGACACAACAAAATTCTGGACGAGAAAAACTTCCAGAGGACCGAGCGATGCTAGCGCTTTTGCGGATAACAAGTGCGGATTATTAACTCGCCTCAGCAATCACGATAGTCAGCGACATCTCTTGGTTGGCGCTGATCTGAGCTTCGAGTCCCGCGCCCCCTTAAGTTGATGTAGGTGACTTCTAAGGGTTCCAAAATCAATTTTGAAATTTTGAAAACGCACTAACTCAAAAAATTTTGATATACAGGTATTGTTTTTCCTTCAATATAAGATTCTATAGAAATTTTAGAATTTTTTGAGACCACGCAGAGCTCTGTAGGACTAACCGTTCGCTCCCTACGAAAATTTAAGGGTTTATATTGAAATATATATATATATATATATATATATATATATATAAATCAAAACACGAGTGTGAATCGCAAAAGAGGCCTAATCTCCGTTCAAATTAGAGCTGACCGAAATGTGATTGATGATTGGTGATTTTTTTTTTTTTTTTTGCTTCTGAGTCTACCAAGGTAGCAGAAGCTTTGTTTTCACTTTTCAAGGACGAAAAAAAAAAGTTCTCAAAAATCAAAATTTTCACTCGCGTTTTGCGTTTTAGACGTTTCTGAACAATTTTGGTTCAGTATCTGTGTGTCTGTCATGAATTCCTTGTAACGCTCATAACTATACGAAGTTATTGTCCGATTTCGATGAAATTTTCAGGGATTGTGCGGGTTGGTGGGTAGACGGTCCCCTATGAAAATCATCACCTTCGGACTGATAGTAGCTACAGCGCATGCGCAAACGTGAATTTCCTTGTAACGGCCATAACTTCCACCTTTTCCACCCGATTTCGATTACATTTTCAGGGATTATGCGGATTAGGTTTTAGATGGTCCCCAATGAAGATCACCACCTCCGGACTGCTAGTAGCCACTGCGCATGCGCAAACGTGAATTTCTGCGCCGCCAGCGCCTGCTAGCCCTTCAGGGGTCGAGCTGGGAGGTCGCCCGTGTTGCTGCTGGTCTTGATTTTGTCAGGCAGCAGTTAGCATGGTGCAACCGAGCAACACCATCTGCTCCAAAACCCAGTTCGTCTGCTGAGTTGGCTGCTGCTCTGCATGAGTCAGTAGATGGTAAAGAACTCCGACAGTGCTCCGAAAGCCTTATCTCATCCCAATGGGTGGATTGGGCTTCGGAGGGCATTGGGGCCCGCGACTACCGGAACTTCCACGCCGTCCGCGTGGCAACACTGCCAACAGCGGTACGGTGTTCAAGAGGTAGTCGTGGGATGACAGATACCCTTTGCCGTGCCTGTCGGAGTGGAAATGAACACCTGTATCATGTAGTGCAGCAGTGTCCACGAACTCATGGGGGCCGCATCCTACGTCATGATGCGGTCGCCAAGCAGATAGCAGGTGCCCTGTCATCCAGCGGCTGGGATGTTGAAAGGGAGAGATTATACCACATGCCAAGTGACCAGGGCAAGAAGCCTGACATTGTTGCCGTCAAGCCCGACAGGTCTTGCATTATCCTGGATGTCCAGGTTGTTAATGGCAGCATGGACATGGAGCAGACCTGGCGGGCTAAGATAAGAAAGTATGATAGAGATGATTTACGGCAAGCAGTGTCAGAGCTAAGAGGAGTGGAACCCAACAACATCAGGGTGATGGCTGCGACCTTGTCGTGGCGCGGAGTGTGGTGCGGGAAAAGTGCCACGGAGTTGCGCGAGTTGGGCATCTCAGTAGGTGTACTCCGTGGTGTCACCCGCCGCGTACTGCTCGGCTCATATTTAAACTGGTGGTCATTTTATAGAGGCACTTCCCTTCATCCCTCTCTCCCACCCCCACCTTCCTCATCATCCCTCATCCCTAGGGCCGGCGTCGGGTGAGTCCTGGGCGTCCTCCCCATTATATTTGATTTATTTATTTATTTTATTTTTATGGCGTGCCCCCTCCGTCACAAAAGACATTCTGTCTTTGAGGGGAGATTTAAAAAAAAAAAAAAAAAAAAAAAAATAACGTCCATAATTTCAACATTTTCTATTCGATTTCAATGAAATTTTCAGGGATGTTACAGATTAGTATTTAGATGGTCCCCTATGAAAATCACCACCTTCGGACTGATAGTAGCCAATGCGCATGCGCAAACGTGAATTCCTTGTAACGGCCATAACTTCTACATTTTCCAACCGATTTCAATGAAATTTTCAGGGATGTTACAGATTAACTTGTTTTGATGTTTTGAGATTAACTACTATGCATCGGATCATTTATACAATCGGGTTATGGATACGAGGAAGCTATGTGACACCCACTTGGCAGACGTTTTTTGATTTATTAATATTTTTTTTTCTTCTCTTCATGATGGATGGTTGGTGATTTTGTAGACGAGTGATCTGTATAGAAAAATAATAAACCATTGTGTAATAATTTGCAGCGTTTTTAAATGATTTTTCTACTACCAAGGTAGGTACCGCCAGGACAATTCTGAAATTGTTATTTACTTTACATCATTGCAGCAAACCCGCACTAACTTTGAATATTTCACCAAAATCAAATAACGATTTCATGATTAGGTCCGTACAAGGCAATTATAAAAATGTTAATTTGGGAACATTTTTCTCAGCCTGCTGCATAAATAAGCTTTCCCTCGTTTTTGGTATTAAAGGCACAACTATAATTATTATAGTTGGTAAATATCAAAATAGAGACTTACCGTTCGTATCAATGTTGAGCTAACTTCATTAGAATCATATCCAGTAACAACGTAGGCACTGCTCAGTGATAATAGGACTAACGCTCTCAACATTCTGTCGGTATAATAATTGTTCAATCAATACTGAAGACTCGTCCAAGATCATGTACTAGTATTGTAAGGCCTTTCGAAAAGTGGCTATAATTACCAGTAACTACTGAGAGCAGATGTATTATGTTATTTATGTGTTGTTGACATTTTTGCTCTCGTGAACAATTCTGATTTCAGTGGGAATACAGCCGCGTTTTGGATAAATTTTTCTCAGAAGTGATCCTATATCGATCGGTGGACGGATTTGCTCGATCAATTTGATTCGTCGATCCCTGCTGAGTGTATATTTCGTTGGCAAAATTACGAGTAGAGAAAATCGAAAATTTCAAACGTGTTGAGTTCTATAGGAATGGTGATGTAGGCACGTCACCTTGACATACCCCGGAAACGGTGTGATACTCCTTGGTACCGTGATGCAGTAATACAAGAATGAATGATTCGCAAAATAGGGTTTTCTGTCCCCACTGTTACCTGGAATTCTCAAGGAGAGGTATAACCAGACATATTAGATCCGCGCATCAAGATATTATAGGTCGTCGCCTTACAAGCAGTTTTGATGGAATAATGTCAACTGAACTACCAACCATTTATGATTATATTCGGACCTCAAAATTCAACATGTGTTTAGGCAATGTTTACCTTTCTAAAATTACGTTTCGCACGGTAAAGACTATTTTTTTGTACGTGTTTAATAAACCTCTTTCAATTCCACTCCAGTGCTCTGTTTCAACCTTAAGTGGTTACGGGACCAGACACGCAGAAAGAGGAAGAACACCAAAGGGAAATAACCAGAGATGGAAGCAGAAGACAGCAGGACGAAAATAAGTCGTTTTGAAGGAACCAGCGATTGGGCATCCTGGAAGTTCCAGATGCAAATAATCCTGGAAGCAAACGAATATGCTGATTTCATTTCTGGTGAAGAACCTAAACCTCAGAGGATTCCACGTGCCGGCGAAACGGATGCTGAGACTGATGCCAGGTTCAAAGACGAATTAAAAGTTTGGAAGTTGAAAGATGCCAAGTGCAAGAAAGCCATAATATCAGCAGTTGGTAAGGCACCTATGCTACACCTCATGAGCTGCGAAAGCGCAAGTGATATGTGGACTAAACTTCATTCCGTCTACGAAAAGAAAGGAGTTACAAGCTTGCATATGATCCAGAAGAGGTTTTTCGAGTATAAAATGGACCCTGAAGACGATATTTCTACTCATGTAAGCAAACTCGAACAGCTCGGACACCAGTTGAAACTTTTAGGAGCGCCAGTAGAAGAATCGTTCATGATGACAAAATTGCTAATGACGTTGCCTCCTACATACAGCCATTTTCATAGTGCCTGGGATTCTGAGCAAAATCAAACGATGGATAGACTTGTAGTAAGGCTGCTGACAGAGGAGACACGCTTGTCTGAAAAAGATGAAACCGAGGAAAGAGTGGCACTGATGAAGAAAAGGTTTGAGGAATATCGAAGCAGTAACGAAAAGAGAAACATAAGTCATATTGGAAGAACGTTATCCAGAAAAGAAGCAGGGAGGGGAAAAAGTGAACCATGTTTCTTCTGCAATAAGCTCGGAAACTGGAAGAAGGACTGCATTCACTGGAAGAAGAAGAAGCAAAACTGGAGTAGTCAAGAAAATATTGCCTGTTACAATGAAATCAGTATTGCTGCAGACGGAACTAAGGACAACAACTGGTATGTTGACTCGGGCGCTAGTGACCATATGTCAGGTATGAGAAAATGGTTTTTAAATTTCAGATCGTTGCCAGAAAAGATCCCCGTGAAGATGGGGAATGGAGAGCACATGCATGCTACAGGAAGAGGGAACATTCAAATCCTAGCATACATAAACCATGGATGGCATCATAGGTACTTTGAAAACGTTCTTTATGTACCCGATTTGAAAATGAATTTGTATTCCATTGGATGTGCTATGGACAAGGGTTTCAGATTGGTGAGCAATGAAAGAAAGTGTATTTTTACTAGACATGACCAAACAATTCTGGAAGGCACACGATACCAGAAATTGTATAGGTTAAATGTTAGAGTAATTGGTACAGTTAATAGTAAGTCAGTCGCTCAAGTAAATGAAGATAGAATTGAGAGAAGTAGGGTTTTTAAGTACAGGGAGAAGATGACATGTTCTGAAATGAAAAAGTTGAATAATAAAAAACAAACCAAAGTGTTTTTAGAGTTGCCAAAATGGGAAAAACAAGAGAAAAGTAATGAAACAATTTCAGATAGATCGACAATAATTTCAAATAACCCACAATTTCAAACAAGTTCTGAAGGGAAAGAAATAGGCGCTATGTACGAACAGAATATCGAGGAGCAGAAAGATCGAATCGTTCTTGAGGAAGAGCCAGATCAAGGTTCTGAACTGGCAAGTGAACTGCCTATGACCCAAGAACCTAGGCACAATCTTCGCGATACATCACCGTTAAAACCTCAAGATAAGTTTATTTGTTGTTCTACCATAGTTAGTGACCTAGTCCTATCTGAGCCTTCAGCTTGTAAAGTTGTTTCAAGTAACGATTTCGAAAAATTGATAAAGCCAATGGTACAGGAGAGAGAAAAGCCATTAAGTAAAAGTAAATTTAAATTAAAGAGAAGAGAGCAGCTAGTGGCTGAATATTTTAGTCAAAAACCAGAACCAGATAACGAAAAGATGTATGATGGAAAGTTAAGTAAGAGGTATGATGGAAAGTTATGTAATATGTATGATGAAGAGATGATAACTTTACGGAATCAGAAGAAAGACGATTCACACGAAGCCACAGAGTCTACACTCAAGAACTTTTTTTGGATATCTGCGGAAGAATTCTGAATTGGCAGTCATGGAGGCGGATGGCCTTGGAAATTTGAAAAAAGAAGATAGCTCGAATTTTGTTTTTCAACAGGGATATGCAAAAGGGATGTTTACAAAATTGTTCCAGACGATCGTACGATTGAACCGAACCGAGAGTCGTCGTTTCGAAGATTTGCGGACATTCCAGGAAAAGCGTTGCCGAAAACCACCCTGAATTTGAGGAAGAGCCTGGGAGTTCAGTTGAAGGGGGAGTGATGGAATAATGTCAACTGAACTACCAACCATTTATGATTATATTCGGACCTCAAAATTCAACATGTGTTTAGGCAATGTTTACCTTTATAAAATTAAGTTTCGCACGGTAAAGACTATTTTTTTGTACGTGTTTAATAAACCTCTTTCAATTCCACTTCAGTGCTCTGTATTAACCTTAAGTAGTTTGCAGAGCGACAGCCCACAGAACAGCTCACAGCCTGTCCATACTGGAAATGTCCTGCTTTCGGACATCTACGGACAACAAAATAGGGACAACACACAGCCCACCCTTCTCCATTCTGGGGGCAATCCTGACGAACCGTGGCAAACCTTGTTTGTGCAGGGCTTTGGAGCCCCATTACTGAACAGAGACATTGAAGGAGACCGCCATGGGTGTTGGAAGATGTGGTGGCGCAGATCTGTGAAATTGAAAGGCAAGCAATATACCGTACCATTCGGACCAGTTGGCCGGCAATTTGTGTCCCTCGTAGCGGAAGAGATAGGGAAGATTGCGGATTGCAGTAATAGTTCAGAGCGGGTATTCGTGCTATGTGCCACGTGTCTCCAGAGGGAACGGCACATTAACTCTTGGGGTGACATCAAACGGTTACTGCTCCGAAGAATGCAACTGTGGAGGCATGAGAAGTTCGAAGAGCTGATCAAAGAGGCAGAACGTTGTGATCGTCAGTTAGGTTCATCTCGATCTAGGATGGATGAGAATCACCGGGTGAGGATATTCACGAGACTGGTCACAAAAGGGAGAATTAGGGAGGCGACAAGGTGGATCACAGATCGTGACTCAGGAGGAGGGGTACTGCGGCCAAATACGCTACTCCCAGTTGGGCGAACAGTACTTGAAGTGCTAGAATCAAAACATCCCACTCAAATGAATCCTGATTTCGAAATGTTCATGAAAGATGATTTACCCATATTAGAGGACATTGATGTCTCAGCTGAACACATCGCAAAGGTAGCTCATCGTCTAAGTGGAAGTGCCGGACCCAGTGGCACTGATTCAGAGTCATGGAGAGATATGCTTCTGCGCTTTGGGGCCCTTAGTAACCAGCTACGAGAAGCGATAGCTGCTCTGGTCAGAAGGTTGGCGAATGGACTTATGGAGTGGGACCAGATATCTGCCCTCCTAGCACGAAGAGGTGTAGCTCTTGATAAATGCCCGGGAGTGAGGCCCATTGGTGTGGGTGAGGTCCTGCAAAGAATATGCGCCAAAACAATTGTACTCATCACAGGCTATGACCTTAAGGAGGAATGCGGCCCTGATCAGTTGTGTGCTGGAATGAAATCTGGAGTGGAAGGAGCTATCCATGGAATGCTTAAAAAGTTTGATGACAATGAAACAGAAGGAATGCTCCTTATTGACGCGACAAACGCTTTCAATTCTCTAAGCCGGCCTTTGGCTCTCTGGAATGCTCGGAACTTGTGGCCACGATGTTCAAGATTTTTGTTTAACACATACAGAGGCTTTCCCATGACGGTTTTCAGACAAAGTAACGAAATCATACTCAGCCAGGAAGGGACCACTCAAGGAGACCCATTGGGGATGATGATGTACGCCGTCGGAACCCTCCCACTCATTCGAAATCTTAAGTGCAACAGCTACCAACAAAACTGGTACGCAGATGATTCGGCATGCGTAGGGAAACTCAGTGAACTAAAGGCATGGTTTTCCCAGTTACAGATTGAAGGGCCTAAGTGGGGATACTTTCCAGAGGCCAGTAAAAGCTACTTAATCCTCAAGCCTGGGCTACAAAACGAGGCTCACGCCTTATTTGAGGGCACTAATCTCAAAATGGTGAACTCTCAACGTTTCCCAGGCGGCCATATTGGAGATCAGACCTCAGCAGCCGAGTTTGTCAGAGCCAAAGTTCAGGGATGGGTCGAAAATACAAAGAAACTGGCCACTGCCACAAAACAAAGCCCTCAGGCCGGTTACGTGGCATTCACAAAATCATTGTCCAGAGAATGAGTGTTTTTACAGCGAGTGGTAGGAGAGTGTCCTGAGGAATTCGAACCTCTAGGAGACTGCATCCGCCGAGTCTTCATTCCAGCGCTTGTGGGAGAAGCTGTCAGCAACTGGGAATCTGAACTCTACGAGTTACCTGTCAAACTAGGAGGATTGGCCCTGGAGGATCCTGTTAGAACAGCCAGTGTGAATTTTAACGCTTCAAAGAGGTCCACCTGCATGTTGTCAGAAGCCCTTGAGACTGGAGGGAGCTTTGATCACAACCAGCATGAAGACCGGGTGCGAGAAGTACAGGAAGAGGAGAAAACCCTGAACATAGCTGCTGCCATAGCTAAACGGGAAAGGCTGCTCCATGACACTAGTTTACCTCACCGACGGAAGAGAGCCATGGACAGGATCTCTCAGAGCCACCATTCGTCACAATGGCTGACAGTCATACCACTCCATCGGGACGACCTGGATCTTTCACCGACTCAATTCCGTGATGCCCTCGCCGTGAGATTCGGACGTGAACCGATCGGACTCCCTCGCCATTGTGATGGATGTGGGGCTCAAATGGATTTAGACCATGGGCTAAACTGCAAGAGAGGAGGCTTAGTCAAGCAAGGGCATGACCAAATAAGAGACCAATGTGCGAAAATGGCCAGCCTTGCATGGAGGTCAGTTGGTCTAGAACCCGTCATGGTAGAAGGTGAGGAGGGAAATCCGCGGCTGGTAGCAGATGTAAAAATTCACGGAGTGTGGAACCAGGAGAGGACTGCGTACTTTGATACCCGAGTCGTGAACCCTGACGCCCCCTCTTATGGTTCCCTCGACTGGAATACTATCGCCCAGAGCGCTGCAAATGCCAAGCACAGGAAATATGACACAGCTGCTGAGGACCTGAGAGGCTCGTTTACCCCCCTCGTGGTAGCCTGCGATGGAACTCTCCACAAAGAGTATGACAAATTCCTGAAGAGGCTGGCAGAGGTACTGTCTGAGAAGTGGGCCAAGCCTCTCTCTCAAGTGACCTGCTGGGTACGTGTCAAAACACAAATGGCCGTAATCCGAGCAGTGTCAATGAGACTTCGTGGATGCCGAAGGAGAATGCGGTGCTTAGGACTTGAGGATGGTGCTCTAATGCCTATATAACCCTTCAACAACTTCATTCATTTAGATCTTAAAATAGTAAATTCAAAATTCAACAGACATCGACATCAAAATTTGACAGTGAACTCACTACATTGAAACATCACCGTTATGGCTGCTTGTTTTAGTTATGTTGTTACTGTTGTTGTTGTTGCTGAGTTTTAAATAAATCTCTTTAAATGGACAAAAAAAAAAATTCAAAGGACATTTATTTTTGATCCTATATTGTTTTTAGAACAAAGGTGGTCACAAGTGCTAAATTTCAATATTGACCAGGGTTAAACCACTATTCATTGGAAATAGTTCATCTACTTCTAATAGTTCTTCTACTTCTTCTTTGTGGGATATCTGTATTGATTTTTTAAATGTATATTAGAATTTTTTCAAAACAGTTCCGAAGGAATAACACATTTTTCTTGTTTGATTTACCCATAATCGTGATTTTGTCAGTAATCAAGAGGTATTCGACAATAATGCACTGGATATACAAGGTAAACACATTTAATGAGACCAAATTTTAAAAAATCGATTCTACGAATGATGCCAAACAAAAATGTCCTCTTTCAGTTTTTTATTGATTTTAACCCCTTTTTTCATGAAATTTTTTGTGTGACTTTGACCTTATTTCACTAACTTGGTTGAAACTTTCTCAACTTACCGTGTAAACGTAAAAATAAGAACACCGTTGGGTAAAATATTACCATCTTATAAATAAAATATAGTATTAATTTTTTATAAATAATATAAAATATTTCTCTATATTTTATACAGGGTGTCCCCGAAAACGTTCCCCCCATGCTAAAATCGTCCAGGTAGTAGTAAAAAAAAATTTTTTTTTTTAATCTTCATGATTTTTCCCAAGAATCTCAAATATGACCACGGTGCGCATTGCGCACGTGCGCAACGCACACCAACATCGTTTTTTCAAATGAGACCCCTATTTTTTATTGCAGATTCGGATTCTACGTGAAATTTCATGAACATTTCACCCCTCAACCGTTTTTTATTGCGCGCAACCCGCTCAGTGCGTGCTCAAATATGCGCAGCCGCAAGGTTGTGTCAAAATGTGCATATACAAAGTACCTAAGTGTGGCACATGATATTGTAGTATTTTTTACGCTGAATCACGTGGTGATGTTAGTTTCTTGATTTTACTGCATTTTTACCAAATTATCGACGAAAAATGAACTTTTTTAAAAGGAAAATTGCATTTTTACTCATTACGCATCTTCTGTGCCCATTCGTTAACTTCATCCTTGTTAATAAATTGAAATTTATGTTTTGACATTTAAAAAAAACTCTCCGATTGCACGTAATTTATTGCAGTATTCTAGAGAACCTTGCTTCATAGCTACCGATATGTAGCTATGATTTTGTTTACTGGTTGCAGCGTTGCATTTTTTGTGATAAAAAAAAAGTGCCGCGAAAAATTCCTTGACCCCCGCCAAAAGACATATCCACGTCAAAACGATTGTTCATCACACTGGACTCTTCACTAGTAATTTCACAAGGATTCTCTACTTACAATTTCTCGTGAAAAACCCGTCCTGTCTACTTGGAAATCTTTTTTCGATTATCTTGGAAAAAAGTTTTAAAGTAGACATGGTGGTTTTGCCCTTAAAAAATGCAATTTCCCTTTTTTAAAAGTTCATTTTTCGTCGATAATTTGATAAAAGTGCAGTACAATCAAGAAACTAACATCACCACGTGATTCAGCGTAAAAAAATACTAAAATATTGTGAGTCTCCACTCACTGGGGAACCTTTCCAGTGAAGAGACTGGGTTAATTCGTTAACTCCCTTCCGATCCGAATTTGTCATAGCCACCCGCGGCGATGATTGTCAGATTCGGATCCGTGGTCAGCTCAAAAGGTGACGTCACCCCCCCCCTCAA
Organism: Apolygus lucorum; assembly: GCA_009739505.2. Classification (NCBI taxonomy): domain Eukaryota; kingdom Metazoa; phylum Arthropoda; class Insecta; order Hemiptera; family Miridae; genus Apolygus; species Apolygus lucorum. The sequence continues at coordinate 35,289,127 of CM019178.2, forward strand.
CATGAAGACGCCGTCTCCAGCCAGAGCGTCCCTCCCTCGGCGGGGGGAGCCAATCAGAAGTCTCCACCTGGCAGGCGCCCGTCCGTCGAGGGAGCGGAGGGGGACCATCCAGAACAAAACCAACGAGCAGCCCCCTCCACAGGCAGACCCCCTTAGATATTCAGTAAGAGTCACCGTGAGCCCTGCTGCCCGTGAACTTGAGCCTGCTAGAGTCAAAACCGCCCCCCCAAATACTTTCAAGACGCTTTTTCGTAAGATCCCTGACCATCGAAAATTGCCGTCTCGCGCCGAATTGATCCGGTTGAAGAACCCTTGGATTCACTGGACGTCCGTCGCCACAACCACCACAACCGCCACATCACACCTGGAAGGATACCTCAGGGCCCTGACACGTGTGAGTGAAAACTATAACTTACCTTTAAACCATTGGCCAATGCAGTTAGGACAGTGCGTAGAAGTAATTCTGAAACAGTTGGACAAAAGTCGTAATATTGAAAGTTGTAACTTAATGCTAAATTCTTACTTGCAACATAAAGTTAACCTATACTTACCATACTCACCTCTGTTGAAAACCTGGAACGTTGAACTGATATACTCTGGAAACCTGAAACACAAAGTCAAATTGGAGTTATTAATTTGTACATTTGAAATATTATCTGCAAATCTATCCTATTGAACATTTAATCTTGTGCCATACTTACTTGTGTTGTTGCGCCCATCAGGCTTCTTTTCGACACACCCTTCGGTGTGCCTAGTCAGAAAACCTTTTGATTATTTAATAAACTTACCTTTTATTGTTGTAATTCTGCATTTGAATATCTTTTCTCATTTACCTGGTTCCTCGGTGTGAAAACCGGAGCTTGGTGACGCGTCACACTCCGCCATCTTTTCCGAGGCGTCCCTCAGACACCTTTGTAGGCCCCTTCGGCAGCGTCGCATTTGGCGGACGCCATTTTCTCAGTAGGACGCCCTTAAGGCTAACATTTCAGATTGCATCATCCCGAGGAATCCGACTGGCCGCCTCACCGCCTCGTCACAGGTAAATACCACACGCTACCCCTTGTAAATTTAACTATTGTTTCGATATTTGTTTGTCTTCCCCTTTCCCACCTGAGCTCGCCACGTTAGGTTTTGTGTCATTCGGTGAACTTGGGATCGGCACGTGGCGTCACAACCTCGTGCTGCTACCAACTGCGCCGCGGAACGGAACCTTAACCCTGTCGAACGCAAATCCCGCTTACAACTGGTGTGTCGCCACAATCGTCACAACCACCACGAGTAAGTCGGGACGCTACCTCTGTGGTCATCGACACAATCGCCACAAGTAGCAGGCCTACAAATTTGGTGGCAGCGGAGTGGATCCCGGTGTGAGTAAGCCTCACACGAACCCACTCAAACTCGTAGGCCGTTCGACACGAGCTCAGTTCTAAATTTAGAGTCTATCGAAATAACCCTTGAAAATAAAACACACTGAGACAGGTAAAAATAAAAATAGGTAGGCTGTACATCCATTTATTATACAGGAAAAGTGACATTAGAAGCAGCCTTCCGCACGAAACGACGCGAGAAGACGTCTCTTCTCGTAGTTGTATTTTTCTCGACTTAGACCGATTCACGCCGACAGACTTCTTCGTGCCTAGGTGGTAGTTAGTACAAATCGCTACCATGTTCCTCAATAACCCGACACCTAGCGACAGGGGGACCGAAACCCAATCGTCCTCCGGCACGGAAGCTGTAGAAACAATGACTCAGACAATGAAGGAGATGAACATTCTCCTTCAGCGATACAATAACGTGACACATGAAGCAGATAGGGAGGACATACCGCGCTCGGTATTCCTCGAAGTAGAGTCGTGGGACCCAGACGCGACCGGTGCATTAAGTGTTGTGTCGTTTTTTGCGAATTTGGATATGGTGACCACGGGTTTGACCTCGCGACAACGATACCGTTTACTCCGCACAAAAGCGCGGGGAACCGCTAAGCAATTCCTTATCGATCGGGATGACACGCTCGACGTAGACAACGTCTACGAGATCGTCCGTGACGACATGATCAAGTGGTTCCAGAAGGAAAATCCACAACACGCCGCCGCACTCCTGTGGACAGTCAAGCGGAACGCCACAGAAACGCTCCGCCAATTTGCCGACCGAGTCCGCAGCCTCGCCCGGTGTGCCGTCATGGAAGAAGGAGGACAACTCTGACGTCACGAATGCCACGACTGGGTAGAAAGAAAAACCCTGAGCGCTTTCATACGTGGTGTCAGCAAAAACATGAGCGCACTGCTCATCACAAATCGCCCCAGATCGATCCAGGACGCGCTGAGCAAGGCGGAGGAATTGGAGGAGACCCTAGACGACACAATCGACACAGACGAACGTTGGGACTTGGCGGCCATTACCAACGACCGCCGATGTTACAACTGCGGAAGTCCTGAACATTTCGCTGCCCGATGCCCGCGAAAAGACGAACCCCTACAGCGTCACAATCGACACAGGGAGGAGGACCACCGCCAAGATAAACCCAACGAGCGCCGAAGCGCCGAGAAACCAACCCCACGATATCCGTGTATGTTTTGCGCGGACAAAACACACTTCCCCGTAAATTGCCCATTCAGCCCGAACAAGACCATATTTTGTGACTTCTGTGGCGTCCGAGAACATCTGGAGGAGGATTGTTACAAGAAGAAGCGTCTCCTCCCCGTGTCGCAACCTGTCATGGCGCCGGCACATTCAATGGAGGTCGCCCGTTACAGGAAGCCAATCGAGGAGGCACATGTTCCCGCCGTGGAAGCTCCGATGTCGCGGACTATGAAAATCACCGTGGGACTGGGCCCGGAGGAACGAGAGATGACCCTGGACACCGGAGCTACGCTTTCGGTACTTTCAACACCCGTAAAGGGGATTCCAATTCTCCCAACCCGAGCGATCGCGTGGGGAGCTGATGGAATGCCCCTACATTTCTCCGGGGAACAGCGCGTCGTCACGAGGATCGGCGAATGTGTATTTGAGCACACATTTTTAGTATTCGCAAGGAGAAGCGCTACGCTTGATCTTTTGGGGCTCGACGTACTTCGAAGGGTGCCCATCACATTTACAACGGGACCGGAAATGAAATTCCACACCCCTAAAGGCGTCATCCGCCCATATACGCCGGTCGACACACCCGAGGAAATCTACAGCGTGGGGGTGGTGTTGCGGCCCGAGGGGCGGGAACTTGGGACGTTTGTGGATCAAAATGAAAGTCATGATCACAACGCTCCTCTCCCTAGCACCCCTTCGGCGGCAACAACTACCTCCGCCACGCAAAAACTATCGTGCGTGGATTACGAAGAACCGGACGACGCTTCGGAGGTGCAGGCAAATTTCGCCACCAATCAATATGGCGCCGGAAGCCTGAAGTTTTGGAATCGGCAGTTCGGGGGGGTTTCTGTCCCTATCGATACACCCGTTGAGCGGTACGACGATACACACCACTACAAAAACTTGACGAAGGATCCGGCCCAAAACCTTCCACTTCCTCCGAAAGTACATTTCAGCGCACCAATTTCACAACGTTGTGCAACCCCCACTACGCCAACCGAATTCCAGGAAGTTGACGACGCAAGCGACAGCACGGACCCCGCACCGGACTCTGAGGAGAAAACCTCCCTCGAAAAATGCCTCGATCGGATGCTCCACAACTACCATCGGACTTATGTCGACCACTGGGACCGACACAATGTGACACCGTTCGCCACAGAGGATCGGCACAATGCGACACAGTTCAACACAGAGGATCGGCACAATGCGACACAGTTCGCCACAGAGGATCGGCACAATGCGACACAGTTCGCCACAAGGGATCGGCACAATGCGACACAGTTCGCCACAGAGGATCGGCACAATGCGACACAGTTCGCCACAGGGGATCGGCACAATGCGACACAGTTCGCCACAGGGGATCGGCACAGTACGACCCAGTTCGCCACAACCGACCCATGTGTTGAACCATATCCCGATATCGTCGATACCCCTGATAAAACGAGTTCTAACATATCCCTTAGAGAAGAAAAGGCCTGCGCCGAGATTTGTTCTATTATTCCCCCGATTCAAAACTATGAAAAAGAGGTATGTATCAGCGCCACGCCAGACGGTCTAGAAGAAGAGGAGTGGGGGGAGCTACCTACCGACCAATGGGAAGCCCCGTTACCCGAGTTCGACGTGACCTTGCAAGAGAAACTGCGACATCTCACAACTTCGGACGCGGAACCAACTAGGGAATTGTTGTGTAAATTCCGGGACTTATTTAAGCCACCTACGGGGGAGGGATGTCGATTGAATGTATCCCACGAGATAGTTACGACTCAACCCACCGTTACACAACAAAAACCCTACTCGGTTCCTCACGCCCTCCGCGACGTCGTTGAAACTCAAATCAAGGACATGCTGTCAAATGGGGTCATTAGCCCGTCGACTAGCCCATGGTGTGCGCCCGTACTACTCATCAAAAAGAAGACGCCGCTGGGAGAAAAGCAGCTTTGGCGATTTTGCACGGATTTCCGACAGCTCAATAAAATCACCAAAGGAGACGCTTATCCTCTTCCCCGTTTACAAGAGACCCTTGCGATGTTAGGTCAGTGTAAATGGTTCACAACCATCGACTTAATATCGGGTTATCACCAGATACCAGTTCACCCCGAGTCAAGGGAGAAAAAGGCCTTTTCCGTATTAGGACGTCATTTTCATTACGAAAAGATGCCGTTTGGACTGAAGAACGCGCCCGCTACATTTCAACGAGTCATGAATGATGCCCTCGATGGAATCCTCGGAGATCATTGTCTCGTTTACCTGGATGACATCATAGTATTTTCCGCCACTCGAGAGGAACACCTCCAGAAATTGACTCAAGTTTTCGATCGACTAACCGAGGCCCGTCTTCAAGTGAACTTGTCGAAGTGCGAGTTTTTGAAAAACGAAGTTCGCTTTCTAGGTCACCGCATCACGCCCGAAGGAATCCTTACCGAGCCCGAGAAGGTCAAGGCCATTAAGGAATTTCCCGTACCTACCTCGGCGTTGAAACTGCAGTCGTTTTTGGGGCTGGCTGGGTTTTACCGGAGGTTCATACCTCGATACTCGGAGCTCTCGGTGCCCTTGACCGACCTCCTCCAGAAGAACCGACCCTTCGAGTGGACAAGTAAACAACAACAAGCGTTCGACGAACTCAAGGTCAAGTTGACCGAGGAACCCGTACTCGCCTTTCCTGACCTGAATAAACCCTTTGTGTTGGCCACCGACGCTTCCGGCTCCGCTTTGGGGGCTGTCCTTTCGCAGAACTTCGAAGGGGAAGAGAGGCCCGTAGCATATGCGAGTCGAAAACTAAATCCGGCCGAAACCAGGTATTCCGTCACGGAGAGAGAGTTACTCGCTGTTGTGTGGGCGGTCCGCCATTTTCAAGAATACCTCTTAGGTCAGACCTTTGAACTTCAAACGGACCACATGGCACTCACGGCCGCGATGCACCTCCGCGACCCGACATCACGAATCGGGAGGTGGGTTCTAAGGCTCGCTGAATACGACTTCGTTCCCCGATACAGACCCGGAACTCAGATGAAGCATGCGGACGGATTGAGTCGAATGGACATAGCCGTTGTGAATCTCGATTTCCCGTGCGAACTAATGATCGCAGCACAGGATCTCGATGATTGGGTCCAATCGATGGTTTTGAGTCGCGGTAAGGAAGGATTGCGCAAAGCTAACGGAGTGTGGGAAATGAGAGTGCGACACGATGGTCGACAAGAATGGGTACCCCTCATCCCTAGTTCACTTCGTGAATGGTTGATTGACAGATGCCATAAGAATGAGTGGGCAGGACACCCCGGAGCCGACGTGACGGAAAAGGTGGTGAGGCGACTCGGAAACTGGCCCGGACTATCGAGAGACGTCAAAGAACAGGTGCAACGTTGTGAAACATGTTTAAGTCGCAATACTCCGACGAATCTGAAAAGCCCGATCCAGAAGCCGCTCCTCCCCGAGAGACCCGGACACATCGTCGGCATCGATTTCGTGGGGCCCATTGTGACAAATGGAAAATCCAAATATCTCCTTACCGTGATCGACCATTTTACCAAATATGCTGAAGCATACGTTACCACCAATTGTACCGCCTCAACTGTCGCGCAAATTTTAGCAAAGGAATTTATACCGAGACACGGTGTACCCGAGAGACTTGTTTCGGACCGCGGAACCGCCTTCACCGCCGGATCGACACGCGAACTTTGTGCCCAATGGGGAATACGGCAGATCTTTACGACCGCGTACCACCCAGAAGGAAATGGGGTGTGCGAGCGTTTCCACCGAACCTTGACCAATATTTTGGCGAAAATTACCAAAAAAACTAAGGACTGGGAAACCATGTTGCCCGTAGCACTCGCAGCATACCGATCCAGCCCACATAAGAGTACTGGATTTACTCCAAATTTTCTTACCTTTGGGAGAGAAATACGCCTCCCGAACGACACCTTTCAAGGACTTCGAACACCTTTACCTGAATCCTCCTTGTTGAAGAATCTCCGAATGGCCCGTGACGCCACGACACAATGCCAACACGAAGCCTGGAAGAAACGGACGGAAGCAATCAACGCCCGCCGCTCTCTGCGCTCTTTTGAGGCAGGGGACATGGTGTACCTGAAAGACATGCAGCCGCCCCCAGGTGTCGTTAAAAAATTCTGGAGTCCATGGAGTGGACCGTGGACGGTGCTGAAAAAACACTCGAATGTTACTTATGAAATCAGGGACTCACCCGACATAAAACGTCAGGTAGTACACATTAACCGCCTCAAACCGGCCTTTGTGCTGGGTGTACCGGACGATACTTTCCTGGACCATACCAAATCCAATCAAACCCAGGAAATAGACACAAAAAGGAACAGCCACGAACCAGAAACGGGGACACAGGAAGAAACAATGGAGGACTCTGATGAGGAGTTGCGATGGCCGCCTCCAAACCCGGCCATGATGGAATGTGGCGATGTGCCGACCGGATCTCATGAGAACGCTCCCACTACACCGTTTTCGGAACAGTCAAACCAAGGGACTGCTTCGCCACAACCGACTCACCTCGAGGACGCGGATCGACACTCAGATCGCTCCTCGATCAGTGAAGAAGATAAAAGCGTCAGCTACCCTTTGGAAAAATCAGCCGAGAATTCAGCGGGAAACTCACAACACCCGGTCAACCACCCCGAGGAAACTCGCCACAGCGAGCACGATCGCCACAGCGAGCACGATCGCCACAGCGAACACGATCGCCACAGCGAGCACGATCGCCACAGCGAACACGATCACCACAGCAAACACGATCGCCACAGCGAGCACGATCACCACAGCAAACACGATCGCCACAGCGAGCACGACCGCCACAGCAACAACCCCCACCAGGAACCAGTGGTGCGCAAAGCTGAAGAGCCGTCGACACCTGAAGGTCTACCTCCGAAAAGACCCCGAGGAGAAGCGCCAACCGGAACCACTCCATATTCGTTCCGCCAGCGTGACCCTTCCGTAAATTATAAGCAACTCCACTTAGGCCGAAAGACAAACTGACTGACTACTAGGAAAGACTGACCACGACTTTGACACATGGTCCTTCAGACCAACAAGTATTAGCTTGGGTCCCTCAGACCAACCAATTTCAATTGGGTCCTTCAGACCAACAAACTTCACTTAGGTCCTTCAGACCAAGCCGAACCGTTACTTCTGCTACCTTCCTAACAAGGCCAGAATCATTTGTGTGAAGTAAAATGAGATCAATTCCTGAGTCACTTTTCCTAGGCAGGATGTTACAGTAGGGCGTTTATTTGTTTGTTGTAGGATGGCACAAGAACCGCTAGATGAGTGGATAGTGGACGGGGGTCCCCAGTCGCCGGACCCCATGGTGGAATTAATGAGGAGGCGAACAGAAAGGTTTGTCGTCGACCTTCGAGACCAGTCGCCGGGACACGTAAACACGCCCGCGCCACCCGACGACCCCTACGACGTGCTCGAGACTCTATCAAACTTCGTGCGGTTCACGATGTGTGGCGATACCCCAACCAGCCGCCACACTTCCGGGAATTCGGCGCTCCTCACGATCCTCCAGATACACAGGTGGATTCCCATCTACCAGAGGATCGTGCAGGAGCGGGATGCGTTGTTGGACCGCCAAACCAAGTAGCTGCTGGATCGACAACAACTGATCCAGCAACGGGACGCAGCTGTGGCGGAGTCCAAGGCAGCCAACGCACAGGTGGTAGTGGAGCCACCTGCGGCGAAGACCGCTACACCTGAGGCAATCAACCAGTTATCTGCAGAGGCACCTGCGGCGAGGTCTGCGGAGGCTGAGGGGAAGTTGGCTCGCTCCCCGGCTCCGCCCCCCGCTTCGTCCCCCGCCCCGTCACCATCGCTTCAGGCCGTTGACGTCAAGAATCCTCAGCTCGACCCGTACGTGGCCTTGACACCCTTACATTCGCCGCCAACGACGCCTCGACCACCCCGGCGCGCTCGTGGAAGAGTTAGCTCCTATGAAGAATCCCCCACCCGGGACGTACCACCAACACCCGGGCGCTCTCCCACGACATCCAGCGAAGAGGAAGCAGAACCATCCAAAACGATCCCGCCTCCGGCTCACCCGAGGATCGTTTTGCGGATAAGCCGAAAGCGTCAATGTCCCGTCTGCACCAAGAAGGTACCACAACTCTTCGTCTTCCGGTGCCCGGGATGTAAGGAATTCTGGCAACGCCTCAAGAATTTCCACCGCCAGGGACGACCACTGCCAGAATGCCCCGAGGACCATCGGGCACAGCGCGACCCAGCCAACTGTCGCGGGTGTCGTCGCCACGCCTACGAGCTGGCCATAAGGAAGGCGCGTCCCTTGGCTCCTCTGGGAATACCCAGCGTCGTCTTTGACAACGCTGGCTCCCGGAGGGAAGGGGGATGTGAGTCTCCACTCACTGGGGAACCTTTCCAGTGAAGAGACTGGGTTAATTCGTTAACTCCCTTCCGATCCGAATTTGTCATAGCCACCCGCGGCGATGATTGTCAGATTCGGATCCGTGGTCAGCTCAAAAGGTGACGTCACCCCCCCCTCAACATGAAGACGCCGTCTCCAGCCAGAGCGTCCCTCCCTCGGCGGGGGGAGCCAATCAGAAGTCTCCACCTGGCAGGCGCCCGTCCGTCGAGGGAGCGGAGGGGGACCATCCAGAACAAAACCAACGAGCAGCCCCCTCCACAGGCAGACCCCCTTAGATATTCAGTAAGAGTCACCGTGAGCCCTGCTGCCCGTGAACTTGAGCCTGCTAGAGTCAAAACCGCCCCCCCAAATACTTTCAAGACGCTTTTTCGTAAGATCCCTGACCATCGAAAATTGCCGTCTCGCGCCGAATTGATCCGGTTGAAGAACCCTTGGATTCACTGGACGTCCGTCGCCACAACCACCACAACCGCCACATCACACCTGGAAGGATACCTCAGGGCCCTGACACGTGTGAGTGAAAACTATAACTTACCTTTAAACCATTGGCCAATGCAGTTAGGACAGTGCGTAGAAGTAATTCTGAAACAGTTGGACAAAAGTCGTAATATTGAAAGTTGTAACTTAATGCTAAATTCTTACTTGCAACATAAAGTTAACCTATACTTACCATACTCACCTCTGTTGAAAACCTGGAACGTTGAACTGATATACTCTGGAAACCTGAAACACAAAGTCAAATTGGAGTTATTAATTTGTACATTTGAAATATTATCTGCAAATCTATCCTATTGAACATTTAATCTTGTGCCATACTTACTTGTGTTGTTGCGCCCATCAGGCTTCTTTTCGACACACCCTTCGGTGTGCCTAGTCAGAAAACCTTTTGATTATTTAATAAACTTACCTTTTATTGTTGTAATTCTGCATTTGAATATCTTTTCTCATTTACCTGGTTCCTCAGTGTGAAAACCGGAGCTTGGTGACGCGTCACACTCCGCCATCTTTTCCGAGGCGTCCCTCAGACACCTTCGTAGGCCCCTTCGGCAGCGTCGCATTTGGCGGACGCCATTTTCTCAGTAGGACGCCCTTAAGGCTAACATTTCAGATTGCATCATCCCGAGGAATCCGACTGGCCGCCTCACCGCCTCGTCACAGGTAAATACCACACGCTACCCCTTGTAAATTTAACTATTGTTTCGATATTTGTTTGTCTTCCCCTTTCCCACCTGAGCTCGCCACGTTAGGTTTTGTGTCATTCGGTGAACTTGGGATCGGCACGTGGCGTCACAACCTCGTGCTGCTACCAACTGCGCCGCGGAACGGAACCTTAACCCTGTCGAACGCAAATCCCGCTTACAACTGGTGTGTCGCCACAATCGTCACAACCACCACGAGTAAGTCGGGACGCTACCTCTGTGGTCATCGACACAATCGCCACAAGTAGCAGGCCTACAATATCATGCATCACACTTAGGTACTCCGTACATGCACATTTTGACACAACCTTGCAATTGCGCATATTTGAGCGCGCACTGAGCGGGTTGCGCGCAACAAAAAAAAAATCGGTTGAGGGGTGAAATGTTCATGAAATTTCACGTAGAATCCGAATCTGCAATAAAAAATAGGGGGTCTCATTTCAAAAAACGAAGTTGGTGTACGTTGCTCACGATTGCGCATGTGAGCAATGCGCACCGTGTCATATTTGAGATCCTTGGAAAAAATCATGAAGATCAAAAAAAAAAAAAAAAATTACCACTACTTGGACGATTTTAGCATGGGGGGGAACGTTTTCGGGGACACCCTGAATACAACATTTCATATAAAATGAAATATTTAGATATGTTTCATAAATTAAATAAGAAATTTATATCTTATAACTAAATAATATACGTACATTACATAAATAAATAAAATAATTATATTTTATAAATTAAATTAAAGTATTTTGGAACTGTCATAAAAAGAGATAGAAAAAAAGCAAAAGGAGAAGAATCGAGCACTCAAAATTAAATTTTTTGATAATTTTCTGTAATTGTGTCTTCAAGAATGTCATGTCAGAGCTCTGATATCGCAAAAACCGTATTTTTCCTTGCCAAACACAAATTTCTTCCCCAAACTAATTTATCATAGAGCTTCGCTCAAAAACAATGTAAAATATAAACTTTGAAAATTGGGAAACAAGTTAATCAGGAATTTCGTATTGAGCTTTTTTTACGCGTGAGATTTATTTTCAAGATATTTTAGTTTGACATTACAAAGATGGGAAATTAAACGCTCTTTCCAACTGTGCTCTTATTCCTACATTACCACGGTAAATTAAGGAAATTATGTTGATATATTAGTTATGTAAGGTCGAACACTAGAAAAAAAACAAGATATTGAAATACTCACGAAATGATGATGTTAAAAGAAATGAAGAGGAAATTTTCGTTGGAAATTATTTGTCGAATCGATGCCTCGAAGGTTGGGCATATTGAATGTGTTCACCTCATATATTTTGGAAGAGGCCAGAAAGATAACGATTGAGTCCTACGTGTCGTCCGCCGGGTTTACAGGTCAATACTGAAAAGTGAGACATAGGCACTTATTCAGTTCAAAGCTTCTTCCGATTGGAAATTTAAAACTCTGAATTGAAGTTTGATGTTTTAGTGTTTGGCTATAGCATTCCTGGAGTAATCTTTCGATTGGATTACATTCATTTTTCTTATGTGCAGTCGCACTGGACAAGCGATCAGGATGTTGGTTGCAATAATGTTACTAGCAGCGAGCGTTCCATGGGTTCAAGCGGCCATTTCCGATTTATTACCTCCCGTGAGTCAGTACCTAAGTACCTAATTAATCACTTGGAGTCAATTTCAAAGATTTGAGATGCTAACCGTGACCTCACTCAACAGTTTTGATGCATGGGGATAGCCTCGTACTTACAGAATGAACTCGTGCATAAACATAATAAATAATTGAATAAATACAGAAACAGCAGGTATTCTAGTAGGAAACATGGTGACTAAAATAAAGTCTGAACATAATTTTTAGTGATGCCTGCATTTCAGGGGACATTCCATTGGATAATGATTAGTTGAATTTCAAACAGTAAACAGTAATACATTCATTGATATTCATTCTTTCTACTGCACAAAAGTGTTTCACTCAATGTAATTTAGATTGGATTTTGAGTCACATAGTAGTGACCCCTTAAACCATCGGAAATCGATTGAGAGTTGAGAACTAGATTGCGCACTGAAGGTTTTCAAAAAATGTATACACGGGATAACAAAAGCATAACAAAAATAAGTTTAATTGCAAACAGGTCAACGCATATAAAAGAATTATACAATAACATATATTCATATTATGACGTCAACAAACTAAATCTACTTCATACATGAAACGATTGTAAGAAGTAACAAGTTAACAACTATCTGCTTCTCTTCATGGAAAAAAGTGTTTTCATTTTGCATCAACTATGATAAAAGGAATCGTATTCTATGCCAACAGAATTGATTTGTCTCAATATTGCTCAAAATATTATTGTCAGAATGAGCCTTGTTTTCAGTAAATAACACCCCGCTCCTACCCCTTAAACACAAATTTCGGAATCCCGACGAAATAGTGAACAACTAACATGGTTTTATACGTCGAAAAAACGCTGCAAATGATCACACAAAGGTTTATTTTTTTCTGTATAGATCACTCGTCTGCAAAAAACACGGCTTTGCCATTGTTCCCACTAACTAACTTGCAGACAAACATTGATCGCATTTTGCTCAGCTAAAATTTGAACGGAGATTAGGCCTTTTTTGCGATTCACACGAATGTTTCTGATTTATTGTTAGTCCAACCCTTAAATTCTCATGGGGAGCGAACGGTTTGTTCCACAAGACTCCGCGTGGTCCCCAAAAATTCTGAAAATTCTATTCTACCCTAAATTGATGGAAAAACAATACATTTTAATCAACAGTTTTTGAGTTAGGACGTTTTAAAAATTCCAAACTTCATTTTTCAACCCTTAGAAGTGACCTACATCAACCAAAATCTTCGGGACACAACTAGACTCCAAATGGAGCCTACATATCAAATTTCATCAAAATCGGTCAATGCTAAGTCGGGAATGTGCCACGTACGGCGGACGGCCAATTTATTTTTTCGATTTTCAGATTCTACGTACCTACCTTGAAACGTAAACTAACAAATTTTGAGGGGGGTTAAAAAAAATGTTTTCTTGGTCGATTCCAAAGGTTTATTATTGAAAACCTAGGAGTTGAAATTTACTAACGTATTGATTGAAATTAGTAATGATTTACTAGAGTTTAACCTTCATGCGCTCGCGCCAACATGAGTCACAAAAGTGCTCGCGCAGCTGTCTGCCGACCGCCCATGCTTTTTCAATGATCATCATGCTGATTTCTCTACTTTGCATGACAGTCAATACAAAGGAACTAAAATATAACTCAAACAACACATTTTTGATTAAAAAAATATTTATTAGTCAAATTAACATCACCCAGGGTTAACATAAAAGTAAACTCTTGCTTCCGAAAAAACGCAATTCGCTTCAAATGGCGTCTTGGAAAATCATGATTTTTGTTCAACTAATTGTTTTTGGTGAAAAAAAAAAATTATTTCGATCTATTAATTTATCAATTTCATCAATTTATTTCGAAAAGGGCCTTTTCGAAAATCATTATTTTCGTTCAACTGTTTTATATAATTTATTTCAATTACTTCAGTCAATAACCATCAATAACCATAATATCCGTTCTCCAAGTCAATGTGTGAGGCACTGACGTGATCAGTCACCTCAATGTTTGCTTACAGGCACCCATGGGCGCAACAATCGGCACTCCTCCATCTTTCCATTCACTGTCCATTTTTGCTAGAACCTGAGCTCTATCTCCTCAGCCGTTCTGTAAAGTTTTTTCCTGAACAAAAAATTGAAAAGGATTATTAGTTTTTATGGGTGAAAGAAGAACAGAGAGAGAGAAGAGAGAGGCAAGATAGCCAAATTATTTGGAAAACTATAGAAAAAATTATCATTTACCAGATAGGTGCCTACTTATTTTCGAATGAAATTGATTTTAGTAATACAGTATTAACGAAATTATAATTCACTTGAATTTCACGATGTCGAAGAATGTATTTCGTCAGAAGTCACGCGGCTGTCACCTGACCGCCTGACTCAACACTATCAAGCCACCTTCCCATCCCCCATAAAATCATAGGTGAGCGCATCTCTTCGAAATTCAAGGAAGGCAGTCACTTGACTACCCGTTCGTTTTCTATAGGGGTTTTTCAAAAATTTTTTTTTTCTTATTGATTAAGATAAATAAAATGAGGTTTGATAATACCAGCAAATAAAATAAAATAATGAATGTTCACTGTTTGTTGTTTGGACCCCAAGACGGTCCCTTGTAAATTTCATTCTAATCAGATCGTTTGTAGCCCCAACGCTTGTGCCATCATGGAATCCTTGATAAGTGAACTTGAGGAGTTTGGATACCTCCTCTCCTACCACCTTCTCACCCTGATGTGCGCTACCTGAGAGCTTCATCCAGCCAGGAAACATCCCGTTTTCATGTGGCAATTGTTTCCAATACAAGAACCGATTGATGAATCTTTGCCCAGGAGCTCCTTTGAGGACGAGTGTTGAAAGACCTGCCTCACTGTATGAACTTTTCCAATATATACATGATGGAGATGGGATAACTCTTATTCTATTCTACGGTATTTCCTCTTCTTCCAGTTGGTTGGGGATCATAAATCACTCGCGTATAAAGAAACAACTGTATTGTACAATAACAAGGCTCAAACGGATTATAAATTGATTACATAGCTCTAGATAGTACAATACCGCCGGAACTCCCCTTGCGGTCAGTTCACTGGCTCGTCCTGAACCCGACTTGCGATTGAAGAAGTATCTAGGGAGAACCCAAGGCCTTCAATCTTCTTCCAGGGTGCTTGGCATGACGATCCCTACTCGGGATAGGTCCAGACTATCTGTGAGCCGGCTACATACATATTGGAAGGAATTACCTTAATTTGACTCCTACCGGTCACTGAGTTGAATTTGATTAAAATTTTGGAGGAGACATCAAATGTTTCCAGAAAATGTATTCCTGCACCAATGAGCTGTTTAGGTGAATGAGTGTATTATATTACATATACATTTTATGTGTTGAAAGGGTTGAATAAAATCAGGTAGGACACACTCTGGGAAGAGGTACCTAGTTAATCTAAAGGTTGACTGGAGTCGATCAATGATCTCCCTTCTCGTCAAACTTATGCCTCAAAAATTAGTGCTGAAACTCACTCAAGTAATTAAATGAATGGGGTTAGTTCCGCCAGTTATAAGAAAACAATTATTATCTACGTATTCTCCATTACGGTACGTAGATAGTTGTCACCAAAGCTAGTTTGGAAAGATTTCTGGAATAGTAACAAGTTTCTAACAGTGAAAGAATAAGGCTAGAGTTTTGTACCAGGCTGTCTAAACAGCCTTGAACAGTCTCATCTTTGTAAGGGGTATCCTTCCCCCAAATCACCACCCCCAGGTTGGTGCATTAACCTTCTGTTTTTGTGTAGCTATGTACCTTCATTTTATTAAATTCTTAAGAGTTGTATTGGTTTCCCACAGATTCGTATACCCCTCACATGGGAATTAGAAGACGTTGATAGTAAACAAATTAATGATCGATTGAAAGCAGTACTGAAGGCTGTCCATTATTCCTCAAAAAGTATCACCCCTTTACAATACTGGTCTAAGGTAAGAACATGTTGCAAACTTATGTTGGTTTCTGTATTTTCCCAATTTAGATAAATGTATCAGGGATTGTAATATAGTATAATATAAAGATTATAATTTAATACAAAGATTAGCATATTATGCTCAACATTTCAGTAAGTATTCATGCGAACAAGAGGAAGCTCTTAGCTACAACTTTTGAGCGTGTTTCAGAGAGAAAACCCTATAGCTTCCACCTAGTTATCAGCTAAGTATTTTAGTAGTGGTGTAGTGTGATCACTTCTCAGCGAAGATTACTCCCGATGGAGTTGTAATATAATCGGAAGGAGTGCTTTACTTCAGTCATTAGCAGATTCTGTGGCGTCTCCATGCAGGTGAGAGCCAGAGATTCGACTCGCATACTCGTAGTTACTGCATTTCGCCGAAGCAGGTTCGATTCAATGGGAGCCTAGAGCACTTAACTTGTCTCCATTACTCTGTGGCCTAGAGTAAGATCTTCCTGTGTTCCTGTAACTCTTATCAGCTGCTGTCTAGATGGGCTCAGCTGTAACATGCTCGTTCCTCTGTTGCTGATATGGCTCTGATCGATCAGCTGGTTGAGTGAAGAAGCCTTAGACAGTAATTCCACCCTGTTCATCTGGAGAAATTAAAATTGTGCACATCCTATGTGTACGACAAAGCGTTCTATTCTCCTTTGAAATCAAAGTTTTGAAAAGTGGTGAAAAGCATTAAGGAACCACTGGAAGTAAAATGCTGGATCTTTTAAATTCATTAAAATCATCATACTGTCGAGAAATATTTCTAGGATCGAATGAGACTCCTTGGCAAAAAACCGCGGACACCATATAACCATATTAGGTGACGCATCAGGAATAAGTACGAATTGCACATGAGCATTTGTATTGCTAGCATGGAGGTACCTACTGTCTACCGAAATAGATTTGATTGTGAATCTCTCACGGTTATAAAGGCAGTAAGAACTAATAACGGAGAAAGTGATTCCTTCGCTATGCAGAAACAAAATAAACCGTTTTGTAATGAATCGCAGTTTTTAATTTTACTGTCTCGTTTTTTTCAGTGGACGGGACTTGTAACGTGGTATAAGGCACACTATGTGGATGATATGAAGCGACTGTGCTTCATCGAGTGGAGTGATAACCCATCGAGCGATAAGAAAAGCCTCCCTAAATGTGAGACTAAAGAGAAAGCAATGGGTTCAAAATAAATCACCAACCTACTTCAAAATATACTGAGGAACGTTCCGTAATAATTTTTATCATCTGAAAAACCAACCTTTATGTGATTTATCTTAATTTTGAGGAGTAACTACTGTAAATGTTGTAAGTAGGTGTTGACTGAATCCTACTAGCACGTCAGCTCGCATCGGTT
The DNA here is from genome assembly GCA_009739505.2 of Apolygus lucorum. Taxonomy (NCBI): domain Eukaryota; kingdom Metazoa; phylum Arthropoda; class Insecta; order Hemiptera; family Miridae; genus Apolygus; species Apolygus lucorum. Next base: position 35,306,241 of record CM019178.2, read on the forward strand.
CCTCATCCAGGGTGTGTAGATCACACGGCTTGTTCATCGAAGAACTTGATTGCTGTTTCTCTTTGAATTTCATTTGATTAAAAACTATGTTAAAAACAATAACTAGCTTGTATGGCACAATACATATACTCACTCGTTCAGAATTAGAGCCACACCATTCACTTCTTCGTTTGTTCCCTTTTGCTTCCGAGTCTACCAAAGTAGCGGAAGCTTTGTTGAGAAAAAAGTTCTTCAAAATCAAAATTTCCACTCGCGGTTTACGTTTCAGACCTTCCTGAACCATTTTGAATCCGTGTCTGTCAGTCTGTGTGTCTGTCTGTCATGAAATCCTTGCCACAGCCGTAACTTGTACATTTCTCATCCGATTTCGATCAGAGATAATTGCGGGTTCTGGTGTGGATGGTCCCCAATGAAAATCATGGGCCAAAGACTGAAAGTAGCTACTGCGTATGCGTAAACTTGAAATCCTTTTAACAGCCATAACTTCCACATTTTCCGCCCGACCTCGATTTCGTCTTGCCCGTTATGATGTCAAGTTCTAAAGTCACACAGCTCTTCTGACTGACACGAAACCATGAATATTCAGGGAGGTTATAAAATTTTGCGTAGTTTATCGGATAAAAGGTGGTCTCAGTGATCTACCGATATTTTCCCTCAAACAGCTAATATTTTAAACTATCATCCTCTTAGAAATGAGAAACCCAGAGCCGAGGTGTTCCCATTTAACAATCGGTAATGTGATTCTCCGGGCTGTTGGTGGACTATGGGTTTGTCTCCCATTCATCGCGAGTTTTTTCAAAATGCAGGCAACCAGAATGTTGCTCTCAATTAGTATAATTGTATTGAGCATCCCTTATATTCGATCTGTGAGTCACCATTTTATATTAGTATTCACTAGATACTCTAAGTTTGCTCTTAAAAGTAACACATTTCTACTCAACAAAAACTTCAATCAGCTATGTTTCTATTTCAATCAGCGATGTTTTCATTGAGTAGGAAGGTCTTTTTGGGTAGAAAGGAGCTTTATGCTCACTACCATATCTACAAATAATGCGTATTTTATGTACGAAAAACGAAGGTTTTCTTCGAAAAATTCACTCTCCAGCAGTCGGAATACTTCGGAAGTATCACCATTGAATTCCATGTAAAAAATTACATAGAAAATGATACCAAAATCATCAATCCATCTTGAAATCGAGGGGGACCATAACCCGCGTAAAACACTGGATTTTCTAGTAAAACATGCGTTTTTTGGCATTCAAACTTGATTTACTCCTCCAATATGAATTGAAAAAAGAAACATATTGTTTAGTAATGCATGCATTCCAGGGGACGTCCCATTGGATAAGCATTAGATCAGTTTGACCAGTTGTTAAGTGATAAAACTGTTTCACTCGATGTAATTTATTTATTACTTTAGGCAAGAAATACTGACCCCCCCCCCCACCATTATCCACCTTAACATTTCTTGCGGCATGATAGCCTCGAATCTGAAGCGCATTCTAAAATCCATGATCTACGACACCCAACATGCGAATTCGAGTTCCTTCCCCTTCCTCTACCACCAATGGTGCCAGTCTGGCACCAAAGTGGAAATACGTCGTAACATTGAACTTTCATCTGTTAGTTTTGGTAAAAAAAAAAAACACGAAATAAGCGGTTTATGGCATCATGGCACCATATCCTGGCACCATGGTGGTACAGAGAATAAATAATTCATGAAAATTCGGAGGTATAATGAGAATTTTTTTCCTCAATTTCAAAGCTTGGGTACAATTAGTAAGCAGTAAAGGAACCAAAATATTGAAAAATCGGATATTTTGTGAATATTATCCCCCCCCTCCTCTCCCCTTGCGAATTTTGGTACTCTGGTGAAATCATGTACAACTCGGAAGTTATTTGAGTAAAAAAAAAAGAAACACACAAATCGGTTGGAAATTGAGGCCTGGGCAGAGTTTACAAGATTATGCACGCAAACGCACGTTTTTTAAGCATTAACCCCCCCCTTTCCCCCTCTTAAAAAGCAAAATCCAAAATTCCGGCGCCGTAGTGCACAACCAGATAGTATTTCGCGTCAAACGAAAAAAGAACCACGAAAATCGTTTGAGAACTAAGGCCCGGGCAGAGTACACAAGATTATGCCCAAAAACGCACGTTTTTCGAGCATTAACCCCCCCTTTCCCCCCCTTAAAATGCAAAGTTCGAAATTCCGGCGACGTAGTGCACAACTAGATAGTTTTCCGCGACGAACAAAAAAAGAACCAGGAAAATCGGTTGAGAACTAAGGCCTGGGCAGAGTACACAAGATTTTGTTACACACACACACACACCTATACGCGCCCGGCCCCCGTTTGTGGTCAAGGGCGCCTTATGGTCATTTTTGACATTTTGAGTTACATACACCATGATACTCCCTGATGTCTGAAACGGATAAATAACCAACCAACACCCTTATACACTCCGACATTTATACACTCCGTTTCGGATTTCCACCGCACAACTGGTCATTAGGGGTATTAAATTTTCTACCATCACTTCTGGTCATTGTGTATAAAACGCAACTGGTCCTTACACTCCGTGCTCTGAATCCCACAATCAAAGGTGGTCACTGATTTCCCGTTTCGGATTTTCACCGCGCTTCTGGTCCTTTTGAGGTGCCAACTGGTCATCAGCCCTCCGAATTTGCCTCAGAGAGTGACGTCACAAGGTAATACTTTTAGGCCTTTATTTTCAAAGGGGCGTAGCACATAGCTTCCTACTCTTCCGGTTTTCGAGGATTTCTCGTGTTTTTTTCCACGTTAACATTTACGTATTATATAGGGAAGATTTTTCTGCATTTAGGGGTACTACATCTTTTACCCCCACCCCAAACATAAGTGTGCTAGGTATGTTAGATCCAAATCCTCCACATAAAAAATTGTGTAGGTACTTTTTGGAAACAGGGTGATCAGAAGATTCACATTTTGGTAGAATTACATTTTTTACCCCTACCCTAACATACAGTATGTTAAGTATGTTAGATCCGAATCCTCCACATAAAAAATTGTGCAGGTACTTTTTGGAAACAGGGTGATCAGAAGATTCACATTTTGGTAGAATTACATTTTTTACCCCCACCCTAACATATAGTATGTTAAGTATGTTAGATCCAAATCCTCCACATAAAAAATTGTGCAGGTACTTTTTGGAAACAGGGTGATCAGGATATTCACATTTTGGTAGAATTACATTTTTTACCCCTACCCTAACATACAGTATGTTAGGTATGTTAGATCCAAATCCTCCACATAAAAAATTGTGTAGGTACTTTTTGGAAACAGGGTGATCAGAAGATTCACATTTTGGTAGAATAACATTTTTTACCCCTAACCTAACATACAGTATGTTAAGTATGTTAGATCCAAATCCTCCACATAAAAAATTGTGTAGGTACTTTTTGGAAACAGGGTGATCAGAAGATTCACATTTTGGTAGAATTACATTTTTTACCCCCACCCTAACATACAGTATGTTAGGTATGCTAGTAACAAATCCTCCACATAAAAAATCGTGTAGGTACTTTTTGGAAACAGGGTGATCAGGGGATTCACATTTTGGTAGAATTACATTTTTTACCCCCCCCCCCCCCCCCTAACATACAGAATGTTAGGTATGCTAGTACCAAATCCTCCACATAAAAAATCCTGTAGGTACTTTTTGGAAACAGGGTGATCAGAAGATTCACATTTTGGTAGAATTACATTTTTTACCCCCACCCTAACATACAGTATGTTAGGTATGCTAGTAACAAATCCTCCACATAAAAAATCGTGTAGGTACTTTTTGGAAACAGGGTGATCAGGGGATTCACATTTTGGTAGAATTACATTTTTTACCCCCCCCCCCCCTAACATACAGTATGTTAGGTACCTATGCTAGTACCAAATCCTCCACATAGAAAATCGTGTAGGTTCTTTTTGGAAACAGGGTGATCAGAAGATTCACATTATGGTAGAATTACATTTTTTACCCCCCACCCTAACATACAGTATGTTAGGTATGCTAGTACCAAATCCTCCACATAAAAAATCGTGTAGGTAGTTTTTAGAAACAGGGTGATCAGGAGATTCACATTTTGGTAGGATTACATTTTTTACCCCCATCCTAACATACAGTATGTTAGGTATGCTAGTACCAAATCCTCTACATAAAAAATCGTGTAGGTACTTTTTGGAAACAGGGTGATCAGGGGATTCACATTTTGGTAGAATTACATTTTTACCCCCCCCCCTAACATACAGTATGTTAGGTATGCTAGTACCAAATCCTCCACATAAAAAATCGTGTAGGTACTTCTTGGAAACAGGATGATCAGGAGATTCACATTTTGGTAGAATTACATTTTTTACCCCCACCCTAACATACAGTATGTTAGGTATGCTAGTAACAAATCCTCCACATAAAAAATCGTGTAGGTACTTTTTGGAAACAGGGTGATCAGGAGATTCACATTTTGGTAGAATTACATTTTTTACCCCTACCCTAACATACAGTATGTTAGGTATGCTAGTAACAAATCCTCCACATAAAAAATCGTGTAGGTACTTTTTGGAAACAGGGTGATCAGGGGATTCACATTTTGGTAGAATTACATTTTTTATCCCCCCCCCCCTAACATACAGTATGTTAGGTACCTATGCTAGTACCAAATCCTCCACATAAAAAATCGTGTAGGTTCTTTTTGGAAACAGGGTGATCAGAAGATTCACATTATGGTAGAATTACATTTTTTACCCCCACCCTAACATACAGTATGTTAGGTATGCTAGTACCAAATCCTCCACATAAAAAATCGTGTAGGTAGTTTTTAGAAACAGGGTGATCAGGAGATTCACATTTTGGTAGGATTACATTTTTTACCCCCATCCTAACATACAGTATGTTAGGTATGCTAGTACCAAATCCTCTACATAAAAAATCGTGTAGGTACTTTTTGGAAACAGGGTGATCAGGGGATTCACATTTTGGTAGAATTACATTTTTACCCCCCCCCCTAACATACAGTATGTTAGGTATGCTAGTACCAAATCCTCCACATAAAAAATCATGTAGGTACTTCTTGGAAACAGGATGATCAGGAGATTCACATTTTGGTAGAATTACATTTTTTACCCCCACCCTAACATATAGTATGTTAGGTATGCCAGTACCAAATCCTCCACATAAAAATCAAATTTCCCATCTGCCAATGAAGTGGAATGTATACTATCTATTCTTAAGTATGCTAAACAGTGGGCGTAGCACATAGCTTCAATAAAATCAATAACACATTCTTTCCAGATTATTTGAATCTGGAATTAGATCCTGTAATAAAAATGTAGAGGCAGGATGGGGTTTGTAGTATCACTTTACGTATTTCAATACCAAATGGGCGTAGCACATAGCTTCAATAAAATATTCTTTCCAGATTATTTGAATCTGAAATTAGATCCTGTAATAAAAATGTAGAAATCAGGGCACGAATTGATGCAGGCAGTCGATGCTTCTGGGCTGTCCAAAAGGCTCTTAAATTCAGAGGACTGTCACGGAGAGCAAAGCTGGCCATCTATAAGACAGTTATCCGCCCAGTTGTCACATATGGTAGTGAGACCTGGGTCCTTACCACTGCCAGTGAGCGCCTACTGAATTGTTGGGAGCGAAAGATTCTCCGCAAGATTTTTGACCCAGTCTGTGAAGATGGGAGATGGAGGGTCCGCAACAATGAGGAGCTCAGGCGCCTGTACATGCAGCCAGACATCGTGGCTTTCATTAGGCAAGGGCAGCTGAGATGGCTGGGACACGTGCAACGAATGCCAGAAGGAAGAATTCCTCACAGATTGCTGTACATTACGCCTGGAGGGAGAAGGTTGAGGTGGAGACCTCGGAAGCGTTGGTTGGATGACGTGGAGGAGGACCTTTCAGTGCTTGGAGTCCGAAGGTGGCAGAGCTTGGCTCTTGATCGGAAAGTGGAAGTCTGTGGTTGAGAGGGCCCTGGTCCTACAAGGACCGTAGCGCCGTTATAATAATAATAAAATAAAAATGTAGAGGCAGGATGGCGTTCGTAGTATCAATTTACAAAATTCACTGCCTAGTGGGCGTAGCACATAGCTTCCTACACATCAATAAAATATTGTTTCCATATTATTTGACTCTGGAATTAGATCGTGTAATACAAATGTACGAGTAGGATGGGGTTCAATTTACGTATTTTACTAGCAAGTGGGCGTAGCACATAGCTTCATGAGAGAGGAAGTAGAAGGGTGAGTGATAACAATTATTGAAAACAAATTTTTAAAAAATCATCATGTATTAATGTTATATTGTATACATATTTTTTATATATATTATTTTTTACTGTTACAAATAATTTTAGAAAATTGGGTTTTCCACTGAAAGGATAGGATATTCTACGCTCTTTCAAACGCTGTAATCAGATTTGAATTTGTATGAGGAATAACAGAGTTATGACCATCTTAGTGTCGCAAGGTTGGAAACGCGAGAAAAAAAATCAAAGTGAAAAAAAGGCATTGTGAACGGGTTAAAAAATTGCTAAGAGACATTTTCTGTTGAGAATTATTTGGCGGATCGTTCCTCAAAGTTTTGTCCATCTCAATGGAAGACACCCAGTATAAGCGATAAACGTTTAAAAGTTCCAAAATATTGCCTTCATTTCTCAGTGTGAAGCCGACCTCGGAGGTGGCAGCAAACTTCATATCCCTATTCAGCATCCAAGAAAACATATAGATCCGTTCAGAAAAAACTACCATTCGAATGAACTATAAGTAGGAATAGGGTCTTTAGAAGATATGAGTCTACTCAGTAACAGACAAAGGTTCTTGCCTGTTCTATTTATATATTTTGGCCCAAGAAGAACTTGACCAAGTTCTCTTGAAATGTATTCGAGCCCCATCACAACCTTATACAGGGTGTTCCATGTCAAGGACCCACAAACTTCGGGAGCCGATTCTACAACTGATGTTATTAAGATAGTGTCTCCTAGCAATTTTTCGTTAGACGCTTAATTTCCGAGTTATTTAAATTTTAGATTTCGGTTAGTTATTTTCAATAATGAACCTTTGGAGTCAACCGATGAATTTTTTTTAACCCCCCCTCATACAGGTACGTAAAATCCAAAAATCTAATACAAATTTGGCCGTCCGTCCGCCGTACGCGGCACTTTCCCTACTTAGCATTGACCGATGTTGATGAAATTTGGTATGACGGCGCCTAGTTGTTCCCCGAAGATTTTGGTTGATGTAGGTCACTTCCAAGGGTTGAAAAATGAATTTTGAAAACGCCCTAACTCAAAAAATTTTGATATAAAGGTATTGTTTTTTCATCGAATTAGGATAGTATTGAATTTTTAGAATTTTTTGAGACCACGCGGAGCCCTGTAGAATAAACCGTTCGCTCCCTACGAGAATTTAAGGGTTGGACGTACCATAAATCAGAAAAACGAGTGTGAATCGCCAAAGACGCTTAATCACCGTTCAAATGTTTGGTGATCGAAATGTGATCGATGTTTTTCTTCATGTTGGATGGTTGGTGTCTGTGCAGACGAGTGATGTATATAGAAAAATAATAAATCATTGTGTAATAAATTGCAGCGTTTTTTACGAGGATTTGAGCCATCACACTTTCGCGCAACGCGCACCAACACTGTTATTTAAAAATGGGAACCCCTATTTTCTATTGTATATTTGGATTCTACGCAAAATTTAATGAATTTGTTAATACCCCTCAAAGGTTTTTTTTCTTTCTTTTTTTGGTTGCGAACAACCCGTCCAATGAGCGCGCAAACATTCGCAACCCCAGGATTCTGCCAAAATTGAGATGAAGGTAGACCCCAAGTGTGACACATGCATTTTTATCAATGTTCAACGCTGAATCACATGGTAGTTTCCATTTTTGGATTTAACTGGAATTTTTTGAAACGGTGGAGGAGTTTAGGTGGTTTGTAATAGAAAATCGCTCTTCTTCCATCCTTATGAGTTACGACGCAATTTTAATTAGTTCGGGTGGCTAGAGTGGGGTAGAGTTAGCCACCCGAACTAATTTAAAAGAAGGAAAAAACGTCTGCCAAGTGGGTGTGGCACATAGCTTCCTCGTATCCATAACCCGATTGTATAGATGATCCGATGCATAGTAGATAATGTCAAAACATCAAAACAAGTTAATCAGTAACATCCCTGAAAATTTCATTGAAATCGGATGGAAAATGTAGAAGTTATGGCGGTTACAAGGAATTCACGTTTGCGCAGGGGCTACTATCAGTCCGAAGGTGGTGATTTTCATAGGAGATCATTTAAATACTAATCTGTAACATCCCTGAGAATTTCATTGAAATCGGATGGAAAAAGTGGAAGTTATGGCCGTTACAAGGAAATTCACGTTTGCGCATGCGCAGTGGCTACTATCAGTCCGAAGGTGGTGATTTTCATAGTGGACCATTTAAATACTAATTTGTAACATCCCTGAAAATTTCATTGAAATCAGATGGAAAATGTAGAAGTTATGGCCGTTACAATTAATTCACGTTTGCGCATGCGCAGTCGCTTCTATCAGTCCGGGGATGATGATTTTCATAGGGGACCGTCTACACACCAACCCGCACAATCCCTGAAAATTTCATTCAAATCGGACATTAACTTCGTATAGTTATGCTCGTTACAAGGAATTCATGACAGACAGACAGACAGACACTGAACCAAAATTGTTCAGAAAGGTCTAAAACGCAAAACGCGAGTGGAAATTTTGATTTTGGAGAACTTTTTTTTTTCGTCCTTGAAAAGTGAAAACAAAGCTTCCGCTACCTTGGTAGACTCGGAAGCAATGCCGATCTCTAAGTACCTTTCACTACCCTCATAGGGGACCATCTACACGCTAATCTGGACAATCCCAGAAAATTTCATCAAATTCGGATGAAAAATTAAGTGAGTAGATGTATGTGATTGGATCAAAAAAATACTTAGCCTCGGCTGGGATTCGAACCCGCGACCCCTGGGGGACAGTTGAAGTCATGGCTGTTACAAGGAATTCACGTTTGCGCATGCGCAGTCGCTTCTATCAGTCCGGGGGTGATGATTTTCATAGGGGACCGTCTACACACCAACCCGCACAATCCCTGAAAATTTCATTGAAATCGGACTATAACTTCGTATAGTTATGCGCGTTACAAGGAATTCATGACAGACACACAGACAGACAGACACACAGACACACAGACACTGAACCAAAATTGTTCAGAAAGGTCTAAAACGCAAAACGCGAGTGAAAATTTTGATTTTGGAGAACTTTTTTTTTTTCGTCCTTGAAAAGTGAAAACAAAGCTTCCGCTACCTTGGTAGACTCGGAAGCAAAATCGGTTGAGGGGTCAAAAATTCATGAAATTTTGCGTAGAATGCGTGAAAGTGTGATAGTTGAATTTCTCGAAAAAATTCTCAAAAAAAAATATTCTTTAAAAATTATTAAAATTTAGATCTAAGGGGAGTTACCGCTTGAAGTTTTTTCTACCCCTCAAGACAACGGAGATAGAAAGGGTGGTCCGTTACTTATGAAACACTCTGCATAGTTTTGGTTCCTTAGCAACCAGTAATCAAATTTCCCATGTGAAGCTCCCTGTTTTTCGAATCGAGTGTGAAGCTCTTAATTTGTAAATAAACTTGATTGTGAAGGTAGGTAGGTAGTAAGTACCTACGGTTGATATTTTAAACTATTTTTTCTAAAAACAGTGGCAAGGGCGCAAAGGTGTGATCTCTGCAGACGAGAGATGTCCGTTACAGGAAAATTACGTAGCTCTCTCATTTATCGAGTAATCTCAAATGTCCAGAGACCATTGGAAGTATCGTAAAATTTTCTATCTCCTTAATGCTCAAAAAATACATTTTTTCCAGTTGAATGTAATGGGGAATGAAGCAAACTAAAAACTGAACTTTGTAACTTTTCGTAAACTTACCGTTATTCAATGCCCATAATGTCCTAATAATTAGAGATAATGAACTATTGCCGATAAGCCTGAAAACTGAGCCAGAATTTCAGCATAATCGAAAAATCAAAAAACCATATAATAACATAATCGAAAATCGAATAATCAAAAAGCGCATAATCGCATAATCAAAAAACGTTTTACGATGGAACTTTTTTTTGTTTGAACACGGAAAAACGATAATTTTTTCAACAAATTCGACGTTTTGACGGAAGGATTCGGGGTTGGATAGGGGCGGCAGATGGGATACCCCTGAATCCTCCCGTCATAATGTCGATTCCATTGAGAAGAAAAACGCTGCACAAGTTACACAAAGTTTATTATTTTTCTGATTAGATCAATCGCCTACTAAACACATAGCTTTGTCATTGTCACTACCTACGAACCATATTTTCCCTTCACAATCAAGTTTATTTTGAAGAAATAAACGCATCACACTCAATGAGAAGAAATAGGGAGCACTTTTGGGAATTTCAACCCCTAATTTTCACCCCTTAGAAATGACTGACATCAACCAGAAGCTTCGGGGCACAAATCGAGCCCATATAATAAATTTCATCAAAATTAGTCCATGGTAACTAAGGGAAGTGCCGCGTACAAAGTAAAGTAAAGTTGCTAAGTTCACTTGTTAGGTTGCTTTATTATAATAACCCATAATAACGTTCAACTGGAAAAAATTGTATTTGGTATTAGGGAAACAGGAAAATTCACGATCTTTCCAACGGTCTCTTCACATTTGAGATTACTCGGGAAATGAGGGAGCTATGGCCGTTTTAATGAAGTATGGTCGATAACATGAAAAAGTGTTGAAGCGTGGGCAAGTTTTCGTTACGTTTTCTCGATTATGTGCCGATGTTAAGACATGAAATGACAATTATGAGGCACTTTATGTTGCAAATTAGTTGTAAAACCGACCCCTTGAAGGAATGAGATCTGCTTTGTAGACACCCTGTGTAATCGGGGATATTGTTTCTTGGTCATTTATTATTTTTAGTTATGAACCTTAGTGGATATGAACCTTAGTAGATGAGAACGGATTTTTACGTTGCAATTTTTTCCAAGTTGCTGTTACCTGGTTCCGACTAAGATCAATTACACACTTCTATTGAACTGCCCTTCTGGAAACGGAGGATTATACAGGATGTTACATTTCATAACGGTCACAGGGCAAGAGCCAATTTTACAACTCATTTCTATTTTTAAAAAAAGCCTCATAGTAATTTTTTGTAGAAGCTTCGGTTTTGAGTTATTTCACTTTTAAGATTTTTTCGTGTTTTCCACCATATGTCAGTAAAACGGCTTTAGCTCCCCGAATTTTCATGATACTTTCTGTCTGATTAGACCGTTGGAAAGAGCGTATATTTCCCTATCTTCTTGATGGAGAAAAATATTTTTTTAAATCGGGAAAACGGATAAATAAAAAATGGACCTAAACGAAAAACTGGTAAAATCTTGGAAATTTCAATATGTTTGAAAACCTCATTGGTTCTTGTAATGACCCACATATCATCAATAATTAGTTCTTAAGGGGACACGGAACCCACCCCCCTCCCGCTTGTAATAGAGGTGTTTTCTGGTACATTTTTCTCAGTCCCTGTTCAACCGAATCTTCTAATTTTTTTTTTTGGTTTGTAGGATATATTCTCATCTTGCCGGATCCTTTTTAGATTATCTTAATTACTTTTTATTTGAGATTCTGTTTTATAAAATAGAATTATTTTCTACCTTCGTTACTCTTTTTGGAATAGTTGGAATTGGAAAATTGGTTAAAGGATCCGATACAGCCTTCGTTTAGTTGTCTTCTTTCATTAAAAAAAACCCTGTGTTGTTGCCTGTAAAGTCGGTATACGGGCGAAAGTTTTACGTGACAACGACTTTGAGTGGTAAAATAATTTTAATGTTAATATTCATTCGTATAGTAGGAAGAAGGATAAAATAAAATTCTTTGTCAAGTTGCACAGAGTAGGTATTTCCCGTAGGTAGTAGGTATTTCCCATGGGTGGGGGGGGGGAGTGAGTGCCAGGGAAGGGGGAGCTCCCGCTTTTGTGACCGCGGGGGAGGGGGAGGGGCCGCCTGCCTTTAGGGAGCGCCGAGCTGCACCCCCTCCGTGAGCGGAGCGTAACGCAGTTTCTTGAAGTGTCTCCCAGTAAACCAATTTATAAGACGTTATCACGTCAAAAAGAAATAGAGGATAGGATTAGTAGTTCCTGAGAAAAAGGAACATTCATCATGAAAAAGTGAACTATTCAGGAGAGCAATTTGAAGTTGAGCGGGAACAAACGAGGGCGCTTGCAGATGAAACTATCGATTCTCACCTCACGTTTCTCGAATTTTGATTGGTTCCTTGATTTTGAATTGTCTTTGCTTATTGGTTGTTCAACCAAAGACAATTCAATATTTGCCTTCCGATTTATAGTATCGATTTTTCAGTATTGCATTGAAATAGTGTAACAGGTTGGTAGGTTAGTTTCGTTAGTTTCGGGGCTGCACTAGGTACGCAAAAATTAATTTCCTCGTCATTTGAGACGGAATTTTTCGGAAATTCTTGTTTAAATCTATTCTCAGCATGTTCAAGAATAATTTTCAATTTTAAAAAAATCGAAATTTTCATCATTTTTTGGGTTCCGTGTCCCCTTAAATAAAGAAGCTACCGGGAGGATCCCTGAATGAGTCATCACCCACTGGGGGAGACGAGGTACGGGGGATACGCCAACATGACGTCACCTTTCCACCTCTCTCTCTCCCGAGCTAACGACATGTGTATAATATACATTATAAATATATTCTATTATATTATAAGATCACTCAGGGATGCTCCCTTATGCCATTCTAGTCCAGTCTATCGTCTTCATCATTTCGCTCTCAAACCTTCTCTTCGAATAAGGATCTCCTCGAAGTACTAGGCTCAATAGGTAAATATCCCGTCATCCTCCTAGGTTTCTCTGAAACGCCGCGGCTGACGGGCTAGCCGCCTTCCTCAGTGCTTAGCACCACGGTGTGGTTATTAACCGCCGATGCGACAGTACTGCATGTTAGGATAGGGATCTCTCTCTCTTCGTTGAGTAGGGGTTAAAGAAAAGTCAAACGCCGCAGCGAGAAGGTCAGCTCTTCACTCACCGACACGCAAACATAACAGTTCTGTAATCCGACTTGTGAATTTTCACCTTTAGGCCTAAAAGATGCGCCAAAATCTCAGCTTTCCAAAGGTTTAGTTACCTTTATTTTCAACGAAATGAACATTTCAACGTGAATTGTTTTTCAACGAAATCAGCTTTCCGACTGAGACAATCGAGCACACATTTCGTGTAATTAATCGCACAGTTCCCTGTGATTAGGAATATAATGTTATTCATACAGTGTTTATTTGTTCAATCACACTCTTATGTGTGAATAAAAATTTAATCTTATTTTTAATCAAGTTTTTAAACATATTTTTGTCATTATTTTATTCATATCCATCAGTAATAATTACTGTGTTAAAATTATTTTAACATCATAATTCATGAGTAGATAGGAGTTTGCCCAATTCTGCCACTCCGTCCCAACGTTCAATCCCTCTGATCGTCTCAGTCGGAAAGCTGATTTCGTTGAAGAAATTCACGTTTTGCTTCTTTCAAACACACATTTTGGTTTATTATTTTCAATAATGAACATTTGGAATCGACCGAGAAACATTTTTTTTCAACACCCCCTCAAAATTTGATGGTTCACGTTTCAAGGTACGTAGAATCCAAAAATCGAATAAAAATTTGGCCGTCCGTCCGCCGTACGCCGTGCGCCGTACGCGGCACTTTTGCCGCACTTTTTGGATGGTGGCTTTGCAGACGAGTGATCAATATAGAAAAATAATAAACCATTGTGTAATAACTTGCAGCGTTTTTTAAAATAATTTCCCCATTGAAATAAAAGTAACTAAACCGTTGGAAAGCTGAGACTTTGGCGCATCTTTTAGACTTACAGGCAAAAATTCACAAGCCGAATTACAGAACTCCAGCTTTCCAAGATTTCACCAGTTTTTGTTTAGGTCCATTCTTTATCCGTGTCCCGATTTAAGAAAAAGTTTTACTCCATCATGGAGTTGGAAAAATTTACGCACTTTCCAACGGTATTATCAGATAAAAACGCTGCAAATCATTGCTCAAAGGTTTATTATTTTCTGCAGAGATCACCCTTCTGTATAGATCACTGGTTCTCCATCAATAGCACCTACCACCATCTGTATTCTCCCTTGACCTTCCCTCTCAAATTTCAGCTTCCTGCGTTCAATAGGATTGAAAATGGCTTCGGAGCTCACTCAGCTGATCAGTGATCTGAGGAGTGAAGAAGCCTTTGAGCAATGATTTGCAGCGTTTTTTACCCACCAACATTTTTTTTACCTACCAACTTTTGTTTACCTACCAGCTAGGTACTACCTACCACACCATACTGGCTTCACACCTTCACCATCAAGTTTATTAGAAAGAACTAAACGCTTCACACTCGATTGGAAAAATATGGAAATTTGATTACTGGTTACGCAGAAGGCAAAACTGTATACAAATCGAAGAAATGAACAGCGATCGCATTTTAGTCAGATAAAATTTGAACGGCGATTAGACCTCTTTTGCGATTCACACTAATGATTCTGTTTTATCGAAGGAAAACCTTCAAATACTCGTAGGGACCGAACGGTTTGTCCTACAGAGCTCCGGGTGGTCTCAAAATTTTTTAAAAATCTGTACTATTTAGAATTGGTAAAAAAACGATACCTTTATTTCGAGAGTTTTCGAGCTAGGGCACTCTTGAAAATTTCAACCCTTAATTTTCACCCCTTAGAAGTGACCTACATCAACCAAAAGCTTCGCGGCACAACTAGACCCCAAATGGAGCCCATATACCAAATTTGAACCAAATCGGTCCAGTGTTGCTAAGAAAAGTGCCGCGGACGGGGGACGGCGGACGGACATTGCAAATTTGGATTCTACGCACCTTGAAACGTAAAGTGACAAGTTTGAGGGGGGGTTATAAAAATTTTTTGCGATACGATCACATAGGCTTATTATTAGAAATAATAAACCAAAAATTAACATGAAAATTCGGGGAGTTAAAGCCATTTTTGCCGACAGAAGGTGGGGAACATGAAAAAAAATCTTAAAAGTGAAATAACTCAAAAATGAAGCTTCTACAAAAAATTCCTATTAAGAATTTTTTGCTGAAAATCAGTTGTAACATCGAATCCTGCCCTGTGACCATTACAAAATGTAACACCCTGTATAACTCAAATACTCGATCAAAAATACATACACATGGTCAGAAAAAATGAAATAGAGGGCAAGAAAATGTTTGTTAACATTCTCATAATAAAAACCCACATCATAACTAGTTTAAACGTATTTTTTGTAAAGAACAAAAAATACGAACTCTGGGTAACCCTTCAGCACCACAATCTTAATACGGGTACTACCTATTTGTGACCACTTGAATATGAATTCCTGACAGTTCATTTCAAGTAAGTTTTGATTCCGTTCTTTCAAAACAGACAGGTATACAACTACTCGACTTCTTCAAAGCCTCTAGAAGATACCGCCGAAATTTCCCGGATTAGTTGCCAATGGTTTACTTCATTTCAATGTCATTCAAAGTAGAACGGAATCATAGTGTATGTAGTCTCACCTACCTGACGTGATACCTACAGAACAATAGCACCCTACACTACCAGTTCCTATTATGAGAGAACCCAATGCACCTATTGTATAAATTTTTGAACTCAACCTTCCTGTCAGAGGCGAGGATAGAGTGTATACCTTTGATTTTATTTTAGTACGTATGTTTACGGGGTGTGCCACGTTGAAAACAGTAGGGAAGAATTTTACAACTAATTCAAGTATGAAAATGCCTCTAAGCAATATTATCTAATCTTTGTGAGTCTATTTTTTTGGTTTATTATTTCTAATGATAAGCCTATGTGATCGTATCGCAAAAAATTTTTATAACCCCCCCTCAAACTTTGTCACTTTACGTTTCAAGGTGCGTAGAATCCAAATTTGCAATGTCCGTCCGCCGTCCCCCGTCCGCGGCACTTTTCTTAGCAACACTGGACCGATTTGGTTCAAATTTGGTATATGGGCTCCATTTGGGGTCTAGTTGTGCCAAGAAGCTTTTGGTTGATGTAGGTCACTTATAAGGGGTGAAAATTAAGGGTTGAAATTTTCAAGAGTGCCCTAGCTCGAAAACTCTCGAAATAAAGGTATCGTTTTTTCACCAATTTTAAATAGTATAGAATTTTTAAAAATTGTTGAGACCACCCGGAGCTCTGTAGGACAAACCGTTCGGTCCCTACGAGTATTTGAAGGTTTTCCTTCGATAAAACAGAATCATGAGTGTGAATCGCAAAAGAGGTCTAATCGCCGTTCAAATTTTATCTGACTAAAATGCGATCGCTGTTCATTTCTTCGATTTGTATACAGTTTTGCCTTCTGCGTAACCAGTAATCAAATTTCCATATCAAGCTTTCTATTTTTCGAATCGAGTGTGAAGCGTTTAGTTCTTTCTAATAAACTTGATTGTGAAGGTGTGAAGCCATTATATTTAGTGTGGTAGGTAGTACCTACCAATAGTTGGTAGGTAAAAAAAAGTTGGTAGGTAAAACAATGTTTGTAGGTAAAAAACGCTGCAAATCATTGCTCACTGATCAGATCACTGATCAGCTGAGTGAGCTCCGCAGCCATTTTCAATGCTATTGAATGGAAGTGCTCTTCCAGGCGTCTCCAGCATTCGAGGATATCTTCTTCACTCCTCACATCACTGATCAGCTGAGTGAGCTCCAAAGCCATTTTCAATCCTATTGAATGGAAGTGCTCTTCCAGGCGTCTCCAGCATTCGAGGAGATCTTCCTCACTCCTCACATCACTGATCAGCTGAGTGAGCTCCAAAGCCATTTTCAATCCTATTGAATGGAGGTGCTCTTCCAGGCGTCTCCAGCATTCGAGGAGATCTTCTTAACTCTTCAGATCACTGATCAGCTGAGTGAGCTCCGAAGCCATTTTCAATCCTATTGAACGCAGGAAGCTGAAATTTGAGAGGGAAGGTCAAGGGAGAATACAGATGGTGGTAGGTGCTATTGATGGAGAACCAGTGATCTATACAGAAGGATGATCTATACAGAAAATAATAAACCTTTGAGCAATGATTTGCAGCGTTTTGATATAACCCCCCCCCCCCAACATTTTGTTAGTAAACTATCTGAGAGTAAACATACGGGATTTCAGGTCGGTAGGACGAATAATAGCAGAGTTATAATGGAAAATGTACAAAAAAACAGGGCCTGGGACATAAAACAATTTTTATAAATTTTATTAAACGTTTTTTAATATACCCCCACTCATATATTTTGTCATTCAACAATCTGAGAGTATACATACGAAGTCGTAGGTCGATAGGACAAATAATAACGGAGTTATTGCAAAAATTGTACGAGAAAACGTGACTTGAGCACAGCACTCAGGTATCACCTCCAACCCTCGTTTAAGGGTGATCACCTCTCGCGGGTTAAGGAGATAGAAAACTCCCTAAGCCCTCCAAAAACAGGCCAGAATGAGAGAATTTATTAGTTCGAAAAATTAACGTCGAGCAGCACACAACGAGCTTTGGAAAAATAGAGGGGGAAGTGACTGACTGACCAGTTGTAACGCGCCAGTACGCGTATGACACACAAACTGAATGCAGTATTTCACTATCACAACTGGTCATTTGGTTTGGTTTGGTTTTCTAATTAAATTAAATAGTTTGCGGTAATTATGTTGGTTTTTTCTTTTTGAAACATGTTCTCTAATGATCGTAGAAGGAGATAAAATTATTTTTAAAAAAATTCTGGGTCGTTTTCGATTTTTTGGGGGCCGCTAAAGTTGACCTACACAACTGGTCATTGGAAAAAGGACCACAATGCACCTCAATGACCAGGTATACGGTGGCTATACGCAGCAAATGACCAGGAAGCGCCATGTACGATACCACATACACACACAGACATACACCTATGTTTTTTTTCGCGGATTTGGATTCAGAATGGTCTAAAACGGATTACTGTGTGGTTATTTTTTTTTTCTGTTGAGTGTTGTCCTCCTTCACCCCAGATCGATTGCATAAGGACGCCCAAGTCTTACTGTGGGACGTCCTAAAAATTGATATACCGTTGGAAAGCTGACAATTTGAGCATGTTTTTTTCTGAAGAGCGCCCATCGAAATGGGCGGAGATTTAGAGTGAAAACTTTGGTCAAAGAAAGTCGAGTTTCAAAAAAAAAGTTTCCTCTTTGACTTGATTTTCTGAAATATTTTATTGCTGAAAGATTTTGATTTTGCACTAGGTAGATTAGGAATTTAACGCTCTTTCTAACGGTATAGTCAGATTTGAATTTTCAGGAGAAATAAGGAAGTTATGACCATGCCAGTGCCGTGAGGTCGAAAACGCGAGAAAAAACTTTAAAGTGAAAAAAAGGAATTTTGAAAAGAAAATAGCTAAAAGATATTTCTTGTTGGAAATACCTTGTAGAATTAAACCCTGAAGTTATGCTCATCTTAAGTGTAGACACCCTGTATAAAGTGAGTGTGAACAGCAAAAGATCGACAGAAACTAGTACCAACATCTGTTCAGAATTCTGCGTAACAAATATGGCGATCTTCATTCGTTTCTTTGAATAGAGTTTCATGTGGTTGCATTTATAGCAACCAAGAACCGAATGTGGTTAAGAAGGCACCCTCAACTTTTAGATAGCGATGTTATTGCTACTAGGTACATTTAATGGAAGCAGACGGGTAATGTGAAATTCGTATAGTAATCTGCAACTTTTTTTTTATGTCGAACACTTGGCTCCATCAATTTGGGGGAGAGGTGCTGGTGAATTTCTAATAGTAGGGTAACGGGCCCAATAGTCGGAGACTTAAGGTGGCTTTCTCACTAAAATTCTCGCTGTAAAATCAGCATTTCTGTAAATCTTCCTAATTTGTCTCCCTTATCTTCTCAGAATCTGTGGCTGTATGATAGAATAAATGCTTTATTAATTGGATAAGAGTGGAGTTTTGAAGTAATTCACGAAAGTCAAAACTTAAGTTGGCCCAGAAGATGGTCACTTGTTCTTAATCTTGGACAGTGGTGGCCCAGTAGTTGGACACTACTTTTCTGCAAGTGTGATGATCGTCCCAACAAACAATTATCAATCAACTGATTGGGAATGGGGGAGGAAGGCGATAAATTCACTGGAAGCTCGGCAAAAGAGGAGTTTGATTCTGAGGACCCCATTCCCTATCAGTTGACCGAGGACACTACTTTTCTTCGCACTTTTCTTGTGAACTGGTATTGAAATGTACTAAAACAAAAGATAACAACTGTCTAATTCTATCTTTAGGAGTTTTTGTTAACTCAAGCGAGCTTCCTTCAAAGAACCTCATGACTACAATAACAGCAGGTTTTAGGATGGGAGCTCGTCTGAGTTTACAAAAACTCCTAGAAACAAGGTTGAGCAATTTTTGTTTGACATTATTGTTTTTGTTATTGAAATGCGATGAAAAATGGTCTATAACTACAAATTCATTATTGTTCCCTAAAATTATGAGATTCAGTGAAGGCAATCGTGAAAAAATTCCACATTGGTTTTTAAGGCCAATCATCCCGGGAATAGTTCCAGAAACAGCCACCACGTTGCGCTTCAAAATGAACTCAAACGTAGTTCTCGTTTTTCTCCTCGCCTGTTCATCCAATTTTCAATCTGAAAGTTTTATTGCACTCAGCACACACATGTGAATGGCGCTCAACACTTAACTTTAGTTAATTTCTTTAAATTGTACATTTTTTGAAATTTTATAATTTTGAAATATTTATTTTGGGCTTTTAGGATAATTTTTTCGAAAAAGTGGGATAATAGCGCACAACGGCAATTAAGTGAGAGTCTATAAAAATTGCAATTTTGAAGATAGTGTGTGCAGCGCGATCGTAAAGCGTCGAGTCGGCGAAAGCTACGACTTCAAAAAAATCGAAGGCGGGCAAGGAATGCGAGGGCTTTCAGAGACCCAAACACGGAAGAGTTCGGGGTCAGAAGTTAATCCGGTGCGTTGACAACAACATGGGGCGGGCGGGCGGTATTTGGAAGAATCACCAGTCTCGAAATGTTTATTGATAATTGCCTTTTTTTCATAATCTACTTTTTTCGCTCAAGGTATCTCTGAATAACCCAGTGATAGTTCTTACATTTGATAGTGCTATTTTTGACTACTTTCTTTCCTGTAATTTATTATGTTTTCTTGTATTAGCTATGAGCGTCGAAGTTTATGATCCATAATAATGGGAAATGCATCTAGACCTCTTCGTCCAAATCAAAAAAATTTCAACTACATTTTTTTTCGTGATGTTACAAGCGTTAATTTGGAAAAGTGAGCTTATAGCGCTCAATCGAAGTATCTACAAAATCTACAGAATTTTATGATTTGAAAATCGGGATTGCAGCGTCGGTGTTCTATTTTCTCTTTCTAGAATTTTCTATCTTTTAGAAAATTCTTTACACTTTTTTCAGTTCCGAGCAAAAAAGTAAATTTTATTTTAACTCGCAACAGGTCAAAAATTATCACTTGTAAACAAATGATGAACATTTTGTTGTCGTAACAAATTCAAATAACAATGGGGGGTGCGCCTTGATTTTTTTAAGATTTTTATTCGAAAGTGGACTACATTCTGAGAATTTTGGCACCAACCGCGACCTTCTAACGTGAGTAGATCTGTTTCTATGATTTTTCAAAGTTTCGACCGTTTATAACGTCACGCGCCATGTTACAAGGATGGTAGCGCATCCGCAGAGGGTACTCACTATCAATTTGGGTGCCAAGATTTTCAAAGGGGGTCATCTACACGTCAATCTGAACAATACCTGAGAAATTCATCAAATTCGGGTGAGTCAAGGAAATTCACGTTTGCGCATGCGCAGTGGCTATCATTAGTCCAGGAGAGATGGTTTTCATAGAGGACCGTCTTCACGCCAACCCGCACAATCTCTGAAAATTTCATCGAAATCGGAAAATAATTTCGTATAGTTATGCCCGTTACAAGGATTTCATGACAGACACACAGGTACGAAACTAAAATAAATTTTTCAGGAAGGTATAAAACGTAAAAAGTAAAAAACGTCTGCCAAGTGGGTGTGGCACATAGCTTCCTCGTATCCATAACCCGATTGTATAGATGATCCGATGCATAGTAGTTAATCTCAAAACATCAAAACAAGTTAATCTGTAACATCCCTGAAAATTTCATTGAAATCGGATGGAAAATGTAGAAGTTATGGCCGTTACAAGGAATTCACGTTTGCGCATGCGCAGTGGCTACTATCAGTCCGAAGGTGGTGATCTTCATTGAGGACCATCTAAAACCTAATCCGCATAATCCCTGAAAATTTCATCGAAATCGGGTAGAAATAGTGGAAGTTATGGCCGTTATAAGGGAATTCACGTTTGCGCATGCGCAGCGGCTACTATCACTCCGAAGGTGGTGATTTTCATAGGCGACCATCTAAATACTAATCTGTAACATCCCTGAAAATTTCATTGAAATCGGATGGAAAATGTAGAAGTTATGGCCGTTACAAGGAATTCACGTTTGCGCATGCGCAGTCGCTTCTATCAGTCCGGGGATGATGATTTTCATAGGGGACCGTCTACACACCAACCCGCACAATCCCTGAAAATTTCATTGGAATCAGACAATAACTTCGTATAGTTATGCGCGTTACAAGAAATTCATGACAGACAGACAGACACACAGACACGGAACCAAAATTGTTCAGAAAGGTCTAAAACACAAAACGCGAGTGAAAATTTTGATTTTGGAGAACTTTTTTTTTTCGTCGTTGAAAAGTGAAAACAAAGCTTCCGCTACCTTGGTAGACTCGCAAGAAAAATGAAATGAAAACGCGATTCCGCGACACCACTGACCACCCAACTTGGCAGAGGTTATTTGGTTCACACGTTTTCTAAACATTGGGATAGGTAATCCAAGAAAACCACGTGCATGCGAGTACAGAGTACGTACAAACGCTAAGTAGTGCTGGATTACCTTGAGTTTGTACGTGTTATTTTCATGATTTTTCAAGAATGATGTGAGTTTAGGTGTTGCCTACCCTGTGAGTTTCATCAAGTTCGAATCATTAGTAACCACTGTCGTTCGCAAACAAATTCTTGTAACAAATTATTAGCAAATTGCCCCCAAATTGATTGCACCTTATGTGCATGCTAACGTAAATTCCTTGCCGTAGGAACCCATAACTTCCACAGATATCTTAGGATTCCGTTAGGATAAGTAGGGATGGGTGTAGGTTGGACCGTAGAAGTTCCGCTATAAATTTCTTCTCCGTCAAAATAATCACATAAATCCAGCATTCAAATCTCGTATACATCTAAACAAAAGTTTCTTACTACCTAGCCATACATGAAATGAATACGAAGAAGCTATGTACCACTTCCACTTGGCAAACATTTGGAAACACACCGATTAGATTGTAAAAAGCGTGATCTTCTGTGGCCCATTCACAAACTACCAGCTAAATTTGAGTAAAATCGTGCAAACAGTTGACAGCGCACCCGTTCCTACCTAGATGGAACTCACAGAACATTGTCTCGAGGCTGATGCGCAACAATCGTGCTAATTTAATCTATATCGGATCTTGTTTCCTCATAGTTCAGCCCGGAACGAGGACACAGACAGACGTTTACCATTGATAGACCCAGAACCAAAGTTGTTCAATGAGCTCTAAAACGAAAAGAAAGGGAAAATGTTTGTTTCTGATGTTCTAAATGAGAAATATAATGACCACAAATTTGGTCCGGAAACATCTAATTTTATATTCTGTGTTGGTACGGCTAAGATTACGAGTAAAAGTTTCATAGAATATTTCCAAGGGAAATGCCAGTGTTAGTCACCTTGATTTTAGGAGGAAGGTACCTACCTAAAGGAAGTATCTTACTTATCTAACATCAATCTCCAATCAAAATATGTTCTTTTTTTTGGTAATATAAACAATTTTTATTATTCTCGTAGTTTATTTTATTATTTCTATTATGATTTATTATTATTATTTTAAAAATATTTTCATTATTATTATTTTTATTATTATCTCAATTTTATTTATTCTTGTAGTTTCGCAAGTAGGAAGGAAATAAGTACGCAAATAAATAGTTACCTATAACATGAAAAGGTAGGTAGGCTTCTGATTACCGTCAGACGAACAGACATACCTACACCAAAATTATTCAGGAAGTTCCAAAATTCAATCAATGTGAGAGGAAATTCAGAGCGAAGAAACGAGCAGACTTGAAGTCACAAAATCGTAATCAGAAAGGACTAACAAAAATCGGGGTCCGTGTTGTGAGGGTTGCGGAGGGGAAGGTAACAAGTCTAGAGTCCAGAGGCGTGTAAGGGGGCTCAGCTGCTAATCACCTCCCCCTTCTTAGAAATTCCTTTGTTCTTCGCCGTCGACGCTTTACGACCAATATATTCAATAAATTTCAAATAAAAAAATATTTTCGTACTCAGGTGAGTTAGAGGTTTGGCGCTATAAGCGCAGATTTTGAAAAATGTGAAATGATTTTCGAAATTTGAACTTTAAAATTCTGAATAAAATTGAAATTACAATTTTATTTTGAAAATTTTGGCAGAGCGCCATTTGGAAACTAATAATGAGTACATTCCCGTTTTCAAAATGAAAATCGCTTGAACTGGTGGAGAGAGAAACTAGAACTACGACTGCCCCTTTTGCTACAATCGCCGGTGCTGCCATCTGGTGAAAAAAAATCTTATTAAAATCGGGGATGATTGGCCTTAAGCTTTCTCGTGATTCAATATTTATGTTTCAGTCTTATTGCTCACACTAAGAACTCAAAAAATACCTTACTGATCTTCATTAACATCTACTTCAGTAAAATAAAAGTACTAAAATGTAATAAAAATAAATGTCAACTTTGTAAAAGGAACATAAATTGGAGAAACCTTTCAAAAACCTCTTGAAGAGAGAAATAAGAAGTAATCACGACTTATGAAATAAAATACACAAGAGGAGATTTTAATAATGAATTACATTACAAATAATGAATTAGAATTACAAAAGAATCTCATGAATGCTGTAAAACCCACTGATGTCCAAAATTAGGGCCATTAAACACCTGGACTTGGGCCCGAAGTTGGATCACCGTCCAATTTCTGGGCCACCAGCAAATTTGGGGTTCCATTAGTTGGACGGCCTTAGTATAAAATAAATATTTACTCTAATTGTCTACTTCCTAGATGGACACCTTAAAAAATAGCTCTACTTTTCGGAACAATAATTGAAATACACAGAAAGGCCTCGCAAATAATAAAAAAAACCATAATCATAAAAAAACCATATTATGATTATGCTCATGTTTACTTACCAAAATCAAAACGAACAGCATTCGTCCGGACACCACCACTTGCAGAACGAACTGAACACATTTTTTCCAACTCCAAATTTAAACTAACGTTTCGCACATGGAATGGAGATGGTGTATTTTGCCGGGGAAAAGATCCACAGTCGGTAACATGGAAGAAGTATTCTTCCATGGTCGGTAAAAGGACCGTACCCTTATTCATTAGGAAGAAAGTAACCATCTGTCCATCGGAAGTTGACCCTCTTTTGGATCGGGAGGAGGCAGAATTGGGACTGGAAAATGGGGCTCTTCCTCTTCCAGGAAGGGAATGAAGTGAACCGCCTACACCAAACGGGGAAACCAGAGCTGAAACCAGTCGTCCTCAACCGAGCTTCGTCCATCGACATTCCCATGATCCCTTCTACTATATTATGACATTAGATAATTAAATGTCTTAAAAAAAAAAAAACTGTCCAACTATTGGGCCCGTTACCCTAGTGTAAGGGTCTGTTCGATGCATTGGGGTCTTAAGCCGCGTTGATTCTGCGATCGAACCAAGGGGTTAAATCCACGTGTCGATCCCAGAAGCTTCACTGCTATCAGTCCCAACGTGGCAAGCTCAAAAGGGAGGGGGGGGGGGATTTTCAAGACAAGTATCGAAACACAAGTTAAATTTACTAGGGTAGCGTACGTTTATTTACCTGGATGCAAGGTGGTAGCTGCAAACGGCAGTTCGTGGCGAAGAATGCTGAAAATAAAGCCTGTAGGGCGTGTTCGAAAAAAGGTAAGTTGCATCACGGACTTTGTCTGAGTCAGAAGGACCTATGTTGGTTCCTGAAGGGAACTCTTGAAATACCTGTGTCGGAGTGTGTCTGAGCACGTGCTCCTTTCAACGTACTGAAAACCAGGTGTTTGTGATCGCGGCAATAAACTGAACGCGACAACTTGAACGAAAACGATTTTTATTGAAATGAATAAAACACTTGCGCTGTGCACCCTTGAATGATGGGAGAAAAAATAATACTGAAAAAAGGAAACCCAACGGGAGGTTATAACAGTGGAGGGGGCTGCAAGGGGGTAAGTAACCCGCAAAACATGAAAGATAAGCACATTGCCTAATCAGGGATTCAACATTCTCCCCCCCCCCCCTTGGAAGAGTCAATTCTTCCAAGACGAAAACTATACTAAATTTATAAAAATTAAACATGTACATACATTAAAAGTTGTATAAAATATTGGTTATAAAGGAATGCACAGCTAGTTACATAAAGATAGGTACTTCAAGTTAGTTAACAATCAGATAGCTTCATGATTGGAGTCTTCGTCTGGGGTTTCAATGGGAAGAGGACAAAGTCGATCGATTGGGCGCTTGAGTAGTGATCCATCAGGCATTCTTACAACAGCAACTCGCACAAGATTATCTCTTCCCGGACGAAGTTGGGAGATTCTAGCCAATTTCCAGCGAAGAGGAGGTATGTCTGGCTCACGGATGAGAACCAATTCACCAACAGTCAAATTAGGTTTTGGTTTCAGCCACTTGGGTCTCTGTTGTTGGCCGTTTATGAATTCATTTGACCATTTCCTCCAAAATTCCTGGAATCTTGCTTGCACGAATTCCCATCTACGAAGACGATTTGACGGAACATTTGAAAATTCTTCGTCTGGCGGCAAGGTCAATACACCACCCACCAAAAAATGTGCTGGTGTCAAAGCGCTGCAGTCGTTGGGATCTGAAGAACTTGGATAAAGGGGTCTTGAATTCAAACACGCCTCAATTTGACACAAAAATGTCGTCATTTCTTCAAAGTTGAGGGAGGCATTTCCAACTGAACGAACTAGATGATGTTTAGTGGACTTAACCGCAGCCTCCCAGATTCCCCCAAAGTGCGGAGCATTAGGGGGTTTGAAGTGCCACTCAATCTCATGTTTTAATGCATATGAATATACGTCACCCTTCTGTTTGGAAGTACCAAAAAGTCGTTTCAACTCCCGGCTGGCTCCAGTGAAATTCGTACCGTTATCGGTGTACACGTTTGAGCACAGACCTCTTCTTGACACAAAGCGTCGGAAAGCTGCCAAAAAAGCGCTTGAGGAGAGGCTAGATACCAATTCAAGATGTATGGCCCTTGTAACCAAACATACAAAAACCGCAACGTACGACTTTGATTTAACCTTCTTTCTAAGTCCATGAGTCAAGTATACAGGCCCACATAAATCAATGCCGGTAGAAAGGAATGGTCTCCCTGGATTTACTCTAACCTTAGGCAAACTGGCCATCATTTGTTCTTGAGCTCTCGGTTTAGCTTTGTAGCATGTAACACATCTATGAATGACCATTCGAGCACAGTTTTTTCCATTGAGCGGCCAATACATGTTTCTCATAATGGCCAATAACGACTGTGCTCCGATGTGTAAATGACTCTCATGATAATAACGAAACAATGTGTTTGTTAGAACATGTTTCGCTGGAAGCAAAATTGGATGCTTTTTGTTGAATGAAAAATTGGAAGCCGTCAATCTACCTCCAACACGCAAGAGACCAGTTTCATTATGAATGAAAGGATTTAGTGGCAACAGCTTATTTTTATTAGGCAGCACCTTGCCGTTACCAAGAAATTTGAGCTCAAATGCAAACTCCTCTGCTTGAACATGTTTGATTAAGAAATACGAAGCTTCTCTTCTTTCCTTGACTGTCAAGAGTGGCAAAGGTTCCCCACCATCGAGTCTTCTAGCCTTGTTGAGTAAATTGTGCACATATCGGAGAATGTATGCAGTAACTCCTACTAACTTATTCCACGATGAATAATGCTTAATGAGACCATCAGCTACACTCGAAGAAGTGGTGACACCCAGCAATGAATACTTGATAGGCTTGAGCTCCAACACATCACTACTTCCCAATTCATTCTTAGGGATTGTTGGCCAAAATTTTGAATGAAGAGTCAGCCATGAGGGACCGTGCCACCACAACGTTGATTCAACAATTTCCTGAGGTTCAATACCACGTGAAACTAGATCTGCAGGATTTTGCTGGGTCGGAACGTGAGCCCATTGAGACCGACTGGAATGATGCTGAATCTCCGTCACTCGGTTCGCTATGAACGTCTTGAATTGACAAGGTTCACCACCCAACCATGCCAAAACTATTTCCGAATCAGTCCAATAGTGAATCCGGATCTCACCCAACTTCAAGGAAGAGGCAACAACTGACATAAGCCTCACCAAAAGAACAGCAGCACACAGTTCAAGTCTAGGTAAGCTAATCGTTTTTATAGGAGCCACTCTAGATTTTGAAGTCAGAAGATGGATGTGAGGTTGGCCAGAATCATCAAACGATTTGACGTAAATGCAAGCACCATAAGCAGACTGCGATGCATCTGAAAATCCGTGCAACTCAAATTGAGTGGAACTACAACTGACACGTCTCTCAATTTCTAGATGATCTAATCGAAAAAGACCCTCGGAGAACTTGATCCATTTCTCCTGCAACCCATCGGGCAATACCTCGTCCCAAGTTTTACAAACTTGCCACAACTCCTGAACAAATATTTTCCCCTTGATCAGCACAGGAGAAATCAGCCCAAGTGGATCGAACACTTTTGCCAGATCGGAGAGAATAGATCTTCTGGTCATATGAACATTTCGAAAAGTTTCAGACAAGTTGAATCCGAGGAGATCTCTGGAGGGATTCCAACACAACCCTAAAGCTGTCACTGATTCCTTGTCATCAGAGAAATGAACAACATGATGAGGATCGTCGTCGGGAGTGATAGATGCTAACACCTTCTTGCTATTTGAACACCATTTCCTCAGTTGCATACCACCTTGGATCAAAATCATCGAAACTCCCTTCTGGATGCGTAGAATCCCTTCAAAGTCATCACTTCCCGTCAACAAATCATCAATATAGAAGTCATGTTTGATTGTATTGGAAAGAACAGGTTCTGTATGCTCAATGTCACTAGCCAACTGACGAAGGCACCTAGTTGCAAGAAATGGTGCAGATGATTCCCCGTAAGTTACAGTTAATAAGCGATAATGTTTGAGTTCATCGAAAGGGTTTTCTCGCCAAACGATACGTTGAAAATTTTGATCTTCACTACGTACCAAAATTTGGCGATACATTTTTGCCACATCAGCGGTGATGACGTACTTGTACATCCTAAACCTCAAAATGATTGAATAAAGAGAGCTTTGAATTGGTTGAGCTGCGCATAACATGTCATTGAGTGATTTACCACTTGTGGATTTTGCACTGGCATTGAAAACCACTCGAATATTTGAAGTGGAACTGTTCTTAAAAACAGGATGATGTGGTAGGTAAAAATTAGGTTTGTCATTGATTTCATCAGGAGGAATCATAGACATCTGGTTTAAATTTGCATATTCTCTCATGAATGTGGAGTAGTGTTCCTTGAGAGAAGGATTTCGTTGAAATCTTCTTTCCAAGGAAAAGAATGATTGTTTGGCATTGGTTAGGGAATCACCAAGATTTGAGGGATTTTCTTTAAATGGTAAGGCTACCACAAATTTCCCTTCTTCATTGCGACTCACAGTGTTTTGATAATGGGTTTCACAAAAATGTAAATCGTTTGAAGGAATTTTATCCTCCTCGTCAGGCTCAAATTTGTCCAGAATAGATGTCTCGAAATCTGGACAGTCATCATATACTGTCATAAAACAATGACGTGGTCGAGGGGGGCCCACGAGGATTGAACCCGACACTATCCATCCCAATTCAGACTTGCAGAAATACAATTGTCCATGTTTGAAAAACTGTTGACCACAATTATATAACACTTCAAAAAACGACTGTGTGCCTAAAAGTCCATCCAAAGAGCTGGAACAGTTGAACTTAGGGTCAGCCAATGAATCACAAATTTCTGAAGGAACGGAGTTCAAATCCAGATCAAATGACTTTGAGGGAAAACTTGTTGTGGTAATGTTTGGAATTATATGGAAATCCACGCAAGATGTATATTTACCCAATTTTGAGTAGATAGTGGCATAAATGAAATTGTCGCAGCTTGAATGTGAACTATTTATGCCATGGATAGTCGTTTCTCCAGAGAGAACTTCGAGGCCCAAAATGTCAGCCATTCTTTTCGTTATAAGATTCAGCTGTGATCCAGAGTCAAGGACTAAACGGAAATCATGTGGATTGTTAAACCGATCAAGGATCGTCACCACTGCAGTAGGGAGTACTACCTGGCGTGCCTTCTTACTAGTGGAAACGAAAGTTGAAGAGGAATGAGTCTGATGGTTAGAACGTTCATCAACCTCGCCTGTGCTTGTGGGGAGATTCGGAGATTTTACATTGAGAAAAGCTGATCCTGTTGACGATAAAGAGGGTTGAACTTGACCCCAAGATGCGCCAGAATCGTATTGATCCATATGGAGAATGGAATTATGACGAGCAGGACAGACACGACATGTAGACTTGGAAGGACACTGCTCCACGTTGGAATGCTGAGTGGAAAAGCAATTGGAACACATTTTTAGCCCAGTTATTATTGCCCATCTTTCGGGAACCGGTTTGGCCTTGAATTCGTTGCAATAAAATATAGGATGAGATCCCTTGCAGAATAAACATCGCGAACCTTCAGAAGCATTATTAAGCATGCAGTTGCTTGTGTTTTGCTTACTGGTTCTTTGATCACGTGAACCAAATTTGGAACTATCGCTCCGCCCTGTATGTTGTTCGGCAGAGACGCACTGAGACTCATATGCCTCTAAAGAAGTACATCTGTTGGTTAAAAACTCCTCCAAAACAACAAAACTGAAACTATTAGGGGAGTGAATGACAGAATACTCTTCCCAAGCTCTCAGTGTAAATTTGTCCAATTTGGAACAAGCAATATAAATTATCAACGAGTCCCATTTGTCAATAGGTTCCCCAAGTGTCGCCAAGGCACGTAAATTTTTCTTTAGTGTCATAGTAAAATTACGTAATATTTTTGCTTCGGAAAACTCAATTTTTTGTAAATTGAAAATTTCTGAAATATGGCTCTGAATGATACGTTTATTATTGTCATAACGAGAACAGAGTAAATCCCAAACCTTCGGATAATTATCAATTGTAACCTCGATGGAATCTATAAGGTTGGCAGGCTCTCCCATCAAATGTGATTTCAATTGATGAAATTTGTAAATTGTCGGGACGGTACCATCGTCATGCACCAGACTACGGAACATGTCACGAA
This sequence comes from Apolygus lucorum, assembly GCA_009739505.2. Lineage (NCBI taxonomy): Eukaryota > Metazoa > Arthropoda > Insecta > Hemiptera > Miridae > Apolygus > Apolygus lucorum. The sequence goes on from CM019178.2 coordinate 35,336,847, forward strand.
AGCTCAGCCAATCGGAATATTTCCCATCAAACTCGGGCATTTTCAACCTAGCGAGTTGTAACAATGACGAACTTGACAAATTGTGTTGCTGGTTTTGTTCAGGTCGAGGTTTTACCGCCTCATTCTCAATTTCGCGCTCGATTGATTGAATGTGGGTCATGAGACCGGCTTGAGTCGAAAAGAACAAATCTTCAAACTGCTCAATGTCATCCGAAAAGTCAACACCCGGTTCAAGAACATTCAGTTGTTGCTGAGAGGACTCAAACCTTTGCTCTATGACCGCGAGCTTATCGAAACGAACTTGCAATGAACACAAGTCCTTGGACTCAACGTCATAACCAGATAAATATGAATTTATCCTAAGCAATGAATCATTCGCACTTTTACGTGCATCGTAAAACTGTTTAACCTGTGACAATTCCTTATGTTTTCTGGAAGCCATGATTGGCAAATATGCGAATGTGTAACAACACGGAGTAGGTAATCAGAACGAACTCACGTGAATGCGGCGGAGTGGAGCTGCGTAGATCGCTGGCAGTTGTTCATGCGGTAAGAAGGACCAAAATGTTTGTGATCGCGGCAATAAACTGAACGCGACAACTTGAACGAAAACGATTTTTATTGAAATGAATAAAACACTTGCGCTGTGCACCCTTGAATGATGGGAGAAAAAATAATACTGAAAAAAGGAAACCCAACGGGAGGTTATAACAGTGGAGGGGGCTGCAAGGGGGTAAGTAACCCGCAAAGCATGAAAGATAAGCACATTGCCTAATCAGGGATTCAACACCAGGTGTACTCAATGGAACAACTACAAGGTTAACAAATATAATAGGTTTATTCAAAGAGAGATCAGTGACTAGTTCGTCCACCAAGTGTGGCGATTCGTGCCTGATGGGCTGAAAGTACTTAGAATGGCACAACTATTACTATAACGTTTTATAATACAAATCTGTTTCGTCAATACATTATCATTTCCATTTGCATAGTCAATGTTTAAAGCCGTGTTGATATGTGGCGAAATAGCAATCGTTTAGAGTTATTGGTTACAACTTTGGTTAATGTTTCTGAGAATATGTCTATATGTGTTTGCACGTGTTACTTTACTTCTACACTCGCGACGATATATCATTGGCCAATGTATAGTAATTGTTATAGTTCACTCACGCTTGTCAGGGCCCTGAGGCACAGAGTAATGGAGACAAGTTAACAGAGAAGAAAGCCAACGTTAAAATGGTGTGCAAGCATTTTTGAGGCTGCCTCATTTGCGCCATCTACTTTCAGCTAGGATTGAGGAACTACTACGGAAGTGGAGGGGAGGGGGAGGCCACACTTCATACCGCTTCTCTTCAAATCCTTTCGAATGACCAGAAATTGATAACTTTTCGTTTCAACATCATTTAGATTTGCAAAAATTACTTGGAAAAACCAATCGAGGCCAAAGGTATTTTCAGAGTTCCTCAGGCAATTGTTGTTGTCCCTATTGCCAGTAGTTCAAATATTCAATTGACAACTGCCACCCAAAGAAACGTTTGAAACCCAATGTATTATTGAAAATCGCTCGATTTTTTCGTACATATCGCGAATATAACTGAATGTTATCAAATTAATTACTTAGATGCAGCCGGTAATGCACCAAGGAGAAAAATATGTGATAAACAAGGTGACTTGTTGTGATGAGGTTGGGAACATACGATCATGAACACTATCTGTTGCTTTCCGCTATAACTACGTCCTGGAGCTCCACCAATCAGAACGCTTCTCGGGCTCCCACATTCAGCTTTCAGCCCAGTGCCCTGAGGTATCCTTCCGGCGTGTGTGGCGAAGTATGGCGGGATATGGCGACAGGTCGTTCTGTGATGGCAGCAGGGTCTTACAACAGGCGACTTGTGGCGGGATGACTCTAACAGTTTTAAACTCAATCAAGGGCAGGGCTCGCAGTGATTAGTTGAACTGAATATCTGAAGGGGACTGCTGAGTGGGGGGCTTGCTCGCTGGTTTTGTTGAGGTGGTTCCCCCTCCACTCCCTCGGAAGATGAGCGGCGGCTCCACCAATGGTGGAAACATGTAGCTCGCCATCTCCGACGGAGGGACGCTCAAGGTGGAGGCGGCGTCTTGCAGAGCGAGGGGGGGAGGGGGTGACGTCATCTTCTGAGCTGAACACGGACCACGAAACTGGACAATCATGGTCGCGGGTGACTATGCCAGTTCAGAAGGAGATTGATAAATCAATTTAGCTCCGTCACTGGGAAGAGACCACCAGTGAGCGGGAGCTTACACTATGATGACTATCTTATGTGCTTCATAATTTGATAATATATTGAATAATTACCAATATTCATTTTCGAAAGAAAGTTAATAATAAATTCATTACGAAGCACGAAGTTTTTCCACCGTTAATATAAATGGACTTGGTTTATATTGGAAAACCAGAACTCACGAATAGAAGTTCCTTACAGTTACCGTTTACCTGGAAGTCAATAAAATTCGATGATCGATATATGGGTGGTCGCCTACGGAAAGCACTCGGGCAGATTCAACTTTCAGTGAAAGGCATCAGACCCCTCGAATATTGGTCAAAGGTAAGAATATGCCCTAAGTTGAGCTTTTAGAAGTGGTTTCAGCGTGAATGAAGCCTTCATACTACTCAAGCACTTAAAAAACTCGTAATGTGCAAGTTGATCTTATCAATACCTTATTACTAAACCGATAATTATTCTATGTCACCATGTATTGTTGACCGTTCTTCATTTTGCAGTGGGTGTTATTTGGATCGAACTATAAAGCAAAATATTTAGATCCTGTGGGACAGGAGTGTACTATAGAGTGGTCTGATACACCAACAAACCACGGGGTCAGCCTCCCGGAGTGTAAGAGTCACCCTCAGAAAAAGAAGAGGAAGACTAAAAGGAGAAACTAAGAATTCAAAACATGCGGATCTCTCCTACTATCCATGAGGAAGTAATTTTAAAATAAACTCGTATTTGTATTCGTTTATCAAAGATTTTTGGTGAGTTGGGCATCAGTGGAGTGACATCAGTTCTTACCCGATCTATTGTGTGAATTTCAAAAGGCTCAGAATGCAGCGAAATTCCATGGAGTAGATCAGAGTTCACTGAACACGGACCGACCGTAAGCCACCAAAAAGGGAAAAAGTCTGCCAAGTATGTGGCACATAGATTTCTCATAACATGACTGGATATAAGCCCATAATATGACTGGATAACAAGAACTACCAATTAACTAACTAATATCGAGAAAAAATTAACAATAGGGTATTGAGAAAATTTTATTTGGAAGAAACTACCTAGATTTATATGTCCTTGAACTTCTCAGTTAAATCGGAAGAAAGTAGTGGGAACTCAAACATGTTACGGTTGTCAAAGGCTGCCCCACGAAGCTTAATTGCAGTATACGCTACCAAGCTGATTCTGACATAGGTACAGACCATATCGCGTCGTTTGGTGTGACCACCACTTTATCCCATTAGTGCCCAGCGGGCTAGTAGCGGAACGGCAAACCTGGTCTCACAATTCTCCCAATTATTGGTGTAATTTTGGTTATATTATTTACTTTTTGGTCTTGCAAGCTACCTAGATTCCCTACCATGTTAGGAGTGCATTCAGTTTGAATGAATCAGTTGCTCAGTGTGGTTTATTCAGTCTCCAAGATGAGTGACAATCTGGTCGTCAACGGGTTGCGGCATTTATTGCCATAACTACTTCAAATTTTTATTTTGACGGTATTCCTTTGCATAGTTTTAGATTATGGTTGTTACCCCACGAGAACAGTTCATAACTGAGTAAATATCCCTTGGTAGCTCTGTAAAAAACTGAACTGTATCATGGTGTTCCCACATTAGCCCTCTGGGCACTTGGCGACGCTTTCGTATACACACAGTCATCATAAGTACGAGTATATATTATGATGAACATTATTCGTATGCCGTGAACAGATCTGATATTTGATTGATCTTGATTTGAGATTACATTCTTTCGTTCATCATTACCATCTGATGGTTTTTAACATTTTATAATTTCTTATATATTTAATTCTTTGTAGACCGGAGTGAACCTCCAAGACGCGATCAACCCTTTGTTGGGGAATAATGAAGTACATGAACCAAACTCAGTCGAAATAAATTCAAAATATCCGCCAATTTCTGTTGAAGAATTTAAATGTTTTGTGGATAATTCAATCCTCAGAGATTTATTGTTCTGGGAGCAATTGCCGGACATGTGCACGCTGTTTGCCGCATTGGCATAAGAAACAAGAAATGGTGATGGGCGGTATTTTCCTTAGGGATAGACGCATCTACCCAAAAAGGGTGGATATTGCCATAGAAGAGTTCCAAAGTTTCTCAACTACAGTTCAGACGGAATTGGCCCACACGTTTTTGATAGGCTAAGCTGTCGCCTGGAGACATCCAGGGACTTCTGGAAGATCGATTTCTACATCTAGGGTCAGCGATGCAATGATAATATATAGACCACCACATTTTGTATACGGAGGGGAAGAAAATGAAGAGATACGCAGGAATAAACTGCACTGCTTGAGTATGCGCCATGTGCAAGTTCAAGCAGGGAACGTGCGTTGACTATTTCAATACATTCCACTCAACATTTTCGAGATATTACGTTAGTTGCCACATTCTTTCGTTTATTCGACAAAATTTACTGTTTTCAACTTTTTTGTGACGGTTTTTTGGTTTTATATACTTCAATAACTGTTGATAAATGATCGTTCGTGACTGAGTATTACTTTCCCAGAACTGCTAGTGCTGAGTGCCCAGAGGGCTAATTTCGCACACCCCTTTAGACCACCTTTTCGTACGCCGAAATTTTTAAAATTATTTTTCTAGTGCTTCTAGACGTAATATGAAGCATCTTACCAAGTTTCATCAGAAATTTTAGAAAAAAATAATTACGGTCACTAATGGGTTAAGTTGAATCTTTTTGTATGTTTTTTCAAGCAAGCCCCCTGGACCCCCGGTTACCTCTATTTACATACTTCGGACGAAATTATAGAAACACAGAATGTGTTTTAGCTCACGCGTGTCAAATAATTTCGCTACTTTCCTCTCACTAAATCAGAATCTCATACAATCATAACAAAATTTCTCATAGGTTACACCAGGTTACATGATCCTTAGTTCCGTATCATCGGCATCCATGTTGTCGTCCCAGATTTTGTTAGCTTTTTTGGCCAGTTAGTTCATGGATAAAATACATTCTGTGTTAAAATTTCGTTAGTTAGGTACAATATTTTAGCTAAGAGATTCTTCTACTCCTCTTATTTTCACGTCCGGTTCGTATGTTTTCGGAACTCTCCACCGTTAATATAAATTAAATCGGTGTTTATTGGAAAACCGTACCTCATAAAGAGAAGTTCCTTACAGTTCCTGTTATTTAACTCCTGGAAGTCAATAAAAATTGATGATCGAGATATGGGTGGTCGCCTGCGCACTGGCAGATTCAACTTCCAGTGAAAGGCGTCCAACCCCTAAAATATTGGTCAAAGGTAAGAATTCGCCCTATGTTGAGCTTTTAGAAGTGGTTCCAGCGTGAATGAAGCCTTCATACTATTCAAGCACTTAAAAAACCATGTATTGTTGACCGTTCTTCATTTTGCAGTGAGCGGTGTTTGGATGGAAATATAAACCAAAATATTTAGATCCTGTGGGACAGGAGTGTACTATAAAGTGGTCTGATACGCCAACAGACCGCGGGGTCAGCCTCCAGGAATGTGTTGAACTTGAATATTCCGATGAAAAAGAGTGAAAAGAAGGAATAAAACGACCAACTAAGAATTTGAAACGTCCTGTTAAGTAAATTTCCAAGCGACCCCGAAATCGGTTACTCAAAGAAATAATGATGTGGCATCCCGCTAATCCATCAGAAAGAAACCAGAAATGTGTATGTCGGTTCATTGAAGATTTTTGGCTTGCTGGGTATCACTGGAGTCACCTCAATTCTATACAGGGTGTCCCATATGTTATCCACCAAACTTTGGGAGTCGATTTCACAACTAATTTGCAACAAAAAATGTCTTATAGTAATTTTTTAACCCCCTTAAAATCCGACTTTTTTGACTTTTAAGATTTTTTTTCGTGTTTTCGACTTTACAACATTCAAACGGTCGTAACTCCCTTAAATTGCACTCAAAAATTAAAAATAAGGTTACCGTTGGAAAGAGCATGAAATTTATCAATAGATGAGCCGTTGACGAATTGAGAAAAACTGAACGCTAGAGTAGTTTTTTAACATCAAACTTTAAAATTTGTCAATTTCTGTTTTTTTTTTCAAAAATGTTGATGATTTTTTCCCATGAAAACAAGGTGTTTGCCAGAGAGGCTCAAAAGCTTAAAAAACTTTTCCATTTCATCAGCTTTTCAACGGTTACCCAATTTTTAGTTTCACTGAGGAATTAGAGGGAGAAAATGGTGTTTCAATGCGAAAAAACGTGAATTTTTTCAACGAAATTGACGGTTGGACGGGAGGAATCCGGGGTCTGCTCCGCCGCTCCTCCTCCCAACCACCACGTCCCCACGTCAAACCGTCGATTTCGTTGAAAAAATACACATTTTTTCGCATTGAAACACCATCTTATCCCTCAAATTTCACAGTAAAACTAAAAATTGGGTGACCGTTGGAAAGCTGATGAAATGGAGCAGTTTTTAAGCTCTTGAGCCCCTCTGGCAAATACGTTGTTTCAATGAGGAAAAATCATCAACATTTTCACCAAAAAGAAAAACGCTGCAAATCATTGCTCAATGGTTTATTATTTTCTGTATAGATCACCCTTCTGTATAGATCACTGGTTCTCCATCAATAGCACCTACCACCATCTGTACCTATTCTCCCTTGACCTTCCCTCTCAAATTTCAGCTTCCTGCGTTCAATAGGATTGAAAATGACTTCGGAGCTCACTCAGCTGATCAGTGATCTGAAGAGTGAAGAAGATCTCCTCGAATGCTGAAGACGCCTGGAAGAGCATTTCCATTCAATAGGATTAAAAATGGCTTCGGAGCTCACTCAGCTGATCTGTGATCTGAAGAGTGAAGAAGATCACCTCGAATGCTGGAGACGCCTGGAAGAGCACTTCCATTCAATAGGATTGAAAATGGATTCGGAGCTCACTCAGCTGATCAGTGATCTGAAGAGTGAAGAAGATCTCCTCGAATGCTGGAGACGCCTGGAAGAGCACTTCCATTCAATAGGATTGAAAATGGCTTCGGAGCTCACTCAGCTGATCAGTGATCTGAGGAGTGAAGAAGATTTCCTCGAATGCTGGAGACGCCTGGAAGAGCACTTCCATTCAAAAGGATTGAAAATGGCTTCGGAGCTCACTCAGCTGATCAGTGATCTGAAGAGTGAAGAAGCCTTTGAGCAATGATTTGCAGCGTTTTTTACCCACCAACATTTTTTTTACCAACCAACTTTTTTTTACCTACCAGCTAGGTACTACCTACCACACCATACTAACACACCATACTACCTTCACACCTTCACAATCAAGTTTATTAGAAAGAACTAAACGCTTCACACTCGATTCGAAAAATAGAAAACTTCATATGGAAATTTGATTACTGGTTACGCAGAAGGCAAAACTGTATACAAATCGAAGAAATGAACAGCGATCGCATTTTAGTCCGATAAAATTTGAATGGAGATTAGACGTCTTTAGCGATTCACAGTCATGATTCTGTTTTATCGAAGGAAAACCTTCAAGTACTCGTAGGGACCGAACGGTTTGTCCTACAGAGCTCCGGGTGGTCTCAAAAATTTTAAAAAATTCAATACCTACTATTCAAAATTGGTGAAAAAACGATACCTTTATTTCGAGAGTTTTCGAGCTAGGGCACTCTTGAAAATTTCAACCCTTAATTTACACCCCTTAGAAGTGGCCTACATCAACCAAAAGCTTCGCGGCACAACTAGAACCCAAATGGAGCCCATATACCAAATTTGAACCAAATCGGTCCAGTGTTGCTAAGAAAAGTGCCGCGTACGGCGTACGGCGGACGGACGGAAATTTTTTTATTCGATTTTCGTATTCTACGTACCTTGAAACGTAAAACATAAAATTTTGAGGGGGGGTTAAAATTTTTTTTTTTTCTTGCTCGATTCCAAAGGTTTATTATTGAAAATAATAAACCAAAATTGACAATTTTTCAAGTTTGAAGTAAAAATACTACTCTAGCGTTCAGTATTTCTCGACTGGTCAACGGCTCATGTATTGAGAAATTGTTTTTAATTTTTAAGTCTAATTTAAGGAAGTCACGACCGTTTGAAAGGTGTAAGGTCGAAAACACGAAAAAAATCTTAAAAGTCAAAAAAGTCGGATTTTAAGGGGGTTAAAAGAAAATTGCCACGTGACACTTTTTGTTGCAAATTAATTGTAGAAACTACTCCCGAAGTTTGATGGATAACATATGGGACACTCTGTATAGTATATTAAGTGAATTTAAATTTGCTCAGAATGCAACGAAAAATAGATAGAAAACATTGAAATGAACCTACGAAAATGTTGCAATGTGATATCTACCTATAAATCTCGATCATTTTTATTATTTCATTTATTATCTGTCATGCAGGAGTATCACAATTGCAGGAAACACGAGAATTGTGAATTTTTTTGTATCAAACCCCTCAACTACTTTTTCTTGTAATTTTATTTCATCCTTCGGTTTTACACGGATGTAAAGGCCCATATCATGATGGACGTTAGGATGCCCATCATTTCAATACTAGTTTGGTCATCCCATGTTTTATGAGGAGGTTGAAAAATGATGGTTTGTGGTAGAAGGGATCTTTTATGTCAGTACAACTGCATGGAATAGTGGTAGATTCCAAACATTCATTATTGGTAGTTATTAACCAAAACGTTGCAATTGCGCTATTGGTTTATAACAAATAAACTTTTCGCGATCGGTAATAAACCGTATAATTCAAATAAAACACAACAGGACTGCGGTACCGGGTCATTACATAAACTAGAAATAAACTCGAAAAACATAGAGGTAAACATTTATAAGTACATATTTAATTAATTAATTGCATATTTAATATGTAACAAAGATTTTGATCGTGTGAAGCATAAGTGAAGTGACTACATGGTAAAACATTTTCCTTTATACAATGGGAGACAACGAGAAATGAAGAAGAATAGGAGGAAAGAAGTCAACTAAAAACAAATGTCTGTTCTATCAATTTAAAATAATAAATGTCCATTTAGCGATAGTTGATTGTCTGGGTGGTTTCATTCCTCATTTCTTTTTAGAAATTTATAATTTTCTTCATTTTACGATTACTGTCATGGGACATTCATGAATAAGGGAATCAATTTTCTCCATTGACTGATCGGTTGGTCGGAGCTTCAGTGTTGACAAAATATTCTTGAACGTTTTGGGAATTTTAAATTAATGGAAAACAATAAAAATTTGTAATAAAGATCTAAGGGCTTTTAAAAACCTTTTCTTTCACGTGTACACCTTAAGAGATGACTGAGGTCTACCAGAAGCTTCGGAGCACAACTAGACCCTGAATGGGGCCGATGAACCAAATTTCATCAAAATCGGTCCATGGAAACTGGGCAAAAAGAAGCTGGATGGAGGAAAAATTTTGTATTCGATTCTTGGATATCTTGAAAACAAAACCATCAAATTTTAAGTTGGATTATATTTTTTTACGTTCTTGGTTCCAAAGGTTCAATATTGAAAACTAGCTGAAAAGCTTTCTGACAGCAGGCAATAACAATTCGTACATGATTATGTGAAAATAAAATCGTAATACTTACCGTGTCATAAAATGACAACAACAAAATTTGTAAACACGCAATTTATAAAATTAGAAAAAATATTGATGTTACGGCTTAAAATCGAACCCGGGTTTTTATGTATTAGATGAATAATAAACCAAAATTACAGGCAAACATAAAATATGACATTGTAATGAACATGTTCTTGTTCATGCTCAATTTTGAAAAGTTTTCCACATATCACGTTGGTTTTAAAGGAGAAATGAATGTTAAATGTACCTCTTCTGTTATTATATCAGCGTATAATGAGAATTGTGAGCAACACAATTCTTGTTTGATTGATGGTTTATCATTATGATTCATGGTAAACCTCCGGGTTCCAAGATGAAAAAAAGTTAAATCCAAACCCAAAGTTTGTTAACTTAGGTGTCATTACTGGGAGGATCTACAAATTTAATTAATTTTGTGTCAACAGAATTGTTAAAAAAAATTAAAATTGGTATTTTCAAACAGTTTGAGTTAGGAATGATTGTTAACTCTGAGAAGGGGGTGAGATACGCTTGCTGCATGTTCCAATCACTTGCACTCTCTTGTGTCTTTTTGATCTGCTTCATTTTTTAATCTATGGTTGAGGGTTTGTTACGGAATCAGTGAGTAACTGTCATGACTTCCTTTACTTGTCCCATCCTACAAATTTAACGTAAGTGTGAGGGCAACTAGAGGAAGCCACGTGTTTCGAGACTATCGGGTGTGTTCGTGGGCGCTGCGGCGCGCGTTCATAGGTGGCTAGATTCGAACCGACTTCTGTGGGGGTCGTGGGTTCGAATCTCGTTGCCCACGTTCGTGTGTTCGTGCTTCTGGGGCTCATATTCCCCTCGCCCCAACCCAGGGCAGCGAGGCAATAAGGAGCCAGGAGCGAAATCATCAGAACAAATTCTGATCTTCACTTTGGGATACAGCTCATGACGTCCGCGATACCAGGGATGGCAGTCGAACGAAAATCCAAACTGCTATTAATGGTTTTAACTTAACTTTTTCTTAATTCTACAAATACCTAATGGCTGAGAAAAAAAGCGCCAGCCTTCATTTTGCCTCTCACCAATCTTAATTTCATATAAGGGCAGCTAGAGGTGCCATCAGCAATCCACTCTATAGTCCGCCAGATATTCATGTGTGAGTGGTTGAAATCTAGCCTTCTACGTTGGGCAGCCCCTTTCATGTCAACGTTGCCGCATGCAGGGACGTTTCCCTTGTTCGATATAGTGCCGAGGATGTTTCCTTTTCGGTGTAGTTTTGGTCGCAGGGATATTTTTTCCCGTTAGGTTGAAGTCACTGGCGGCCACCCCGGCAATGTGGAGGACAGATTATAGTCACGTACAGTTCAAATCACTGACTTTATAACTTCAAAGCCTCACCTTCCACGTACTAAATTTCACAGTTTTGGGCCGGATGATTCATTCTAACTACCAAACCCATATCTATTAACGGTTTCGGACCAGTTAGATCCACCCTCTTCCTCTCCAACGTCGTGTTATAACCATCCAACACTCTCCATTACAATCTCCCGAACTTCTCAAAATCAGAGTAAATCCTAAGCATAGGTCAATTAAGCTAGTCAAATTTGCCATTTTAATGACATTCTTAAATTGATTAATATCTCCAAGGAACAATAAATTACTTGAAGGCATGTCCTTCAGTAATATACCATATAGAACGGATGTGCAATTTCGTCAATCAAAAGGCAGGTGAAAAATAATCCAGATGTGGTAACCTTGTTGGAGAAAGAGAACATTATCGGAGTTTATAGCTTGGTAAACCATAGAACAAATGCAATTTGGGTGGCTCGTAAAATCCCATTAACAGCTCTGTCACCGTCAAATCGAATCAATCATGTTTTTATCACTTTCCCAAAGAAACTTATGATTACTGCAAATGCTGCGTAGGTGCACAACATAGTGAATTCACCGAATTGATCGTAATAAAACTGTGATTGTGATTTCCATGTTTCCCCATGAACAAGAGATAATTGTTTGGCATTGGAATTTTGTACAAGTACTTACTCTAGTAAGGCTGTAATCAGATGGCAAGAAACAGGTGAAGAGGAATTGATTTGGAAACCATTTTAAAAAAATTGTACTTGCCCGAATATTCCCGGAGATATTTTTGGTAACGAATTTCAAGTTCGCGTTGGTGAGGTGGTTAGCTGATCAGAAAGCGTTGAAATGTGTGGGCAGTAATATTTATATTATCTGTGTGAGCAAATGCTCACAGGCTCCCTAATACATCTACCATAATACTCACATCCTGCATATTACTCCATAATACTTACATCCATACGAGCAACTGAGAGGGATGTCCATCACCATGCCAATGACAAACCCACACAGACCAGACCATTTACTGCAGTTGGCCAACCTGAAAAGTGGAGGGGAGAAACCGAGGGACCTCCATTACAGCTAGGGGTGCATTCAGTTCCCCTTTAGCTATCCTTGTTGATAGTTGAGCATAAGGCCCGTGTATATATGGCAGCTGTCCGATCCCCTGGTATGCATCCCCTGTAACAATATCCCTTGGTACGCTAACCCCTGGTATGCTAACCCCTGGTATGCATCTCCTGGTACGCAGTATTCCCAGTAACGCTGTATTGTTGGTCTGTGCGCGAGTCTACTCCAGCAGAAGCAGGGTAGTGTCGCGAGTTCGTTCCGGCTCCCTGGACACCATCTGTGCTCTAGTGATCCCTAATTCTGGCGCATGTAAAGGTATTTTCAACCCTTCAGGTTAGAGCCCAGTTGAGCTCAGTTACTTTCAAAGCAGCCCTTCTGGTTTATAAATTTGATAGACTACAGAAGCAGCCTCATCTCCCATCCGCCGTAGTTACGCTTCCAGGTAATTATATTAAATCTATTTTCAAAGTACCTCTATTCTAGTGTTTCTGATATTTCAGTTAAAATGCTTTCATTCTAAATTCTTACCAACACACACAACAACATTCTTGAATAGCAGTGAACTCTCCAAATTACCTTATTATAAATTCAATCCCCCAAAACCATTAACAGTTCTAAAACCCCCGGGTTACAAACTTAATGGCTGCGGTGGATTCCCATTCATATTCACAGTTCTAAACCCCCCGGCTTACAAAATTGGTGGCAGCGGTGGAATTTCCATTCATATTCACAGATCTAAACCCCCGGCTTACAAAATTGGTGGCAGCGGTGGGATTCCCAATCAAATTCACAGTTCTAAACCCCCCGGCCTACAAAATTGGTGGCAGCGGTGGGATTCCCATTCAAATTCACAGTTCTAAACCCCGCGGCCTACAAAATTGGTGGCAGCGGTGGGATTCATCTTTTTTGTTAGCAATTACATGGTCTAATTGAAAGAGTTATTTAGTTTTACTGCTTTATTTTCAACATTATTTTCCTTTCCCTTTAATATATGATAAAAGTATGTTCAAGGGATCCTACCCAGTATCCACAATCACAAACTGGGTTCTCCCTTCGGTCGATCCGATCTAGTCAGGACAAATGTCATGATTCAGTCGCAACCTGTATACAATGTATGTGTTTAGATAGTCGCCTATGAAAATACTAGCCCCCAGACTGGTAGTAGCCACTTCGCATGCGCAAACAAGTATTTTCTTATAACAACTTCACAATAACTTCCACATCTTCCATCCGATTTCGATGACATCTTCAGGGATAATACGGATTGGGGTGTAAGTGGTCCCCTATGAAAATCATGGCCCTTCTACTACTATACATCAGATCGTCTATACAGGGTGTCTACAAAACAGCTGTAAGGAATTCAAGAGGTCGATTCTACAACTAATTTCCAACAAAAAGTGTCTCTTAAAATTTTTTTTTTAAACGCCTCTTCAACCGACTTTTTTCACTTTCAAGTTTTTTTTCGTGTTTTCGACCTTACACCATTAAAACGGTCATAACTCTCTTAAATTACACTCATAAATTAAAAATAAGGATATCGTTGGAAAGAGCGTCAAATTTCCTATCTCCCTGATACCAAATAACAAATTTTAAGTTGAATTACACGAGGAATAAAGCAACCTAAAAAGTGAACTTAGTAAATTTTCGAAAAATTCCCGTTTTTCAACGCCTATAAATCTCCAAATATTACCAGGTAAAGTTCTGTAGCTGGAAAGCCTGAAAACTCCGCCAGAATCTCAGCATTCCAATGGTATAACCAAAACATATTCTACAACCGATTTAGGGTAGAAATTCGTGTTTGAACGCGGAAAAACGTGCATTTTTTCAACGAAATCGGCGTTCTGGCCTCCTGTTTCCGGAGGCCTCGCGGTCTACTGCGCCGACCCACCCACTGCTGTCGTCCGACCCCTCAAATCGACTAGGCGAAGCGCCGCAAAAATGCACGTTTTTCGCGTTCACACACGAATTTCTCCCCTAAATACGGTCGTAGAATATGTTTTGATTATACCATTGGAAAGCTGAAATTCTGGCGCAGTTTTTAGGCTTTCCGGCAACTGAACTTTACCTGGTAATATTTGGAGATTTATAGGCGTTGAAGAACGGGAATTTTTCGAAAATTTACTAAGTTCATATTTTAGGTTGCTTTATTCCTCGTGTAATTCAACTGAAAATATGTTATTTGGTATCAGGGAGATAGGAAATTTAACGCTCTTTCCAACGGTATCCTTGTTTTTAATTTTTGAGTGTAATAAGAGAGTTATGACCGTTTTAATGGTGTCAGGTCGAAAACACGAAAAAAAACTTAAAAGTGAAAAAAGTCGATTAAAGAGGCGTTTAAAAAAATTCTAAGAGACACTTTTTGTTGGAAATTAGTTGTAGAATCGACCCCTTGAATTCCTTACAGCTGTTTTGTAGACACCCTGTATAGAATCGGGTTATGGATATACGAAAGCTACGTGCCCTTTGACAGACTTATTTTGTTTTTTCAAATAGGATTTCGGATGATCGTTATACAAAAATAATAAACCGTTCTGTAATAATTTGCACTGTTTTAATACTACAAGAACATGAGGAAAATTACGGTCTGCTACTGCTTGTTTGAAAAACAGAGTAACTAGTTGAATTTTGAGGGTTACGGAGAGCGTGAACCTCATCTAATCCCCCTTTTCGAGATGAACACTTAAATTGGCTGGAACCTCAAAGGGGAATACGTTCCGATGAATTTATTTGTATTGCGTGGTCAAATGTTTCCAATGCCCAATTCTATGATCATCTTTCTAGAAAGAGGTTAGCGTGTGCTCGACGATGTATGTTTGAGATTGCAGGACGTCACAATTTAGAGGTGTGTAGGACGAGGTCATTTGGCGGATTCGAATCCCAAACGGTCACTCATTACAGAGACCAGGTCTTTTGAATCCGTTCACTCACAAGACAAACAACCAACGAGTCAGAGGTATAGTAACAAACACGAGCGAGTCTGTAAACCGAACGAGTCGAAACGTTGGGATTCAGGTCGTGACTCGAAAAAACGCCGAGTCGAAAAACCGAACTAGTCGGAATAGGTTACAATGAGTAGGCGATTTGAATGAATCGAATGAGCTAAAAGATAAAAACAAATTAAAGATCGATTCGAATCGTATGAATCAGTCTTTGAGAGTGTTTTGTCTTTTTAGTCCTCAGTCCATTCTTCACTTGGATGATGGAAGGTTTTGCTTAGAAAACCACTTCCATCTACTCCTTTCTGCTGATACTTCCTTGTCATTTTCACACAATAATGATCCATGTACAAACATGCATGTATATAAATATACATTATACATCCATATTGAGAGCAATTAATTTATTCTATTGGCCTTCTGCCTTTGTTCTCGTAATTTAACCGGAAAACTCGATTGGTGGGTTGATGAACGAATGACCGTGTTCATTTAGATAACCCGTTCAGTTCTGACAAGGTCATTTTGAAGATAAGGTCTTTTCAATACGTTCACTCCTGACCGACACACCTCTATCACAATTTGACACAATACTAATCATCTTATAATGCTCTATGATTATCGCCCATTAAAATCACCTGAATCACCTTAGTGTTTTTCTGTGCCGTTCCACAGTTTCTGGTACTTCACTGTAACTTCCCTCAAAAATCAAAACCCCTGAAGAAACATTGAAAGTAATCGCCAGGAAAGTAACTCGATTTGAATTAATTGAATAAGACCAAACTCCACAAGAAAGAATATTTAACAGGAGACCTTCAATATTTTATTATCGTTCTTGTTAAGATTTGATTGCAGTTTTTATTGATTAATTAACGTATTGTTTCAATAATGAACCTTAGGGAATCGATCACGAAAAAATACGTTAGTAACCGTTCAAAAATAGCAGTTTCACTTTTTTAAAGTATTAAATATTGAATTTTTTAAAATCTGCCGTGCAAGGTATTTTAGTCGTGTATTAGGGACCGAAATTGAAATGTGGTACTTGGAACTAGAAACTTGGTTACCATTGACCATTGTCGACTAAAGTACATTCAGTTCAGGAACTATTTGAGCCTCATAGCTTGTCGTTGCTGTTAGACATATCAAAATATAGTGATAAAGTATCTACTCATAGTCACACATCGCCTATTGAGGATTTCAGCACTTGAATGCTGAGCGGATAGGACGCTGAGGGGTTTGGTTTTAGGACTTCCACAAATACCCCTTGAGGACTCAGTAACCCACTGGAAGTGAACTTTGGCTTCATTTATTAGTTTTACATTGAGGTTTCCTGATTTGAGTAGGATAATTATAACATTTTTCACCAAAATTTTTTTTTTCCCTCAGTTTTTATGAGAAATTTACATCAAGAAAACTGTGTTATTATGATCTAGAGATACACATATTTTAAATATGATATTTGATCACTTTTTAAGAGTTTATTGGTGTCAGACGCTCACGCGGACAAAGTCTCATGTTTCTCCCTGGGAAACCGAATCGTTGCAATTTGACCCCGGAAAAGGTAAATCGACGGCTCCCAGGGAAAACAATTCGTAAGGCCCACGTATCCAAAAAACACGGCACGTGGAGTCCCCTCCACGGTGAAATTTACCGCGGCATGATTAGCGGAAATCTATCCCCGCTTTCGCTAATCTGCCGAAAAATTAACGCCCAGGAAAAGATCTGCACCCAATCAGAGAGGTGGAAGGACTGCAGGGAAAAATACCGAAAACATTCAGCCACAAATATTTCTGAAGACACGCCCCCATCTGTGCAACAAAACCATTGTGTGCCGCCAAAATCGGGGTTGTGCATCAGTATCCGGAATCAAGTACTTAGGAACAAGCAGATAGTCGAATAGAAGTAGATAGAAGTCAGGCCTAACCACTGAAACCGGAGAAGTTTGGAGTTTATTTCCATTTTGAATAATTTGGAGTCCAGATTTTAAAATGTATATCATACGTTGCGTTGTAGTTGTCTATCAAGGCACAATTTTGCTGGTTATCACGTTTAATAATCAAACCTTTTATACATAATATGTATTGATCTTAAATGAAATTTGATCTTAATTAAAATTGATCTTATTTTATTGAAGCTTCATATTATGAAGCTTCAATAAAATAAGATCAATTTCAGAACATGGAATAATCATGAGCGTTGAGTTTATCGAGAGTGACAACGATGCACAAGTGTATAACGTGGTTATTACGATGGTTATTATTACAACGTTGGTGATATATTACAACTTTAATAATATTGAAGTAATATATTATACAGGGTGTCCCACGAAACGAAGACCCCCCCCCCCCTCTAAAACCGTTATTTCAGTGGTAAAATTAAATTTTTTTTTTGAATCCGCATGTTTTTTTCCAAGGACCTCCAATACGACCACGTTGCGCATTGGACAAATGGCAAATTGTGCGCATTGGCAAATCGTGCGCAATGCACACCAACTTCGGTTTTTCAAATGAGATCCCTCATTTAGATTTGGATTCTACGCAAAATTTCATGAATTTTTCACTCCTCAAACGATTTTTTGTTTAAGACCAAGCCGGCACAGGAGGCGTCCAAAGTTGCGCAATCGTGAATATGCGCAATTTGGAATATTTTTGGTTAGGCCAAGTTTGGCACATGACTTAGCACTATTTTTCAACGCTGATTCACGTGGTGACGTCTGTTTTTCGATTGGTTAAGGTTCTAGTGCAATTCTTGAAGAAAATTAGGTTGAAATTCCCGTTTATGCTGTACCGAAACAGATTATTTCCTTCCCCTCCTCCTTTCTCAACCGGGCTAGGTACCAGCAATGGCGGAGTTAAAAGAAATTTAAAAAAAAATGCCTTCTTAAAATACTGTGAAAATTAAAAATAGAAAAATAAATATTCTACAGAGAGAAAGGGTTTCTTCTCTTTTCAAAGCATTTGTTCAAAATGTCCACCATCTTACTGCAAACAAAATTGCATCCCGGGACAACCAGTGCTCAGTTAGTGCACGCGCAATGGATTGCCGATCGATGGTTCGAGCTGCCTCAACAATTGTTCCTAAGACAAGAGTACATCGAGTTCCACGTCGAAGGATCGAATTGATGAACGGCGGGAATACAATCCTGTAGACACGTTTCCAGAATGTTGAAAATCCCTAACAACCTGACGAATAGCATTTCTGGTGGGTTGGCGCCTACCAGGATACCTCTCGGCGTACACTCGAACGGCACGTCGCAACTGAGAGTTGGTCTGGAAAAAAATCTGGACCATGGTTGTCCTCTCTTCCACGGAATACCGAGTAGTTGGAGCTCGAGGCATGTTGATCACGTAAAGGTGCCAACACAGAAAGAATACGACTGAATTAATCGAGTGGATAAGTGGGCAAAATGTTCTCTTTCCTGTTTTCATGATTGGTCAAAGTTGAAAGGGCTGTTGTTAGACATAAGAAGTGATTTGATAAACACTAGCCGTTATCAACTCTAAAGCTTTGTATTGTCAACTTACTAATCACAACAATGAACTATCGTTCAAAAGGCATTTTTTAGAAGGCGATTTTACTTCTTTTAACTCCACCATATCCAGTTCCCAGAGAGTGGAGGGGAAGGAAATACAGCATAAACGGGAATTTCAACCTAATTTTCTTCAAGAATTGCACTAGAACCTTAACCAATCGAAAAACAGACGTCACCACGTGAATCAGCGTTGAAAAATAGTGCTAAGTCATGTGCCAAACTTGGCCTAACCAAAAATATTCCAAATTGCGCAAATTCACGATTGCGCAACTTTGGACGCCTCCTGTGCCGGCTTGGACAAAAAATCGTTTGAGGAGTGAAAAATTCATGAAATTTTGCGTGGAATCCAAATCTAAATGGGGGATCTCATTTGAAAAACCGAAGTTGGTGTGCATTGCGCACGATTTGCGCAATGCGCAATGCGCAACGTGGTCATATTTGAGGTCCTTGGAAAAAAACATGCGGATTCAAAAAAAAAAATTAATTTTACCACAGAAATAAAGGTTTTAGAGGGGGGTCTTCGTTTTGTGGGACACCCTGTATTACTTGTGATTTAAGTTTAACCTGCTGACGAGTGTTATGAATTATTAATTTTATTTTTGTTTCAACATATTTGTTGTCGAATGGATGGTGGCTTCAGGTAGGGTGGTCTGATTTGAGAATTGACTAGCAATTCATTTCGGAATTTTCGAAGCGAAGGTAAACATAATAATAATTATGACGCAGTTACGTTCCTTTATGATACAAACTACGTTCATTATACTTCATAAAGGCGAAATAATAGGCGAGTTTGTGTACAATCCGTATGCAGGCGCAAGGACGTGCGAGTTCAATATTCGAAGATCCCAAGACGGTTTTAGTTGTCAGGAGTCTAATCCACCGTGATAAAAGATACAAATCCGGACTTCCCGTGGTATTGAGGTCCTCTGGCTACAATCCACTCACAACGGCCGTCCATCTAAGGCGAGAAGGAATGGTCAGATGAAAAGGTGGAGCAACGAGCCCGTCTATTCAAGGAGAGAAAGGGAAAAAATCAATTTAATTTTTCGTCAGGACTGAGTCACCTATTCAAATGACTTCGGATGAGTCAATGGCGAAAGGACGTGATTGTAATACCTGGAACAAATGAGGTTCAAAGAAGTAGGTAGTGCGTACATGAGAGGGAGTCTGTGTGAGATGTGACCTTCGTGAAGGTTGGATCGTCGATATACGAAATGTTGAGTAACTTTTTCGGACAATTATGCACTATAATATCACGGTTTAGGTCACAAGAACTCCATTTAGACAGAATAACAACCAATGGAGTGCAGTCTTGTTCATTTACCACCAAATTGCTTGCTATTCGTGCAGAGTAAAGTTTGGTCTTCTAAAATCAAACTATTCTCTCGTATTTCTGTTGAGGTGCACATAATTTTTCGACTAGAATAATTAGGGGTTCCTACCCCTTCATTTCGTTCCATTGGGCACCTCAGTCCCTCGCAAAGAATTGATAACGTACCGTCAGCGCTAACCTGTGCCTCCTTCTAAGTTGGAAATACAAGAACCACCGAAGTTTCAGCTAACTACGAAAAATCCAAAATCCCACCTTCGTCTCGTTCTTGACCGATTGAGCCCAACTTTTCACCCTTGGATTCTGAAGATCTGGTAAAAGTTTGAACTCGATCAGATATAAATAGCGGGGAAGTGGTAGAGAAGGTTAGAGTCATCTAAAATGAGGTTTCCTGGTTAAAAAAATAATAATTAATAAATGGTCACCAGGCTGGAGCCACGTGGCCTATTGATTCCACGTTATCGAGGAAATATATTCAAGAGTACGTGAAAACTCCAAAACTCTTCAACAATGCAATGATTGGTCTTGAGAGAGTTTCAGTGGGTCGCCGTTCCTTCCTCGTTTCCGGTTAGTCTAATCTCTTACGAACCGATGCTCCCCCCCCCCCCATCTGAAGGAGCAACATTGCCACTCACGGCCCACAGTGCCTTCTCATAGTTGGTCAGTTTTCATCAGCGGGTTTTCCAAATTTTCGCTAGAAATTTTTATAATCTCTACACCCATGTACTTGTTTAATTTCAGAAGTAAAACGCTGCAAATTATTCCCCAATGGTTTATTATTTTTTCTATAGATCAATCGTCTGCAAAGCCACCAACCATCCAACATGAAGAAAAACATCGATCGTATTTCTGTCAGCTATAATTTGAACGGAGATTAGGCCTCTTTAGCGATTCACACTCGTGTTTCTGATTTATCGTACGTCCAAATCTTAAATTCTCGTAGAGAGCGAACGATTTGTCCTACAGAGCTCCGGGTGGTCTCAAAAATATTAAAAATTCTATAGAATCCCAAATTGAAGGAAAAACAATACCTTTATATCAAAATTTTTTGAGTTAGGGCGTTTTCAAAATTTCAAAATTCATTTTGGAACCCTTAGACGTAACCTACATTAACCAAAATCTTCGGGGCACAACTAGACCCCAAATGGAGCCTACATACCAAATTTCATCGAAATCGGTCAATTCTAAGTGGCCGATTCAGCTTTTTTGGCCGGTTATTTGCCCATAAATAACATAACTTATAAAGGTTGCCATTTCGAAAACGCCCTAAAATCTAAAATTTTTTTAAAAAAACAATACCTACCTTTATATAAAAATTTTATGATTTTAGGGCGTTTAAAATTATTTAATTTTATTTTAAGTTTAATTTCCAATTTAATTTTTGATTTTAGGGCGTTCAAAATTATTCAATTTAAGATAGTATTGCATTTTTAGAGGACTCAGTAGGATCAATCGTTCGTTCCCCCTGAGAACTCAAGGGATGAACTTACGATAGATCAGAAACACGACTGTGAATCGCAAAAGAGGCATAATCAATCAAATTTTATCTGGCCAAAATGCGATCTTTGTTCGTTTTTCCGAGTTGTCCTCAGTTTTGAGTCTTTTAAAGACTAAATTAGCGACCAATAATAAAATTTCATGATGAAGGCACCCACAACTCTTCATTACTTCGAACTTGAATGTGAAGCGTTTATTTCTCCCAAATAAGTAAACCTGTTGTGAAGTAGGTATGTCGTATGTAGCCAGAGGGGTGATCTATATAGGAGTAATAAACCCATGTGTAATAATTTGCAGCGTTTTTAAGTCAATGTTTGCAGAACACCAGAATCCAGTGCGAGTTGGTTGGCAGCTATCAGTGGCGTCTTCTCCAGGCAAACATAGCAAACACTGTTTGCCTTACTAAAATTATGCAAAATGGATATATTAATTTTTGTTGAGATTCTGCTAAATTTCTATGTTTCACAACTAATAATTGCTCAGCTGATTTTGGAAAATATTTATAACATTCATTGACTATTTCATAATTACTAAGGAAGTTAGATGAAATAGGAGAATGGAATAAGTACGTATTTTGCTTGGGTACTAGCCTGCAACACACCAGAGAGTTGTAAAGGTCTGTAACTACGACGGATTGTGGATGATACGCGAACTAGTGCGGGGCCCGGCGATGCAAGGCAAACAGAAAAAAGAATTTCGCGGGACTTTTTTGGATGAAAGGCGACGATCAGTGGGTAGGAGGAGAGTCAGAGCGGGGTCTAGTACTGTTCTTCCCTCACGACCACATCATCAGCCAAGGCAAACAATTGAGGAGCTGTTTTGTGACCTTGAAACCAGAGAAACTTGGAGGATGGGCCATGGATACTAATTAATCCCATGGCGAGCCATGAAATATCCATCCACCCACATTATCTAGAAAAAATTAAATTGAGTTACGCTTCCTTAGATACCAGTAATCAAATTTGTTAATGAAGAAATTCTTTATTTTTTCGAATGGAGTGTGAAGCGTTTATTTCATCCTAGTGAACTCGTTTATGAAGCTAAAACATGGTTGGTAGGTAGTGACAATGGCAAAGCTGTGTTGTCTTTGCTGGCGCTTGATCTATAAAAAAAAAAAAAAAGTCTGCCAAGTGGGTGTGGCACATAGCTTCCTCGTATCCATAACCCGATTGTATAGATGATCCGATGCATAGTAAGTTAATCTGAAAAAAAACACCAATCTCTAAGTACCTTTCACTACCCTCATAGGGGACCATCCACACGCTAATCTGGACAATACTAGAAAATTTCATCAAATTCGGACGAAAAATGTAAGTGCGGTAGTGATTGGATCTAAAAGTTTTTAGCTTGACAAGGATTCGAACCTGGGACTCCTACGTGGGAATCCAGAGCATTGCTGACTGACCTATCAAGGGGGTGGTTGAATGGGGTTTGAGATCCTCACCTCACACGCCACTGTTACGGCTGTTACAAGGATTTTACGTTTGCGCATGCGCAGAGGCTGCTGTAAATTTTAAGGCCTTGATTTTCATTGGGGATCATCTAAAACCTAATCCGCGTAATCACTGAAAATGTCATCGAAATCGGGTAGAAATTGTGGAAGTTATGTCTGTTACAAGCAATTCACGTTCGCGCATGCGCATCGGCTACTATCAATCCGGGGGTGATGATTTTCATAGGGGACCATCTAAACTCTAATTTGTAACATCCCTGAAAATTTCATTGAAATCGGATGGAAAATGTGGAAGTTACCGCCGTTACAAGGAAATTCACTTTTGCGCATGCGCAGTCGCTTCTATCAGTCCCAGGATGATGATTTTCATAGGGGACCGTCTACACACCAACCCGCACAATCCCTGAAATTTCATCAAAATCGGATGGAAAATGTAGAAGTTATGGCCGTTACAAGGAATTCACGTTTGCGCATGCGCAGTCGCTTCTATCAGTCCGGGGATGATGATTTTCATAGGGGACCGTCTACACACCAACCCGCATAATCCCTGAAAATTTCATCGAAATCGGACAATAACTTCGTATAGTTATGCGCGTTACAAGGAATTCATGACAGACACACAGACACACGGACACACAGACACACAGACACTGAACCAAAATTGTTCAGAAAGGTCTAAAACGCAAAACGCGAGTGAAAATTTTGATTTTGGAGAACTTTTTTCTTTCATCCTTGAAAAGTGAAAACAAAGCAACCGCTACCTTGGTAGACTCGGAAGCAATAATGATCCTTTGTGTACTAATTTGCTGCGTTTTTGATCATTATTTATTCATCTAAGATTGGCCGAGCTGTTTGCCTGATGAATATTTTCACCTGACAGCTATATTCCTTCCAAATGACAGGGTGTAAAATTTAACACATTTAATGTCCCATTTGGTTGGGCATCCATAACCCTCTCACTTTATTACACGGCTCTTGTGTACTATCTAAAATGTACACGCGAGACATCGGGATGTCAACACCACGATTCCTCGTGTCGATTCCTTCGTTTTGTTTCATCATCGAACGTACTTCACGTCCAAAAGTGACGTAGGACGGGATCGGCATCGTGAACAAGGGGAGAACAAAATCGAATCCCCCCGACTCGATCTTAATTCGTGAAGAGAGAGGAAGAAGCGGTTTCATAGGAGGTCGTCCGTATCAATGGAGTCGACTAGATCCTTTTACAGAGAATAAGAGCGAGGACTCCGGGAATGCTAAGGAGCAATCAAAGACAATATTGTTTGTAAGGGTTTGCAAACTCATCCTCGAGCAAACTGATCCCTCCTGTACAAGACCTTCAGTCACGGCCAGCACCGTGTGTTTTCATTAGCGCGACCTTCTTCAGAGCTCATTCCGCCTTTTACCCCGTCACAGCGTCTTTTCAGAGCTCGGGGCAATAAAACTGTCTTGGTTCTGCGATTTGAAGTAATCTAATAATGTAATTGAGGGCTGTTGTGGGAATGAGCAAAAGTAATAAATTCGTCCTGTGGATCCTTGAAGGATGCCAGCACCTTTCACTTATCTGGCTGTCCGTTCTCGAGACGTTCTGAGAATGGTAGGCATAATAGCTCGATGATGGATACATCTCAGCTGGAAACATGAAGGTTAGACAATTTCTTGCCATAAGGGAGAAATAGAAGATCTCTCATCATTATCTTTCTAGAGCATTCACACCTCGATACCCTCATCCTAATACCACGTATCGATGAATCTCGAACTTATCAGGAGAGCATACAAATTATGCTACAGAAACTGTGGAAATTAATGATACGAGTTCGAACTTCAGTTTATCTTAATTATTATGATAAGTGGTATTGGATCAGACGACACCGAGATTTGGTACAAGGTTATAAACGATTGACTGACAATAACCAAATCTTTCGGAACACAACTAGACCTCAAATGGAGGTCTTAAATCATTTTTCATCGAAATTGGTTCACGGGAAGAAAGGAAAGTGCCAAGTGAGGCGGACGGACGGCAAATTTTGATTCAAAGTTGGATTCTAAATACCTTGGAACGTAAACCATCAAATTTTCAGGGGGTATAAAAAATATTTTTCTTACTCGAATCCGAAGGTTAATTATTGAATCATCTACAAAATTCACTGGGTATCTTTAATAGATTAACCAAGTCTAGTTTTGACAGTGTAGGAACCCTATTTCATGTATAATTTTATTAAATAAATAAGCTCATCGGCACAGGGTGGCACAACATCTCAACTCTCAATGCGCTTAGTCATTCACATGAGATTCTATTTAGTTCTTTACAACTACACTCACTGCTTATGTGTGTCACTTTCTTTAGTGTTTTTTTTTCTTTTTTTTTTTTTTAATAAAACATCATTAGGACGACTGTACCGGTTCCCATGCGAGTGGGCGCCGATCAACGAGAACTTACGGAATATACCATAAAAGCTACAGTATACAGTCGAAAAATGCTGGAAATCATTTTTCTGTATATATATAATTCGCCTGCAAAAGAATGAAGAACACAGGTTTGCCATTGTCACTACCTATCAACCATATTTTCGCTTCACAAAAGAGGTAACAACGCTTCAAACTCAATTTGGAGAAGTAAAGAGTTGCGGAATATGGAAATTTGATTACTGGTTGCGTTGCTGAGGACGCAAAACTGAATACAAGTCGAAGATACGAACTACGATAGCTTTTTTGCTTGCTTAAATTTGACGGAGATTAGGTCTCTTTCGCGATTCACTCGTATTTTTGATTCATCGAAGGTCCAACCTTCAATTTCTCTTGGGGAGCGAACGGTTGGTCCTACAGAGCTCTGGGTGGTCTCATTTGATTCTAAAAATTCAATAATATTTTCAGTTAACGAGAAAAATTACCTTCACATCGACAGTTTTTGGGCTACGGTGTTTTCCTACTTTCAGCCCTTATTTTCCAACCCTTAGAAAGGACTGACATCAACCAAAACTTCAGGCACAACTAGACCCCAAATGGAGCCCATACATCGAATTACTTCAAAATCGGTCCATGGTAACTAATGAAAGTGCTGAGTACGGAAAACGGTGGACAGATGGCCAACAAATTTTGAACATTTGTTTTTCTTGGCCGAATCCGAAGGTTCATTATTGAAAATAATAAAACAGAAACCCATTCAACCCTGTGAACGAGGATTAATTGTAATTCCCGGTTCTTTTATGCCGTTTGATCTGATGGATCGAATTTCGAACTGAAAATTGATTTGGATTCTGATTAATCAGGATATTATTGGTATTGTAAGTCAGTTGTTTGGAAAAAAATGGTCAATTATATTGAACAAACAAAAATGTGAACACCATGGACCTCTCTTGAGGTCCAATAGTCGATTGTTGATGTCATGGGTTTCTAAGGGGCTTTTTGGTTTATTATTTTCAATAATAAACCTTTGGAATCGACCAAGAAAAAAAATTTTAACACCCCCTCAAAATTTGATGGTTTACGTTTCAAAGTAGGTACGTAGAATCCAAAAATCGAATAAAAATTTGGCCGTCCGTCCGCCGTACGCGGCACTTTTGCCACTTGACGTTGACCGATTTTGATGAAATTTGGTATGTAGGCTCCATTTGGCTCCAGTTGTGCCCTGAAGATTTTGGTTGATGTAGGTCAGTTCTAAGGGTTCCAAAATGAATTTTGAAATAACTCAAAAAAATTTGATATAAGGGTATTGTTTTTCCTTCAATTTAAGATTCTATAGAATTTTTAGAATTTTTTGAAACCACGCGGAGCTCTGTAGGACAAACCGTTCGCTCCCTACGAGAATTTAAGTGTTTTACGTACGATAAATCAGAAACACGAGTGTGAATCGCAAAAGAGGCCTGAATTAGGCGGAGATTAAATCTCCGTTCAAATTTTAGCTGACCAAAATGCGATCGATGTTTTTCTTCATGTTGGATGGTTGGTGACTTTGCAGACGAGTGATTGAAAAATAATAAACCATTGAGTAATAATTTGCAGCGTTTTTGGTCTACAATTGGGTAATAGTAAATGCGCTTAAGCGTGCAGCAAAAACTCCTATCATTTATCTGTATCTTTTTTTGTGGCTGAAGGCTCAAGTAAGTCAATCCTTAAAGTACGTCTAGCCTCAAAAATGACAGTAGCCTCCGCGCCTAAATGTAAAATCCTTGTAACAGCCAAAACACTTACAGTTTTCATCCGAATTTGATCACATTTTCAATGATTGTTCAGATTGGCGTGTAGATGATCTACTATGAAAATCATATCCCCCAGACTAATAGTGGTTGCTGCGTATGCGCAAACGTGAATTCCTTGCAACAACCATAACTCCTACATGTCCCTTTCGATTTCGACGAAATTTTTCGGGATTGTTCAGATTAACGTGCATAGGATCATCTACACAATCGGGTTATGGATACGAGGAAGCTATGTGCCACACCCACTTGGCAGACTTTTTCTCTTTTTTGGTTTATTATTTTCGAAAATGAACCTTTGGAATCGATCAAGAAAAAAAAAATTTTAACACCCCCTCAAAATTTGATGGTTTACGTTTCAAGGTACGTAGAACCCAAAAATCGAATAAAAATTTGGCCGTCCGTCCGCCGTACGCCGTACGCGGCACTTTTGCCACTTAGCATTGACCGATTTTGATGAAATTTGGTATGTAGGCTCCATTTGGGGTCTAGTTGTGCCCCGAAGATTTTGGTTGATGTAAGTCACTTCTAAGGGTTCCAAAATCAATTTTGAAATTTTGAAAACGCCCTAACTCAAAAAAATTTGATATAAAGGTATTGTTTTTCCTTCAATTTAAGATTCTATAGAATTTTTAGAATTTTTTGAGACCACCCGGAGCTCTGTAGGACAAACCGTTCGCTCACTACGAGAATTTAAAGTTTGGACGTACGATAAATCAGAAACACGAGTGTGAATCGCAAAAGAGGCCTAATCTCCGTTGAAATTAAAGCTGACCGAAATGCGATCGATGTTTTTCTTCATGTTGGATCGTTGGTGGCTTTGCAGACGAGTGATCTATATAGAAAAATAAAAAATAATAAACCATAGTGTAATAATTTGCAGCGTTTTTTTCACAAGACTAGAACCAGGAGCAGGTTGGGAGAGAGGGTTTGTGTCTTTCGGGGATAGGTTTGTAGGGTCGACGGGTTCCGATAAATTTCACAATAAACGCGAAGGCATTTTTGGTTTTTTATTTTCAATAATGAACCTTTGGAATCGACCAAGAGAAAAAAATTTTAACACCCACTCAAAATATGATGGTTTACGTTTCAAAGTACGTAGAATCCAAAAATCGAATAAAAATTTGGCCGTCCGTCCGCCGTACGCGGCATTTTTGCCACTTGACGTTGACCGATTTTGATGAAATTTGGTATGTAGGCTCCATTTGGCTCCAGTTGTGCCCTGAAGATTTTGGTTGATGTAGGTCAGTTCTAAGGGTTCCAAAATGAATTTTGAAATAACTCAAAAAAATTTGATATAAGGGTATTGTTTTTCCTTCAATTTGAGATTCTATAGAATTTATAGAATTTTTTGAAACCACGCGGAGCTCTGTAGGACAAACCGTTCGCTCCCTACGAGAATTTAAGTGTTTTACGTACGATAAATCAGAAACACGAGTGTGAATCGCAAAAGAGGCCTGAATTAGGCGGAGATTAAATCTCCGTTCAAATTTTAGCTGACCAAAATGCGATCGATGTTTTTCTTCATGTTGGATGGTTGGTGACTTTGCAGACGAGTGATTGAAAAATAATAAACCATTGAGTAATAATTTGCAGCGTTTTTGGTCTACAATTGGGTAATAGTAAATGCGCTTAAGCGTGCAGCAAAAACTCCTATCATTTATCTGTATCGTTTTTAGTGGCTGAAGGCTCAAGTACGTCAATCCTTAAAGTACGTCTAGCCTCAAAAATGACAGTAGCCTTCGCGCCTACGCAAATGTAAAATCCTTGTAACAGCCAAAACACTCACAGTTTTCATCCAAATTTGATCACATTTTCTAGGATTGTTCAGATTGACGTGTAGATGATCTTTTATGAAAATCATATCCCCCAGACTAATAGTAGGTAGTTGCTGCACTTGCGCAAACGTGAATTCCTTGTAACAGCCATAACTTCTGCATTTTCCATCTGATTTCGACGACATTTCTCAGGATTGTTCAGATTGGCGTGTGGATGGTCCCCTATGAAAATCATCTTCCCCAGACGAATAGTAGTTGCTGCGCATGCGCAAACGTGAATTCCTTGCAACAACCATAACTCCTACATTTCCCTTTCGATTTCGACGAAATTTCTCAGGATTTTTCAGATTAGCGTGCATGGGATCATCTTTACAATCGGGTTATGGATACGAGGAAGCTATGTGCCACACCCACTTGGCAGACTTTTTCTCACATTTTTTCGCAAGACCAGAACCAGGAGCAGGTTGGGAGAGAGGGTTTGTGTCTTTCGGGGATAGGTTTGTAGGGTCGACGGGTTCCGATAAATTTAAAAATAAACGCGAAGGCAGTTTAGGTTTATTATTTTCAATAATGAACCTTTGGAATCGACCAAGAAAAAAAAAATTTTGAAAAAAAAAGAAAAAATAACACCCTCTCATAATTTGATGGTTTACGTTTCAAGGTACGTAGAATCCAAAAATCGAATAAAAATTTTGCCGTCCGTCCGCCATACGCCGTACGCGGCACTTTTGCCACTTAGCATTGAAGATTTTGATGAAATTTGGTATGTAGGCTCCATTTGGGGTCTAGTTGTGCCCCGAAGATTTTGGTTGATGAAGGTCACTCCTAAGGGTTCAAAAATGAATTTTGAAATTTTTAATATACCCTAACTCAAAAAAATTCTGTATAAAGGTATTGTTTTTTCTTCACTTTAGGATTCTATAGAATTTTTAGAATTTTTTGAGACCACTCGGAGCTCTGTAGAACAAACCGTTCGCTCTCAACGAGAATCTAAGGGTTGGACGTACGATAAATCAGAAACACGAGTGTGAACCGCAGAAGAGGCCTAATCTCCGTTCAAATTTTAGCTGACCGAATTGCGATCGATGTTTTGCTTCATGTTGGATGGTTGGTGACTTTGCAGACGAGAGATCAATATACAAAAGTAATAAACCATTGTGTAATAATTTGCAGCGTTTTATACTGATTCTGTATCATGCAGACTAACCCAAAAAGCGAATTTTTGGAACAAAAACACGTTCGAGTGGTTTTTTGGGTATAGAAAGTGATCATATTCGAAGAAATATATGCGTTATCTGACCGATGATGCCATGTGGCATCAAATTTCAAAAATTGAGAGATTTGATTTTTTCTTCTATTAAATACTTTTACACATATCCCCGATTAACCTATTACCGCCCAGTGTTGCCATAGAGGGCTTTTATTTTTGGAGGGTGCGGTGCACCTTCCTGTCTCATTCAGAAGACCTGGATCCTGGGGATCCTCTCCTCCAGACCTGTCTGATCATAGTTTTAATTTTCATCGCCAGCCATAAGGTAACTGGATCAGCAACTGGATTGGGTGAATGGCCTGATTGGATGTCATCATTATTGTCGATTATTCTTCCAAATACACGGTAAATCGAAGTACTTGACCTGGCTATAGGTTTAAGAACTAACAAGTACCCAACCAAATACCCATGTTGTAATCGTAAGGACAACTATACTTTATCTGGCGCCCCCTTTAGTGGTCTTTTTTGACTAATTATGAATGTGACGAAGAGTTGATGAATTAATCAATTAATATTGGACGTATTCCGCATCCAGTATTCCAAGAAAGTTCTAGTAGACTAAAAATCCGACTAAATCTAGAAAATTCCTATCAATTCTCAGTTTTAAAAAAAAGGTCAGTTCTTGTGGAGCTCTGCATTACGAATGGCAACGTAAACTCATGAAATTTGACTGGGAGATTTTTGAAATTATTCTTCCCGTATTCTGAAAATTTATTTGGAGTTGAAATATCGGATTCATTTTCAAAATATATGGGGTGGCGGGAGGCGGGGAGGTTAAAGTAAATGCACTATATTTGAATGTAAAACCTTTCCAAAATCCAGGCAGGGGCGAGTTACAAAATTTGATTCCACGCTGGGTTCGTCTTTCGAGTGACATATAAATTTGGTTGGTCACTCCAGAGCCACTCCAATCGCTCTCGAGGGGTGAGCGGCACTCGAGTGCCGCCTATAAATTCCAGCCGAATGTCGAGGGGTCCTTTTACCTTCCACGTCGGGGCGGTAGAATGCGTAGCGGGCAGCCTGTTCCCCTCCCGGTCAAACGCCCCTTCAAGCTCTGATCCTAGTGGTTAAAAACACTGATTAGCAAATTTACCTAATGATATTCTAAATTTTTGAGAGTCTGTAGTCGCAGGTGTTCAGCCAGGCTTCTGTATCAGCAGAAATAGTTGTCTGAGTACTGTTCATTTGAGTTACAGACTGATATATCGATATGTTTTTAATTAGAGACGTCTCCACTAGGGGTGTGTCGGTCCAGGTATTTCCCTGGAACGGTTCCAACGGTTACGGTGACAAAGATGTAACCGTTCCAAATTACTGGTACAGTTCCATTACCAGTACAGGCGATCAAATCCCACTCACATGGCATGGATGAAGCAGGCAGTCAAATCCCTGTCGTCCTTCTTCGATGCAATACAATAGCATCATTTTCCTTGACAATTCGCTAAAAGGAAGGAATTTGAACAAGTGTTACAAAAGAGGCAATTCATAATAAATAATAGTTACCAAACAATTCAAGGAAAGAATAATGACGTTGCAGTTTAATAACTTAACATGACAATAATAAAATAATAATACTGGAGACAACTTCCATGCTAACCAGTCCAGAGGATAACTTCCCGCTCAAGAGCCATTCCATGAACCATTCTCAGTCCATGGAAGTAGTAAGGGCGCTTCCAGGTACAACACGGAACGGAACTGAGAACAAGATCCATGCTTACCGTTCCAGAGCCATTGAACCATTATCTATGATATCTTATCGGTCCAGTTCCATCCTTACCGGTCCAGTTCCATCCTCACAAATCAGAATGATCAGATTGATGAGATGATTGATCAGATCATTGTGATTGGTGAGGATGGAACTGGACCGATGGAAAAGATTCTCTTCCCGGTCCAGAGCTATTTCAAGATATCTTATCAGTCCGTGGAACTGGACCGGTAAGGGTCGAGTTTTTGTCACTGCGTGGAACCGTTCCAACCTGATACTCGGTTCCACAGTCCCGGTACAGCTGTACCGACACACCTCTAGTCTCCACAGAGTACTGGAAACAAGTAAACGATTAGTCATCTGTTAAATAACGATTTTATAAGGTTTCGAACCGAAACTTTCGATAATATCGCTCAAATTATCGATTTAGTGTGAGATTCCGAATTAGAAGCATCACCATTCCTGTTTTGTTTATATTGTTGGAAACAATATGATTAATAATGTTGACAACAATATGTTCCCGAAATTTAAAATTCACTCTTGATGAAGATTTTGACTGTTAGAAAATATAATTTATATTATTTAGCAAATCAAAAATTTAAGTATTATAAATATTAAAATTCTCAGTAGAACCATTGAGGAGGACATCAACATTATAAATAATATATTCATGAAAGTCAATAATTTAAAATGTAATAGAAGTCAGTGGTAGTAATTTAAATGATAAGTACGAAAGTCAATAATTTAAAATTTTAATAGAACTGAATGATATTCCACTTTATATTTATTCCAATTCTTATTTGCAAGAAAGAGGAATTTCACCATGTCGGAATTTCCTATTTTGGTTTATTATTTTCAATAATGAAGCTTTGGAATCGACCAAAAAAATAAAATTTTCAACACCCCCTCAAAATTTGATGGTTTACGTTTCAAGGTACGTAGAATCCAAAAATCGAATAAAAACGCTGCAAATTATTACACAATGGTTTTTTATTTTTCTATATGGATCACTCGTCTGCGAAGCCACCAACCATCCAACATGAAGAAAAACATCGATCGCATTTCGGTCAGCTTTAGTTTGAACGGAGATAAGTCCTCTTTTGCGATTCACACTCGTGTTTCTGATGTAGCGTACGTCCAAACTTTAAATTCTCGTAGTGAACGAACGGTTTGTCCTACAGAGCTCCGGGTGGTCTCCAAAAATTCTAAAACTACTATAGAATCTTAAATTGGAGGAAAAACAATACGGTTACATCAAAATTTTTTGAGTTAGGACGTTTTCAAAATTTCAAAATTAATTTTGAAACCCTTAGAACTGACCTACACCAACCAAAATCTTCTGGGCACATCTAGACACCAAATGGAGCCTACATACCAAATTTCATCAGAATCGGTCAATGCTAAGTGGCAAAAGTGGCGCGCACGGCGTACGGAGTACGGCGGACCGAGACGGCCAAATTTTTATTAGGACGGCCCACAGTAAGACTTGGGCGTCCTTATGCGATCGATCTGGGGTGAAGTTGGACAACACTGAACAGAAAAAAAATAACCACACAGTAATCCGTTTTAGACCATTCTGAATCCAAATCCGCGAAAAAAACCATAGGTGGATGTCTGTGTAGGTGTACGAGTACGACATGTACTCGTATGTGTTTGTGTGTGTGTGACAAAATCTTGTGTCGTCTGCGCAGGCCCTAGTTCTCAACCGATTTTCCTGGTTCTTTTTTTGTTCGACGTGGAAAACTATCTTGTTGTGCACTACGTCGCCGGAATTTCGAATTTTGCCTTTTAAGAGGGGAAGGGGGGATAATGCTCAAAAAACGTGCGTTTGCGGGCATAATCTTGTAAACTCTGCCCAGGCTTCAATTTCCAACCGATTTGCGTGTTTCTTCTTTTGTTTGACTCAAATAACTCCCGAGTTGTACATGATTCCACCAGAGTATCAAAATTCGCAAGGGGAGGGGGCGAG
Source organism: Apolygus lucorum (assembly GCA_009739505.2). Taxonomy (NCBI): domain Eukaryota; kingdom Metazoa; phylum Arthropoda; class Insecta; order Hemiptera; family Miridae; genus Apolygus; species Apolygus lucorum. Next base: position 35,370,713 of record CM019178.2, read on the forward strand.
TGGGTGGATAATATTCACAAAATATCCGAATTTTCAATATTTTGGTTCCATTACTGCTTACTAACTGTACCCAAGCTTTAAAATTGAGTAAAAATTCTCACTATACCTCCGGATTTTCATTAATTATTCTCTGTACCACCATGGAAAATAGTGGTGCCACCATGGTCCCAGAACACCATAAACCTCATATTTCGTGGGTGTTTTTGTGTTTCACCTTGAATACGGATGTGAACCTCGACGGACTACCTACTAAAACTAATAGATGAAGGATCAATGTTACGACGTATTACCACTTTGGTGCCAGACTGGCACCATCGGTGGTGGTGGGTTGGTGGGGGGGGGGGGAACTCGAATTCGCATGTTGGTTACCGTAGGTCATGGATTTTAAAATGCTCTTCAGATTCGAGGCTCCCACGCCGTTAGAAATTTTATAGTGGATGAGGGTGGGGGCGGGGTCACTATTTCTTGCCTAAAGTAATAAATAAATCACATCGAGTGAAACAGTTCTATCGCTTACCAACTGGTTGAACTGATCTAATGCTTATCCAATGGGACGTCCCCTGGAATGCATGCATTACTAAACAATATGTTCAGATTTTTGGATTCTACGTACCTTGAAACGTAAACCATCAAATTTTGAGGGGGTGTTAAAAAAAAAACTTTTCTCTTAGATAACACGATTTTGTCGTACCATCACTGGGAGGAGACGGCGATCCGAACAGCCAATCAGCGAGCGTTCCCGCTTCACGTTGAAAAGATCCGGTTATTTTTTGAAATCAAAAATTTTGATTGTCTCCCAAAAATAACAGGAGACTTATTTTCCGAAATCAGCCCGATTTTCATCTATCCCACACCATTAACTATTCAGGAAAAATGCAAACGGAATTCGGTGAAATTCCTCAATCTCTTTTCAGTTTTTTAAAAATGTAAACTCTATTGTTATTATTATAAAATTACAATTGTGATTATATATGTATATAGTAGGTCTGTAGACCTTTTTAACGTGAAATATGAATGTAGGTCTCAGTCCATTGACTGTCCTACATAAAAATTCAAAATAAATAACGACAAGGAAAACAAAGTTCGAATTATGTTCAATGAAATGATTTTTCTTCCACTACAAATGGATCAAGTAATAAATCAGTTACAATACAAATAATATTAAATTTTTACGAAATCACGAAATTAAAAATTTGCCGTAAAGCTTAATGAATGGCTACACTTGAATACAAAAAAATTGTGGTGAATCGAAAAGTTGAACAATGATCACAAAGATTTCGAACTGTTCAATAAAACCAGCGAAACGAAAAACGCAAATTTATGGGAGGTTACAGGGAGATTACCTGTGGAACGTTTTTGAATATTAGAAGCGATATATCGTTTTAATTGATACTATTATGAGGCTATTGAGTATTCTGTAGCAGACAAAATATGGTACTTATTCCGAGTACTTGATATTATTTCGTATTTTTTGACATTTTCATGTCTGCTTTGGCACATTAACTGAAAAATCGTCACGGAAACTTGCTCACGCGACCAATAAATAAAATAGACTCACTGTGTTGCGAAGAGAACACTCATCTGTTTTCTTATTTTGATGCTTGGGTACATGAACTAACAACCTTACTTCACTACCTTGTTGTGTAGTGGTTGACATGGAAATGTCCCAATGAGTTGCAGACTCGTATGCAAGCATTCCTACTTTTTGAGGAAGGGTTGTAAAAATAGGTACTTAAAGCAATAATATTCTGTCATAAAAAAATGAAATAAAACAATAAATTAATTTTATTGACAGTTGAATTTAATAATAATTTAAAGTTGTTTAATTATTGATATTCTATATTAATTGAATGTGGGAAAATTCAAACCAAAAAAAAAAAAAAAAAAATAGAATAGGTAAAAGAAAAAAAATTTTTAATAAAAAAATACATTCTTTTTTTGGTTTTTGAGATCTTTTGGACGTCTGAAAAAGTGGTTTTTTTACCAGTCTACCTTGGCGAAAATATTAACAATATCGTCAAGAAAGTATCGATACCTCCGATAATGTAGGAAAAAGTATCGATACAGGAATATCGGTATGAGTTATTCTTCGAAATTATCGATACAAACATCGGTATCGATACCTAATAAGTATCGATACTCCGATATATCGGTGGTATCGTGCCGTCTCTATTTTCTAGAAACCGTGTTTTAAGCAGAAAATTGAAAATGAATGTTTTGCCCGAAGCATATCAACAATAACAACTTCCCAACACTGTGCTGGTGTATCACTCTTGAGCTGTGGAAACTTCCTCTATAATTTGAATTTGGTAAAATCCCGTGTGACTGACACCTGATTGGTGATTTTATGAAACGGACGACCGACTATCTTACTATAATGTAGTGAGATATTAGATAGTAGGATATATTAATTTGATTTATACAGGGTGTCTACACTCAAGATGGGCATAACTTTGGGGGTTCGATTCTACACAATATTTCCAACAAAAAACGCTGCAAATTATTACACAATGGTTTATTATTTTTCTATATAGATCACTCGTCTACAAAATCACCAACCATCCAATATGAAGGAAAAAAAAATCAAAAAAAATCAAAAAAAAATTTTTTTAAAAATCAAAACCACGAAATATCGATTACATTTCGATCAGGTCTAATTTGAACGGAGATTAGGCCTCTTTTGCGATTCACACTCGTGTTTTGATTTATATATATATATATTTCAAAATAAACACTTAAATTTTCGTAGGAAGCGAACGGTTTGTCTTACAGAGCTCCGCGTGGTCTCAAAAAATTCTAAAAATTCTATGGAATCTTAAATCGAAGGAAAAACAATACCTTTACATCGAAATTTTGTGAGTTAGGGCGTTTTCAAAATTTCAAAATTGATTTTGGAACCCTTAGAAGTGACCTACCTCAACCAAAAGCTTCGGGGCACAACTAGACCCCAAATGGAGCCTACATACCGAATTTCATCAAAATCGGTCAATGCTAAGTGGCAAAAGTGCCGCGTACGGTGGACGGACGGCCAAATTTTTATTCGATTTTTGGATTCTACGTACCTTGAAACGTTAACCATTAAATTTTGTGGGGGGTTAAACTTTTTTTTTCTTGGTCGATTCCAAAGGTTCATTATTGAAAATAATAATCCAAAATGTCTCTTTGCAATTTTTTCTTAACCCACTCAAAATTCCTTTTTTTGGTTAATTATTTTCAATTCCTTTCATTGAATTTTCAATTCAATGCCTTTGGAATCGAGCAAGAAAAAAATTTTTTTTTTAACCCACACTCAAAATTTGATGTTTTACGTTTCAAGGTACGTAGAATCCGAAAATCGAATAAAAATATTCCGTCCGTCCCCCGTACGCGGCACTTTTCTTAGCAACACTGGACCGATTTGGTTCAAATTTGGTATATGGGCTCCATTTGGGGTCTGGTTGTGCCGCGAAGCTTTTGGTTGATGTCAGTCACTTCTAAGGGGTGAAAATTAAGGGTTGAAATGATCGAGAGTGCCTTAGCTCGAAAACTTTCGAAATAAAGGTATCGTTTTTTCACCAATTTTAAATAGTATTGAATTTTTAAAAATTTTTGAGACCACCCGGAGCTCTGCAGGACAAACCGTTCGGTCCCTACGAGAACTTAAGGGTTTTCCTTCGATGAAACAGAAACACGAGTGTGAATCACAAAAGTGGTCTAATGTGATCGATACAGAAGAGTGATCCATACAGAAAATAATAATAATGATATTATTATTATTTAATAATGAAATTAATTATTAATTCATTATTATTTAGTAATGAAATAATAATAATAATGAAAATAATAATAATAATGATCTATACAGAAGAGTGACCTATACAGAAAATAATAAACCTTTGGGCAATGATTTGCAGCGTTTTTGATATCATTCGTTTCTATAAAAGCAAAATAGATTACACAACGGTTTACTATGTTTTTGTAAATATCGCCCGTCTGCGAAGAACATGATTTTTTCAAGTAGCTACCAACCATAATCATCGCGAAATAAGCGGTTTATGGTGCCCTGTCGGCCTCCGGATTTGCATGAATTATTCTCTGTGTCTTCATGGAACTTATAGTGGTGCCGCCAGGGCACCATAAACCGTATAATAATTACTAATTATTAGTAAATTACTAATTATTACTAATTATTAGTAAGCAGTAAAGGAACCGAAATATTGAAAAATCCGATATTATGTGAAAATTATCCCCCACTTTCCCCCTCCCCTTGCGAATTTTGATACTCTGGTGAAATCATGTACAACTCGGAAGTTATTTGCAAGCGCACGTTTTTAAAGCTTCAACTCCTCTTTCCCCCCCCCCCCCCCCTTGAAAGGCAAATTTCGAAATTCTGGCGTCGTAGTGCACAACTAGATAGTTTCCCGCGTCGAACAAATAAACAACCAGGAAAATCGGTTGATAACTAAGGCCTGGGCAGTCGACACAAGATTTTGTCACACACAGACATACACCTATGGTTTTTTTCGCGGATTTGGATTCAGAATGGTCTAAAACGGATTACTTTGTGGTTTTGCTTCCTCACTACCGAAGGTAGGGAAGCTTTGTATTCGTGAAAGAAGTGAAAAAAAAAATGTACTCCGAAATCAAAATTTCCACTTGCTTTTTGCGTTTTAGAGCTTCCCGAATGAGGAAACTAATGCGGCGTTGCCAAATCTTGTGCCACGGCATTCTGTTGATTTTGTCCCTCCCATCCCAAGTTATACAAGGGTAACGATTAATAGATCTTAGGTTTCCCAAAATACCAAAAGCTATTCCATCTCAAAGTGTATTCGTAAAATTCACCATCAACGAAGAAGTTGATGAGGATTGTGGAAGTTTTCTTCGAAGAATCATCAACCGTACGCACCATCAAGTGGCACAAATTGGAAACCATTGGAAACAACGGGGTAAAACTGCGGGGGCACGTTCCTGTAAATAATTGGGGCTTTTTCCATTCCGCCCATCATATCTTGAGGATAAGCAGGTCCTGAAAACCGCTGATTTTCACCTGCTTCTTGAGGAAAGGACGAATTGTAGAACGTATTGTACACTGCGGAGCCGGGCCACATCCCGATTTCAGCTTGCACGGCCACAGCTTGTGCAGAAAGAGCGTCAACCCGCTGGCGCGCAGTGAACATCAGTTGATCGTGCGCAGAAAGTTGCAGATGAGCAGAATGTGATTTTAACGCCCTTTGAGCTGCCACTCTTTGAGCCTCCTGGAACTCAAGTCAAATCAGTCAGTTACCAGTTCCTCAAGGGAAGTAGTCAAAAAACAGTTTTAGAAAATCAATTTTGTCGTTCTTATTTTTTAATAAAACCACATAAAATTCTGTACAGTTTGGTAAAAAATAAAATTAAAATTGGATGATTGGTTGATGAGTTTACTGACAGATTTATCGAACATTTTGAGTAGCGCTACAGAAAAATATTGAAGTTGCAAACAAAACCTTCTTGAATTACATGGATTCATGTATACTGATGTGAGCTGCCGCTCAGCAGCTCACTGTTCCCCCTATCAGGCCATCGAGGCCGTTAAGCCCTGACCTCGGGAGAAAGACCCCAGGCCACAGAGGCCAGTAAGACCTGATCATCAGCAGGAGGAGAAGCCCAACAGCCACACACAAATGGGCGTGGCCATTCAACGTGCCCAACACCACCTTGGGCACAAAAAACCAACACTAATTGTCAAGCCAGAAGGAAGAGCCCTGATCAAGAAAACCACTAGATCAACTGTTTTTGGCGTTGTTAAGTTGGCCGGACTGAGGAGGGGAAGAGCAAAATAGAGAGGAAGAGACCTGACCAGCTCAGTCCCTGAAGCGCGCTTAGCCAGCACAGTCTATGAAACCTACCCCCTCGTCCGTGAAGCGTTCTCCCCCGTACTATATCGACCCTGTATCGATCCGTACCAATAAAGTCCTCCTGCCTCCCAGTCGATCATTGATAGGCTATATCTAGTGAGTGGTGCTCCTCCAGTGAATCCGGCTTTTGTCCTGCCTCCCCTGGAACTGTCCAAAGGAACAGCGACGCGTCCCAGTCCGATCCCAGCTACTCCCCCTCTCAAGATCTTCACCTCGCCTCTCATCGTGCTCGGACTAGCTACGGTACCCCGTCACGTGAGTGAACATAGTGATACTCCTAATTATTGGCCAATATTAGGTAGTCAGTGGAAAGTAACTCAGTAACAATAAGTAGTAACATTATTCTGAACTGGAACGTTGAAAGTAGAACTAAAAAGTCATACCTGTATCGTACTTGTAACCTATTCTTAAGAAAGCTGTAATGTTTAGTCAAAATCAAGTCAAATCACATTTGCCTTTCTTAGTACGCCCTTCAGGCAGAACCGTGTCGTGGAACCCTTCGTTTCGAGTCATTCTTTAATAAATAACCTTTGCATTACTCTACACTTTCTTTCAGCATTTACCCTGGTTCTGATTGTCTCATGAGTATCGGGTATTGGACAGTAGGTAGTTAAAATCAATTGCACAAGTAACGAGTAACTTAACTTCATTCTTTATTTTCAACAACCGATACACCGCATTGGTAACAAAACAGGTAAACATATACATCAATTTCAAGAGTAACGAACAGTATCTTCAAAGTATAACGCAGCCTCATCTCCCAAGCCGCATCGAGTCAAGCTACCAACGACACGTTACAAGTTAAGTATAATTCAATTCCAAGCTTAAGTATATTGCATTTCAGTTGTTCCTAGAACCCGTTACACTCCCCATTTCAACAGTAACGACAATTTTTAGAATCTTTTAGTCCCGATCGAGTCGATACCCCGTCCAAAGGCTTACACTAAAAAGTACAGGCACTGAACATGGAACTAGAAGGAATACTGAAAGTTTCACATGTGGAGTGGTTTTGTCAGCCAGGCCCACAAAATCAAGATCAGAACAAATATGCTAGAGCGCAACAACTTGCAGTCAGAAAAAGAGCTGTCCTGAAAAGTCACTTTTCGGCGAACAAATGTTTTTTTTTTCTCAGTAACTACTTGACCAATTTTGTTCTCATTTTCACAAGATACTCACATAAATATAATATAGAGATGGTGCCAATAAATTTTGTTTGTAACTCAAATTCCGTGGATACAGATTTTTGTGTCCCGGAAAACATACTTAGATTTGGAGGCCAATATTTTTAGTTTCAACAAACTCTTTATACTAAAAACCCTTGGCAGTAATGTTAGTCCATATTAGCTGTGAAAATTTAGTTGAGATCGGCCGATTGGTTTGTCATAAGAAAAAAAAACACGAAAATGACCCATTTTTCTTCATTATAAAATAATATTTGCCTATTTTTTTTTTTTTTTTTCTATTCAACCGGAGTGGGCAAAATTGGCAGCAAATATGCTTACAGGTGTGAAGAATATTTCCTCAATATTTCAAATAATTTAGTCCGTAATTGTGGGAATTGAGAAAGCAAAACGAAAGGAAGGCGCCCGCGGGGCGCTAAAAGCGAAATACTTCATGAATAAACGGGTTTTCTCTGGCATTTATTGTTCAATCTTAATGATTCCAGAGGCAATCTTTTAGTTTTTCAATTCCCTTTATCTCTAGAGTTTTCGAGCTTGCGCACTCTTGAAATTTTCAACCCCTATTTGTCACCCTTAGAAGTGATTGACATCAACCAAAAGGCGTCCATGGCAGCTAGAAAAAGTGCCGCGGACGGACCGATTTTTTAAATTTGATTTTCGGTTTCTGCATACTTTGACACGAAAACATTAAATTTTGAGGGGGGGGGATAGTTTTTTTCCTTGCTTGATTCCAAATGTTGATTATTGAAAATAATAAACCGAAATGATCCGCGAGCGCGAAGCCGCAAACTCGGTAGGTGAGTAAAACGAGCAAAAAATCAGCTCAGAAATCAGAAAACCAGCTACCCTGAAAAGTAGTTCTTGGACGTTCTGAAACACGAATCTCTGAAACTTTTAGAGTTATCGACTCACTATTTTTATGTTTAATCTTCGCACATAATCGGGCGCGGCTAGTTTTTCAAAATATTCATCTTCAAAGGAGATACGGTCGTTTGAATCCATAAAAAATCTAATAATTTTATACTTTTTATATGTCATTGCTTCCTGCCCTCCGATGTTTGTTATACTTATAGTGCCAATATTTTCTTACACGTTATATTTAAAGTATTTCATAGTTTTACTAGCTTGTATAGTTCCCGAGAAAGCGTCTTTCAAAATAGCTAATTCTCCAGTCTGGGAATTTGATTTTGACAATTTTGACTTAAAATGTTTGTTTCTGAAATTGATTTTTTCAAATTTTAAAGTCTTTAAATACATATGAGTAGAATAATATGTAAAATTTTGAAGAAGAAAGATGCAATAGGTAGTTTATTTACCAAATTATTTAATTCAAAATTATTTATCAAATGAAGATGTAGATCCGGGCTAATCTTGAGGCCGAAACCCCCTGATATATTTACCATTATTTTGTTGAAGTTACTTTTGTTATTCGAGTGTATATTCATCTTCATTGTTGAATGATGAGTCGCCAATGAAAAAGGCGGCGGAAGAACGAGTTTTTAAATGCGATTTTTAGATACTTCGGAAAGTTAACACCGGATATGCAGTAAGAGTTTTAAAATTCAAAATTGTAAGGGGACAAAAATAGAACACATCAAGAGACCCAAGAATCTTGAGAATTCCTCAATTTAAAAAGCTGAGCACAATCTTCGACATACCTGAAGGTCCGAGCTGAGTGATCTCACTTGATTAGAAGCTTCTTCCAACTCTCGATCAGCTGCAGTCACCACCCCCTGCAATCGTTTCACCTCTAACGTCTCTTTCTTCACCTGGAATATAATAATAGTCCCTAGATAATTTACTGGTGACAATGGCAAAGCCGTGTTCTTTGCATACGAGTGATCTATATGGAAATAATAAACCTTTGTGTAATAATTTGCAGCGTTTTTTTTTTTTTCATTAATTTAAATAGCGACGATTTATTAAGATTTTGTTGATTCCAGTTGCTAATGAGGACAATCAATTATTTGGATTAGTAAATAATAATTATACTTACTTTTATCAATTTAGAATATTGTTCAAGTTTTAGAAACGAATGAGACCATCCAAAGCTCTGAACGATCATTCAACGTGACCTGCCCTCAAGCTTCCACATCTCTCACCCCCCATCATCCATCCAACCGTCTTATTCCTAGTCATTCGTAGAGTAATTTGTAGGTACCTGAGCCAAAAATGCATTCTTTTCATTCCTTCGCTTAGAATTTCAAGTCACTCAGTTGTGTTTCCCAGACAACTGAAAACCAAATTTCGTAATAAAGGCTTTGGGATTGGAAAATTTTGGCGATAGGTGCTTTCTACCGAAAGATAGTTACTATTAGTTAAAAACCCGAGTTCTTTGTAGAAAATATATAATACGGTTTTGTAATGATTTGGGTCAGTTATCATGCCTCCTCCTACCAATGAGGAATTTCACCGAATTCTGTTTGTATTTTTCCTGAATAATTAATGGTATGTGATAGATGAAAATAGGGTTGATTTTGAGAATAAGTCTCCCGTTGTTTTTAGGAGACATTCAAAATTTATGATTTCGAAAAATAACTGGGAAAACAGACCTCTTCAACGTAAAGCGGAAACGCTCGCTGATTGGCTGTTCTGATCGCCGTCCCCTTCCCTCGTTGTCCGATCGAACGAAGAAACCGAACAGTTTTGCCTCCGAGGACTATAAAGCTGGCCGTCCACTAGGTCGACAGCGCGACGCCGCGCTCCAGAAGTCTGGAGAGCGGCAGATTGCGAAAAAGTTTCGACCCGCGCCGCGCCGCGCCGCGCTGTCGACCTAGTGGACGGGCTCCCATTTATTTCCCATTATATTTCTAGAAATTTTTTTTCGCGTCGCGCCGCGCCGCACCGCGCTGTCGACCTAGTGGACGGGCACCTTAAGAAGTCAGATTTCAAAATCTCAGCACTTCAAGCGGCCGTACATGAACTATCCATGGTTGACGTCATCCTCCCGTTTTTTTAAACGTTGATATTTTCTACACTGTTTTGTTTATTCGTAAATTAGGAAGTACGGGCTGAAAGTTTGCCATAGGGGGCTTTTCGAGGTGCTAAATTTGATTTTGGGGTCAAAAATAGAAAATTCCGACATGGTGAAATTACAAATTCATTCACAAATTTTGTGAACTTATTTCTTCTAAAATTGTGAAAAAAGTAATCCGATTTTTCACAATTTTAGAAGAAATAAGTTTGTACCATTTACTTCCCTTTGGCTTCTATTTCTGAGTCACCCATGACACAATCGGTAGATTGAACGAATCATATTATTTGTTGTTCCGGCATTCGCCCCTTCATTCAGTCATAACGATGGTTCCGCAACACACAAAAGCGTTTCAGTTGAGCATATACCTCTCCTGTCAGTGACAACTCTCCCAAAGGGCTGACAACGGTCCAAAACAATCTGGTACCGGTTCATGATTTTGAAAGATTTACGATCAACAACCAAGAACCAAAAAATGCGATAATTACCGAGTTTTCAGCTTGATAAATTTGTTGGAGTAGTTTCTGCAATTTTTCTTGCTTTTCGTTGCTGTCGTTCAATTCATTCAATGCACCTCGCGGCCGGAGACGAAACCTTCGAGCTCTCTTCAGCTTATGATGGGTCCTCTGTACACCAAATATTGTACTGATATTATTTCTTCATTCTTAAGGGGGTATCAGTCGGTCGACGTTGGTTCCTTGTTCCGGGTCAATATTTCGCCGGATCGAAGGGGCAAAAACTTGAAAAATTGCACTTAAATTGGAAATTTTACATGATTTTTAAAATTCATTAGTGCACGGTCTTAGGGAATTAAATAACTGAATTATTGCCGTTGTAATCATCAAAATAGTTCAATAATTTCCAGAAAAAAATTGGGAAAACCGTTAATCTAGTTATGTTTTTCCCATAAAACGTAGGTAAACTTGAAATTTTCAAGGATTTTGGAAATTCATTAGTGCAAGGGCCTTGAGAATTGAAAAACTGATTCCAGCGGCAATATTTCAGCCATTCAATTCCTTAGGGCCGTGCACTAACGAATGTCTAAAATCCTTTAAAATTTCAAAGTTAGGTACAATTTTTCAAGTTTTTGCGCAAAAACATAAGAAGTTGCACTAAACTGAATAAACGGTTTTTCCGATATTTCTGTGACAATAATTATTGTTCGATTTTGATGATTCCAGCGGCAATATTTCAGCCATTCAATTCCTTAGGGCCGTGCACTAACGAATTTCTAAAATCCTTTAAAATTTCAAAGTTAGGTACAATTTTTCAAGTTTTTGCGCAAAAACATAAGAAGTTGCACTAAACTGAATAAATGGTTTTCCCGATATTTCTGTGACAATAATTATTGTTCGATTTTGATGATTCCAGCGGCAATATTTCAGCTATTCAATTCCTTAGGGCCTTGCACTAACGAATTTCTAAAATCCTTTAAAATTTCAAAATTAGGTACAATTTTTCAAGTTTTTGCGCAAAAACATAAGAAGTAGTACCAAACTGAATAAACGGGTTTTCCGATATTCCTGTGACAATAATTATTGTTCGATTTTGATTATTTCAGCGGCAATATTTCAGCTATACAATTCCTTAGGGCCGTGCTCTAACGAATTTCTAAAATCCTTTAAAATTTCAAAGTTAGGTACAATTTTTCAAGTTTTTGCGCAAAAACATAAGAAGTTGCACTAAACTGAATAAACGGGTTTTCCGATATTCCTGTGACAATAATTATTGTTCGATTTTGATTATTTCAGCGGCAATCTTTTAGTTTTTCAATTCCATAGTCCCATGCACTAATGAATTTCAAAAATATTTGGACATTTCAAATGTAGGTAGGACGTTTAAAGTTTGAGCCCCTGCAATTTAGGGAAATACTGACCCGGAAAGAGGAACGAACGGCGACCGACTGAGACCCCATCGTAAGTTGTATACGTTGTCTATCTACTACCCAATAAGTAGATACCTACGAAATTGATGTTAAATGATATTTGACAATGGTAAGGTATATTCGAACATGAGAGGCGCTCTGTGGATTTATGAAGGACTGAATAGTGTTAATTTAAATCGAAGATTCGTTTATCGAAGTTACCACGGGATCGATTTATCTATAAAGCTGAATCTCGACGATGAGTTGAGATTTGAGTTGAGATTTATGTACAAAGTTGATCTTCAATGAATACGATCACCGACAAACTTGAGTACCTAATCTCTCGACGGCCTGACGATGTTGTCTTTACAGTCAAACTCTCAGTTCCTGTCCCTTTCGACAAATTTCTCAATAATATACATGAGCGAAAAAAATAAAATAAAATAAAAATAGCAACATCCGAAACCAAATTTATTAAGATACTGGAGTAATACTACGTAATAATGGAGGTAAGTAGATATAAACATTCCGCAGATGGAAAGAATGGTGCTCAGTGACCGAATATGACGATAGACTTTATAATTTATATCATGTTATATGATTGATTCCCTGTAGAGGTCGATAAATTGTGGTGTTCAATGTTTCTCTACCGTACAGTAACAACTTTCCTCCAGCTCCATTCTATCCGTCAGAGGACTGATGAGTTGGTAGGCTGATAGCAATAAGGTCGGCTATGCATATTTTGCTTACCATTGTAGCAGTTTGAACGTTCATGTCTCCTGTTGGTAAATTTCTTCCCCATGTATCCTGGACTACGAACAAAATTCAATACTCTCATTTCGACGTCTACCAGAATCATTAAAATCAATTAAAGCACACAAGACAATTGGAGTATCTTATGTGTTATCAATATTACTTACCTATAAGATTAACCTAGGGGGGTTATAGGGGTAGAAATACTCCCGTTACTTGTAAAAAAATATACTTATATATTCCTTACTTGAGTAATTGCTTATGAAAATACTAAAATGATGTTACTATTAGGGACCATAAGATTTTTCGGTCTTTGTTACAGCGGGTTTGAACCTCTCTCCTTATAAATTGAGTGGTTTAAAGAAAGACCCAACTGGTTTAGAGGATCCAGAACCAACCAAACGTTGAAAGAGATATTGGAGAATGATATGAATATGTTTGGAAAACTCCGAATTCATTTCAAGGCTCAGAAAAAAGAGTTAACCTGCAAGTGATGTCTGAAGCATGTCGGTGATGGTGACATTACTCTACACCTTCCTGAGTTCTATTAAATTCTGGGGGGGTTCCGGTAGTCGTGATTGTGCGCCAACGCGTTTCGCGGCCGAAATAAGAACCGATCCTTGCGGGAAAGATCGTGAGTTTGAGTCTCGGTCACCTGGCGTGTTTGCAGGCATTTGCGGCTCGCCGACCCCCTCGTCGCAAAAGGGAATGGAAGGGAAAAGCCATGAGCAACCAAATCCGATCTTCCCTTTGGAAGACAGCATGATGACGTCCTCGACGCCAGTGTTGTGATCAGCGACATCTTCGCATTTCTGTCCATCCGCTTCCTTAGCTCATGTGGTAGGAGCTCCGATTCAGAATCGGAATGATAGGAGATCGATCCCCGGTCGAGGGAAGTTAATATTAGATGACTAAACAGTATGGCGCAGTCGGTAGGACCCGGATGGTCTCCTCAGCATTTTTTAGAGAAACAATAATTCATTAAGATTAGGTCATCAGAGGTCGTTGAGGTCAGCAGATCCCCCCCAGTCAATAAGGAACAATAATAAAAACTCCGAAGCCAGTCAAAAATAGCGCGTTCTCACTGGGTTGGAAAACGCCGACCAAAGCTGCCTCTCACCTCCTTGACTAGGTAACGGAGTACCTAAGATTTCCTAACGGGGGGGGGGGGGGATGTGATCAGCAACGTCTTCGCATTCCTGTCCATTCGCTTCCTTAACTCAGTGGTAGGAGCTCCGATTCAGAATTGGAATGATAGGAGATCGATCCCCGGTCGAGGGAAGTTAATTTTTGATGGCTCAACAGTATATCCCTTTGGGAGCGTAGGTTCGAGTCCTACTGACTGCACCAACCATACTGTTGAGTCATCAAATATTAACTTCCCTCGACCGGGGATCGATCTCCTATCATTCCGATTCTGAATCGAAGCTCCTACCACTGACCTAAGGAAGCAGAAGGACAGAAATGCGAAGAGGTCACTGATCACAACAGTCGGACGAAAATTCAACCTGAAAGTTCTCTTCAATAATGGGACAAAAAATAATGCATACACAATGTGTATGAATATGTCATATTCCTGAATTAATTGGTTTTCAGTAAGAAGAGTTGTTAATTTTTGCCATTAGGTAACTGCTCTTTTTTTTGGACTGTCAATTTTGCCACTTCTGATCGGTTATATTACAATTGGCAACACTGTTAGCTGATTCGTTGTTTGTATTCCTTCATTAATTGCAATTATTAACTTCATCTAATCTCTCCAATGTAAAATAACACCAATTCATGTCCACGATCGTTTTCCCATTAAGGGAGAAATTCGTAAAGTTCTACAAAACGTTCATTCCACCATTGCTGCGAAAAATATCATCATCTATCAAGTGACAAAGTTCACCACACCGATCTTTTCTGCGTCTCTTTCATATTTCCCGTTCCTCATTAGTTTAGCACTTTTCACGAGTAAGAATGAACTAAGTAAATACAATACTAGTTGTTTTAACTGACTCACTGTAAATAATGAAGAATAACGTCAATATCTTGTATGACAGTACATTCATAAATCACTCAGCCTTTTCTATCGAACACGAAGAAACGAACTCCGAACGAAATTACTCAAATTTTTGACTTTCGTTTCATAAGTACATGTTCCTAAAATTAAATTAGCCGTGAATAGCATGTTTATTCTGTTGAGCTCGTTACTGTATTCACTAACCATGGATTTCAACGTTGCCTAGGATCGTTTGGTCGCTACCTACCTTCAAGAACTTAGAACGAATAGTGATTAGGAAACAGTGTGCTTCGCAACTGAATGTTCCTGACGGAAATCAGCTAAATGTCAGTTCAAATCTTGTATCATTGCTCCGAATAAAATGTCAGTAGTTCCTTGACTACCAAGAAGCTAAAAAAGCTGCGTTTTAGCGAATTTTCAAGAAAAATGAAGCTATTGAAGCTAATGAAGGCCTCAACATGTTTAGAATGGACTTCGAAAAAAAAATTTCGGTGACCGTTTTGGAACATTCTGAAACGATCCCCGAAGCAAAAATCTTTTCGTTTCCGCCAAAATGTTAGTTACAACAAACAAAAGGACGAGTTCGTTAGCCAAAAATTTTGGACTACCATAGTGGTCAAAATTTCAAAAGTAGTCCAAAAAACGGAGTTTTTAAGGTTTTTGTGGTTATTACCTTCACAATCATAGTGATATAATATATTTATATGATATAATATATATTTATGCTCAATCCGAATATACCATATTATGGTATATTCGGATTGAGCATAAAATGTTTGATACCGATGTACTTTCCAGAAATGAAAATTGTCCAAAAATATAAGAGGGTATGTACTTTTATTTATAAAATTAAAACGTGCGTATATCAATTTGTTGTACCCAGAAATGCAGTAGCCGTGTGGATACTCCATGAGTGAATGGAAACGAGTACAACATGGAACATGAATATGAACTCCTAACATCTTCTAAGCATACCCAGTTCATACAGTATGCTGGTATGGTACACTGAAAATCGAAAAAAAACATTAATAGGCGAGTTGGTCCTCTATGAGTTCGTGGAGACGAGGTTTAACATGAATATGGACTCATAACATCTTCAAAACATACCCTGTGCATACAGTATGTTGGTATGGTATACTGAAAATCGAAAAAACAATGAATAGGCGAGTTGGTCCTCTATGAGTTCGTGGAGACGAGAAGAACATGAATATGGACTCCTAACATCTTCTAAGCATACCCAGTGCATACAGTATGTTGGTATGGTATACTGAAAATCGAAAAAAACCAACAATAGCCGTGTGGGTACTCTATGAGTTTGTGGAGATGAGTAGAACGTTAATACGGACTCCTAACATCTTCAAAACATACCCTGTGCACACAGCATGTTGGTATAAGTAGTATACTAAAAATCAGGAAAAAACAAGAATTTTGTAAAAAAAAAAAACACCCTAAAAGAAATTGCAACACCATTGTTCCTTTTCTTAACCATATCTTCAACTGAAAGATTTCTTTGAAAATTCGCTCATACATTCATGCTGCACGAATGGATTTTTTTTTTCTCAAGGAAAATATTTAACTGCTGCGTAATATTATGCTGCGTTTTACACACAGAAAAATTTCACTTATTCTCGCTACCAGTCGAATAATTCTCTGTATTTTATAAAAATAAATACACTGAGGAAAAATAATATCGTCGATATAAACGAGTATGCAAAGGCTGTGTATGCCACCACGTGCACGTGCCATGTATGATATCCGATGTACAGTGCGAACGATGAGATGTACTCAACGAATGTCAAGAATCCAAAAGACATCCCAAGAAGACCTTGTGGGGCTGAAGTGAAGCAGAGGGCTCTCAGAGCGACGGTTCCCAGCGTTCCTGCAATCCCAACGAGTACTCCAAATGGGATAAGTCGGTACGGGGATGCGGTATTCCCTGGTTTGACTTGATCGAGTACTATTGAACGGAAAGAAACATCAGCGTACGAAAGTACTCCATATATTCCGCCTTCTTGAATCGAGAAGGTTGCTCCTATGTCCGCTTCGAAAATATTGAAACTAAACGTCCCTGGTGGCAGTTGAAATATGGACATCTTTCCTCGTAACAGTCGATATCTTCTCGTCCTGTATATCCCGTTGACGTCCGACACTGTGATCGTAGCGTTATTCAACGTTTTGGCCGCATTGTACAAATACAACCTGGGAAAGGAACCGGTATTGGACCCCGGTGGTCCTTCCATTATAGGAATCAATCCATTCATCCGGATGATGTCTGGCGGGTCCAAAATTATGTAACCGGTAGTATGTTTTGGCTGCACCGATAAGTACATAGAGAAACTCACGTTGATCCCGTGGTACAGCAATTTGACTGGGAAAAGAGTTATTTTACTCACAGGGTACGCCACCATCGTGGCTGCCTTTTCAGGAATGACATAATCGTGAGACGAAAAAGTTCTGTCCTGCGGTGTCACGCTAACTGACGTTTCCCTCGTGTTGTAAATCCTCACGTATCCTGTATTTCCGTCATAAACCAGAAATTCCGTCGCTCGGAAGGTAAACGAGGCGTAATATATTGCCAGAAGGCCGGCTAGGAACCCCCCGAAGAATCGTAGGTACAGATGCTTTCTCACGTTGAGGCAAGAGAATAGTGGCCAAACCAAAAAATACGTCAAAAATGAAGAAATCAGTTCTATAACTCTGGTAAATTCGAATTTCCCAAGGATTCGGAAAAATCCCACGGATTTCATGGTTTTGAAGAGTTCCGCGTAGAAGGTGTCAAATTTTAGTATGACTACTAGCGCGTATCCGATTGTTGGGAGAAGGACGGCGTATAATTTCAACAGTTCCTTCGTTTTACCGATCGTCGTTCTGTCACATTTACCTTCGGTACTGTCTAACCAGCCTTTCTTTTTGTGTATTTTGATGTTCCGTTGAATAATCCTCATCAAGCATGCGGTGAAAAAGCAATGCAAAACTTTGATGCTAACGTCGGAATATTTTCTCTTCGTCGAGGGTCTCAAGAAGAAGACGTACAAATACAAACAAACACCGCTGGTAACGAAGGACAGCTTGACGTAAATTGTGTACGACGCATGCCCTGACAAGTTCACAATCAGACCGCCGTGTGTGTGGCCGTTGACCCAAGATATGAAGAAGATGAACAGCATAATGGATGATTTGGATCGATTCCCCATTGTGTCGAGACCAAAAACAACCCTGAAAAACAAGGAATTTGTAAGGACGAGGTTTCTTAAGAATATGCCTTACTCTTTGTTAGTTTCCCTATCATCAGTTTCGAATCAGTTGCGAACAGAATTTAATTCACTAAGTTGTGCTTGTGCATTAGTGGCGTGTATGTGAGGCATACATGTCTCTCTTCAGTCGCCTGTCAAACTTCACCCAATCTCTATACCCGCTCTGCAATTAAATATAAGACTGAAATTTATTATACCTAAGACTGATTTTTCAAAAATATGTAATTTCACAAGTTTTTTAAAAAATTAGTTAAGAAATGTTTTTGGAGACCACGTATTTTTTTATTTACTTTTTTCGAAATACAAAAACATTAACTAAACAATTACGTGTCTTGTTTACACAACCCTGACGGTTAAAAAAGGACTTTCTCTATTCGTATATATACGGGCATATATGCCCAAAAAGTGTAGTGTATGTAAGACATACACGCCACCAATCGCGTAAGAATAGAGGTGCCACTAACGGAAGGTTAAGTCACTAAGTTGTGCTTTGCATCTTCAACAACTGTAAGGCTGATTTCGTAATGAAGGCACCTAAAACTTTGGTACCTTGGTACTATTATTAATGTCAAAGCTCAGTTCTTTGCAGAAGGGTGATCTTTGCACAAATATGATGAACCGTTGTATAATGATTTGCCGCTTTTTCTAATTTATAACTCGTCTTAACAAAAAATGTTATTCGCATTTGTCTCTACAGCATATTAACAATTCGTAAGTACTCCACCTTCTGTCAGCAGGACCCCCTTTTCAAATACAAAGCAGGTAACTGGACATTTTATTGACTTCGTGTGATTTTATGCCTAGAAAGATGTCTATCAATTTACTTCGTAAGCATTATACTCGTAATTAGGCTGCTCTTCAAGCACTACTCCCTTCAAACCTGCGGGCGAAGACCTACAATATGTTTGTGCCTTGCAGGTTAGCATGATAAAAGCAGTAGGCGTTATGATGAATTATTTTGCTGAAACCCGCACTTTGGTTCATTTTTTTCAATAATGAACCTTTGGAATCGACCAAGAAAAAAAATTCAACACCCTCTCAAAATTTGATGGTTTACGTTTCAAGGTACGTAGAATCCAAAAATCGAATAAAAAGTACGCCGTACGCGGCACTTTTGCTACTTATCATTGACCGATTTTGATGAAATTTGGTATGTAGGCTCCATTTGGGGTCTAGTTGTGCCCCAAAGCTTTTGGTTGAGGTAGGTCACTTCTAAGGGTTCCAAAATCAATTTTGAAATTTTGAAAACGCCCTAACTCAAAAAATGTTGATATAAAGGTATTGTTTTTTCTTCAACTTAAGATTCTATAGAATTTTTAGAATTTTTTGAGACCACCCGGAGCTCTGTAGGACAAACCGTTCGCTAACTACGAGAATTTAAAGTTTGGACGTACGATAAATCAGAAACACGAATGTGAATTGCAAAAGAGGCCTAATCTCCGTTCAAATTAAAGCTGACCGAAATGCGATCGATGTTTTTCTTCATGTTGTATGGTTGGTGGCTTTGCAGACGAGTGATCTACATAAAAAAATAAAAAATAAACCATTGTGTAATAATTTTTAGCGTTTTTTTTCGCTTGTAGCCTCCTATTTTCTGGAATCAAGGGGGTACGAATTCCAACGATTACATTGATGCATACCTCTCGCGTACTCATCGTCGCTCCACCCACCTCACCTGCAAGCCAGTTTTACCAGGAAAAGGCTGCATACATAAACAATAATAAATGATACTGTGGTTGTATAATGTGAACAGGTAACTTCTTTGGGAAAGATCTCAAATCCAATCACTCACCTACTTATACATTATCTTATACTTATACATCTTATACTTCTACCATTATCAATTGGAACAACCACAACATTAATTTAATTTCATACCTGATAAAATCTGTGGACTTCAAGATGAACATGCTGACCGCAGTTATCTGGAAAGAACAAGATGGACATGATTGAAATGTTTGGAACTCGGTTGGTGCATTATTTTCTACAGTGAGTTATGTGTTGTTTTATGTAATCATGTGTTGATGTCAAGTCCCCATGTGACAACGGTAGTCTGCCTGGTTATGAACAGATGCCTAAGAGAACTTGAAAATGACGGCCTCCGCTGGGCTGTTAGAATGTGACTCTGAACAGTCTCTTAGCAATTGACCAGAGTAAAGCACATTTTTGATAACTTCATTGAAGCGTTGAAAGTTGGTAATTATGACTCACCCCTAACTCACTACCAACCTATGGTAATCCACGAGCATACTTGAGGCGGCAAGTACTCGGCGAGCATTAAAACACACAACACGATTAAGAAATCAATCTTTTTTGGTCAGAAGGGGGGGGGGATAGAACCCTCCAGTCAATTTATCTTGTAATAAATACATTGAGCTTCTTGGAATTTGAAAACTAAATAACGTATGCCAAATCGAATTTTTGCAACCAAGTGAGTGTAAACAAAACTCAGGCAGATGAAATGGGATATATAATGTTCATTTTGGTTTATTATTCTCATTAATAAATACTTAAATGGAATCAAATTACTAAAACGCCCTATCGGTATCATAGAGTTTTTCAATTAATTTAAAATAGACATGGAATTCTAGAATCGAATGAGACCATTCAAAGCTCAGTAGGACCAACAGTTCGCTCCATGTGGGGATAAATAATTATGTTGTTTGGAACGGACATTTCTATGCCGGTGAAACCTGGTCAGCGACAGACTAAGAGAGAAAAACATTGAAAGAACATTGAACATTTAAGGAGTGATAAAAGTCTAGTAGGTAGTTGTCGAAGCATAAGGGATTTGCGAAAATTGTCGACTGATTTGCCAAAAGTTCAAATCGGTGTGTCGAATGAACTGAAGTACAATACCATAAATACGGAATCATTTATTATTTTGTCATTTTCAGATCAACCTCCCGATCGCCATTTTGGCAGCTTTTCAGGAGAGCTAAAACATTGGTCGCCAATGACACTACGATGTGATCCGATATGACAAATGTGTGCTATCTATTGAGTTTTCGATTCGATGGATGGATGCTCTGGTTAGGTGTTGTGTTTGCGTGCAGTCGAATGAAAGCGATGGCTTTCTCGAGGAAGTGAGCCTAGTTCCTACTCAACAGTGCTTGCTCTAGGCCGGCAGTTTTGTACTGTCTCTGTGGCGCCTTGCCTGGCCCAACCCGTGGGAGGAGTGCAAGGAATATCTATCCGCAGACCTCGGCGTCTGGACCCAGACAGACCGGCGGGAGGTGGAACATTTACCTATTACTATATTTACTAGTCGGCCTAGAGTTTCCTACGAGGGCTTTCGAGAAGACAGAGGGCGGCGCCTTGTGGGGCCAACCGTTTCTTCTGCTGAGCTGGGCTTGAGACAGAGAGGTAGGTAGATGGAAAGAATACTACTTGATTAACGGGTGAACACTGCATGAAGGGAATTTTGGGTGTGTTGCTTTTATACTCTAGGTACCATGGCGAGGAGAGGTTTGAGGGGGGTGACGTCAGTATGAAGTACACCCTGTGTACCTCACCCCCCACCTCCTTGGTGAATCATCCCGGAACTTCCCTACATCTTTCTTTATTGGAGAACTTAGATAGGTAAGAAGTCATTACATCAGGTATCCATGAAAGTCCCGTGTGAGGCACGGACCAATGGACCTATTATTTCCATGAGATGGGAAATGGTGTAATTCAATAATGAGAGAGGGAGTCCTTTTTAGGAAAACGCGTGGACAACGATTCCAACTCCTTTTATCCTACTAAAAGGACGATAAAAAGGGGGATAGGGATAGGGGATTCCTATCTTACTAACTCGGGTTCATCACGATTATGAAAGAAACCCTGTCTGGGAATTATTGTTCTACATTGATTTCAATGCATTCATTTCCGTTTACGCGATTTGAGTTCGCTTCGTAATCTGTATTAGCTGTGTTAATTGAGAGAACCTTCCTAGTACTTACATTTTCACAGTTCATTCTAGATTTCCAATGGGACGTCAAACAGATAAGTTAACTTTTACCTATCTTATACCAAAGTATCCACTATTTGGTGTCCCATCACTTTCGGAGGTCACCCAACGCCCCTGGAATTGAGAATTCTCTTGCTAGAGTGCTAAACCTACAACTGAGCTGTTGGACGAAGAGTTAGGAACTCAAGTAAGTTGTCATCGATGCTGTATGGGTTGGATAATAAATTAGAAACACAAGAGGGCAAATGAACGTTCACTGACGGAGGTGAGCCAAATTTCAGGTGTTCATTCTCTTCTACCTCCTAGTACTGCGAATTTGCTTAATTTTCAAACTCTTGTACCTATCAAGCTCCAAGTTTGAAATGCGACGTCCATGGAGATCTGATCCAATCAATCTAACAGCTATAAAACATTGTCGATAACCAAATTATAAATTATAACCAAATGATATATTCTTCCAAATTGACGTGGAGACGTACACCAATATTGTTCCAAACAATAGGGTGTGCGCCTGGGTAGGAAAAACTGTTTATTGTTATTTTTAATCTAAGGTAGACCTCACTCAGAGAATTTTGGTACCAACCGCGACCTTCTAGCGTGAGTAGATCTGTTTCTAGGTTTTTTCAAAGTTTCGACCGTTTATGACGTCATAGTTGGCTGGGGGGTCCCGCCCAGGCGAGAGGGGCGCGTGACGTCATAAACGGTCGAAACCTTGAAAAATCATAGAAACAGATCTACTCACGCTAGAAGGTCGCGGTTGGTGCCAAAATTCTCAGGATGTAGTCTACTTTCGATTAAAAATCTTAAAAAAAATCAAGGCGCACCCCCCATTTGAAACACTATAGCTAGGAACTAAAATTATCCAGTAGTCAAATAGTCTGGAGAGGAGAGGAAAGCAAATTTTGTCCTGTGTTAAACGTAGCCTTGACGTTGGAAAAATAGGCAAAATTGAAAGTTAGCTAATCAATAATGAATACCTTCTAATTAATTTCCCTAATAAGGGGATCTCAGTTAGTGAAAAAAAGGGTTTCCCCTTTTTCTCTGGAAATTATTGTTTGATTTTGATGATTTCAGTGGCAATCTTTTAGTTTTTAAATTCTCTAGGAAGATGCTCTAATGAATCTCGAAAATCCTTGAACATTTGTGGACTTTTACTTTTGGATTTGAACAAGTGGATTTGTGTAGAGATTATAGAAATAAGAAGAATGATGGAAACTGACCAGCAATGAGAAGGTTGGGGGAGGCACTGGGGGTGGTGGGTGGCAATGTCGCTCTTCATAGGGTGGCGGGGAGGGGAGGGGCTACCAAGGGCCGGTACATAGGAGATTAGACTAACCCGGAATGAGGGAGAAACGGCGACCGACTGAGACCCCCTGAAATAATAGGTAAACTCTCAAAGGGGATAAATAGATCAGAAAGTGGGTTTTTGGGTGTTGTGTTCTGCGTGAGTCGAG
The DNA here is from genome assembly GCA_009739505.2 of Apolygus lucorum. Taxonomy (NCBI): domain Eukaryota; kingdom Metazoa; phylum Arthropoda; class Insecta; order Hemiptera; family Miridae; genus Apolygus; species Apolygus lucorum. The sequence goes on from CM019178.2 coordinate 35,394,023, forward strand.
TGAGGGCGATGGTCGTCTCGATGCGCTGAATTGTTTCTAGCCTGAATCCTACTCAACGGAGAGATTGATCCCTAAAGCCCAGAGCTTTAGCACTTCATCTTCGGCGCCTCGCGACCGACCCTACAGATAAGCACTTGCAGAATCTATCCGACAACCTCGGCGTCTGATAATAGACTCACCGGCGGGAGGCGGAACATTTAGTACCTAGTGAAGCCTACTGTTCTGAAGAGGTCTCTAAGGGGAGCTAGAGGTTCGGCGCCTTTATGGGGCAAACCGTGTCCTTGGAAGAACTGGGCTGTAGGTAAGACAAGAAATGATAAGTCGGATAGACGAGGTACGAATGCATGTAGGAAGACCCCTGAGTGTGGCTTATATACTCAAGTTATTATGGTGAGGGGAGAGTGGAAAAAAGGTGATGTCAGATGACGTGTTCTTTCCCTTCCTCACCTCGCCTGTGTTGTTGATGTCTCATGCCTACTCTGGGTTTTCCTACACGTCACTTTATTGGAGAACTACTGAATATAGATGTATGAAATTACATCGGGGGGGGGGGGGGGGTGGGGGTGGGAAGCAAGTATAGAATTGATTTTTGGAGGTGACAGCTGCCACGATTCTCCCAGGAAGAAGGCAGCCATCTATTTTCCTCTGTGGATTAGACCCCAACTTCATTCGGTGGGGTGATCCTCAAATTCCCTTCGCAGTAACAGTCTCCATCTCCCCGTTATTGGCTCAGAGTTTATCTATTTTACTCCCGGTACCAACTTCACTCCTAAATTTACTCACGTTCCACACTAACCCCGCGTACGGGTTGCCTTTCTGATTCCCTTTGACTGTGTCCTCCATGAAGACGATGCTGACGATTGTGAAATGGAATGCAACGCTGAACAAAGCGACGTTGTAGTGTCCGACGTACGAATCAGCCAAGATACCCGCAAACCAACTTCCGAAAGCAGCCCATCCTTGCCAGTACAGATTGTTTATTGCGTTTTCACGTCGTGTTAGTCCCACTCGTATCAGTTCTTCAACGTTGTTGTTTCTGAATGAATATCAACGAATAAAGATAAATCATACTCGTCTATCAAAGATTGAATCAAGTTAAACATAGAAGAAATACATTTGGAATATGTATTGGTTTTGGAAGGTGTAAGTAGTTGGTAGGCATTGGAAAGTACAGCTGTTTGGAGGTATTAGTACGAGTAGATTTGGATATTGTCAGGTAATGGAAGGTATATTTCGAGGGTGAAGAACCAACGTAGCCTAACCCACTTTTGTCAACTTTTCAGGAGGCCCAAAAAACTGCTTCACAGCTTAACTACTTAACTACTTAGCTTAACTACTTAGCTTAACTGCTTCACAGCACGTCTTTCTTGGTAATTTTTTGACACCGTTGTGTTCCCATATGACTCAAAAAGTAACTGATAGCTTTTTTTGAGAAATTATTGGCTAAATGGAATTACTTGAGATAGGCTATGTTGGAGGCAGATTTTTTTTTTTTTTTTACTTAAGCTGTGTGTTACTCCCTAAACCCCTTCCAAAAATGCCCAAGTCAACAAACGAGACAGAACCATTTTAGCTCAAGTCCGCAAGACCGAGAAATAATAGCCTAAGTCACAGAATTGGTCAGAAAGATAATGACCCAAGTCAAGCAAGATTTTCTGGCATCATCTACCTTGGTAAAAAGATCATAATCCATCCCTTTTCAATATTAATTTGTGCAATGGTTTTACTGACTCTACAAATAATAATTTCCACATGCTCATAACACAAAAATTACTATAAATAACTCACAATTTCATGGAAGAGGCTGGGCGACCATACCCAATGACAGGGAAAACACTTGCACACGACTTTCTCCCGTTTCCGTTGACTAAACTGTTTATCCGACCACACTATTGGATCCAGAACATCTATACAGTTATGATCTTATCTCAAAAAAAAGTGACATGTTGGTTCTTCACCCTCGATATAATAATTGGTAGTTTTAAAAAGGTTCATATTGTTCCATCCTCCGAGAAGTTTGCAAGAAATGACAACAGTTAAAAGGCAATGAAGACATGTCTATAATAGACATTTGGTTTTCCTTCCACGATGAACGTTCTGCGCCAGATATGACGTTTTTATAACACTGTCAGGTACAGTGGTGCTTTTACTCCCAAAGCTCCAAACTCCGGAGTCCAAAAACCCGTAGAATAAATCAAAAGCTTGAAGAAGCATTCTACTCTTTCTTCATTTTGGTTTTCCTGATGTTATTTCGTTCATCCAAATAACAAATAATTAGTGATCATAAATAATTTACTGATAATGAATTATTAGTAATTAATTATAAATAAATTTCGTTGATAAATGAACCTTTGGAATCGAGCAACAAATAGAATTCAACCCCCTCAAAATATGATGTTTTACGTTTCAAAGTATGTAGAATCCGAAAATTGAATTAAAAAATCCGTCCACCGAATTCCGTAATTGGCACTTTTCTTGGTTACCATGGACCGATTTTTATGTAATTTGGCATAAGGGCTCCATTCTTTGTTTCGTATTATTTATTATATATCAAAAATTTAATAAATTTGCCATCAAGAATTCATTGTAACGTTAACCAATCACTCCTTCGTCATTTCATAATTTAATGATAATAAAATATGTTTTCACCTTTCTCGTGTTAGGTATGCTTCTGCATAACTATAACCAAACTATATTCCATGTTCCACCCTAATCTACAACTCCGAACTGATAATTGAATGTATGATTGAGAAAATTGATTGAATCAATATTTTCAATAACGTATACAGTAGTTACGGTGACAAGGAAGCTATGTGCCACACCCACTTGGCAGACGTTTTTAAGTAGGTATGTAGCAGGTATGTAGTAACTTTGTGCCTTGTAGAGGGGCGGGGTGTGGCCACGGGGTTGAGTGAGTTGGGCATCTCGGTAGTTGTACTCCGTGGTATCACCACCCGTGTCCTCCTCCACTCATAATTGAAGTGGTGGTCTTTTTAAACTTTTAGTAGACGCTAAGCGGTACTCCGTACCCCACCTGTCTTAAATCTGAAGCAGGGGGGTATATGTTGGTTTGATGTCAGTGACTTCCAATGGTACTCCCAAAGCAGACCCCCTTACACAAATTGCATGCGTCACTAATTACTCATAGACTAGTCACTCATCAGTTTTAAGGTGTGAAAATGACGAATCGCGACGGTGGTATGCAGTCCCGAATTCCTGTAACACCGATAACTTCTACATTTTAGATGTCGCCTATGAAAATCATGGCCTGCGGACTGATATTAGCCACTGCGCATGCGCAAACGTGTATTTCCTTGTCACAGCCATATCTTCTACATTAAATGTAGAAAATGTAGACAGAAAAAATTTAGACAAATTTTGTCATCCGATTTTGAAGAAATTTCCATGGACTGTACGGATTTTCATTATCTGACATAATATTATTTACCTTTCCTATCCTTCCTATTCATCGAACATATATTTTAATACCCAAAATTAGTTGGAAATTATAAAAAGTGTATGTGCGGTACAGAGTACCGATAGCGTCCACTAATGTCTCAATCGATATAGCGCCCATTAGTGGGATAAATAGGGACTTCCCTTCATCTCTCTCTCCCACCCCCACATTCCTCAACTTCCATCCTCCATAGGGCCGACGTCGTGTGAGTCCTGGGCGTCCTCTCCATTATTATTTGATTTGTATTTTTATTTCTCATTATTGGCGTGCCCCCTAAAAAGATGTGTTTGTAGCATACGGGTGATCTATACACAAACATAATAAACTTTTGTGAAATAATTTGCAGCGTTATTAGTATACATTAATCTCGTTTCATATCACGCAATTATGATGTTTCTGGTTTTCACACCATTAACCTCGACAATGGTTGGATGTTCAAACCTTAACTAATCCTCAAGACCTTGAAGATAGAAATAAATTTTCCGAAAATTCGGCGAACTGGGAGAAGATTTCTGTTGGACCCTAATCTCAATAGAGTCGACTTATAAATAATTCTCACCTTTCAGATATCACCCACGCAGCGAGAGCTATGAATATCTCCACTAAAACGAGCAACCACTCCCTGATTTGTAAGTACTTGCCCGGGAGCACCAGTTCATCCAATGTTTGCTCTGACACGTAACTTTTTCTGCTTGAGATTGTACCTCGATCACCAGCGCTTCTCTTCCGGCCTATTGACCGTGTGGATTGAGCTTTTGAAGAGGAACTTTCGACACTCCGCTCACGAGAATTCACTGAAGATGGCGCCCTGAAAATCGGCCTTTTTCTGTAACTCCGAGCCCCCAGCATTTTGGAGAGATCTTTGCTGCTTCGTCGAGTTGATTTTCAGCATTCACCTGTCCCCGCGAGTTTGTACGTTGACGATGTTCTCATCAGGGCGTCTCAGTTCGGGAAAACCGCCCATGATATGATTCAGAGCTTTCAGATATCTGCAATTCTTGGTGCTACGCTGGTCTTGTAACGTTTTTTAAATGATGACTACCCTAGGAATGCCGACGCACTATCCATGGCATCGGGCCACTCAATAGAATTAGACGAGAATCGACAAATTACGAAACGAAAGGTTAAAGAATAAATAGATAACCTGTTCGCAGGAAGCCTCAACGAAACAAAACTTGCTTGGTTACCTACAAATACTACCATATACTGGTTTTTATTAGGTCTGCCAAGCTGAAACTATTGAATTCCGTGGAAGTGAAGCATAATTTAATCTCGATATTATCGATGTTCGTCACGATTTGCTGTGATTTGCATATGATGAAAAGTTATTCTTGCAATGAATGGTTGGTAGTTTGGGACCGATATTAATATAACTGATCATGTTTTCAATGTAACAACCTTTATTAAAACTATTATATTCATATCAGGAAAGTAGCCCGTGGGTTGCCCTTCCATAAATACATTACGCTTGCTTAGATTGCTTCAGTAGGTAACCATTCCTGGTCTTTGTGTAGAAATAAACCTTCGGTGAAATCTATTTGGACAACAGTAAAATATTCGAAAAGGAAAGTGAAGGATGTATTAAATACATACATCAATAAATTTTATCGATTGCCTCCCGCATTGATCGATCGAGGGAAATGAAAGATTAAGGTTAGATTAGAGTGGAGTGCGAGAGGAGATTAGAGTGCAGTGGAGATTAGACTTCTTCGCTAATCAAGGAGGGGAGAGGTACCGACAGCTCTTTCTTCAAGTTACCTAACAACCTTGGTTTACGTCAGTAACAGTCGCCGACTGACCCAAGCTATTTACAAAACCATCATAAAGTTGAAGGTGGCTGGACACACCAGCTGCAACTTCCACCTGCACAAAATAAGAGTCATTGATTCACCCTCGTTTAGAGCCTGTGGACACCCGGAAGAATCCAATGAGTATATTGTACTCGAGAGTGCCCTGATTACGCTGAAGCCAGAGAATTTCTCCGGCACCCTACTTGCAGCTCAAGAAACTAACGTTTACAAATATATTTATGAGTTTCTCCAAAACATTAACGTAAAGTTGTAAGCGAAACGAGAAATTGTTTTATGATGAAAATCTATACACCATCACACATTGGTAAATCTACCATTAATTGTGAAATGCAAAATTGAGGTGAAAATGAACTGTTAAGTCTTCAAAATGAGTGTTCAAATCAAAAATGAGTCTTGTTGTAAATTGTAAGATTGATTTCATTATTTTATTCATTCTTATTTCTTATTATATTATTTATTCTTATTTTATTCATTTATTTGTTCAATTGAAACTTAATGCTGAACATGGAGTGAAGTAGTTATTAATATAGATCTATTTCTAGATCTATATTAATAACTACTTCACTCCATGTTCAGCATTAAGTTTCAATCTTATAAGATTGAACTGACCGTTATAATGCAAATTAATGTTACCAACCAAAGTATGTAACGGCTGTATAATTATTTAAAAATAAAGCCAATAAAGAGAAAAAGTCTGCCAAGTGGGTGTGGCACATAGCTTCCTCGTATCCATAACCCGATTGTATAGATGATCCGATGCATAGTAGTTAATCTCAAAACATCAATCTCAGAGTACCTTCCACTATCATCATAGGGGACCATCCTCACGCTAATCTGAACAATCCTGAGAAATTTCGTCGAAATCGGATGGAAGATCTGGAAGTAATGGCTGTTACAAGGAATTCACATTTGCGCATGTGCAGCAACTACTATTAGTCTGGGGGATATGATTTTCATAGGAGATCATCTACATACCAATCTGAACAATCCTAGAAAATTTCATCGAATTCGGATGAAAACTGTATGTGTTATGGCTGTTACAAGATTTTTTTTGTTTGCGCAGGCGCGGAGGCTACTGTCAATTTTAAGGCCTTGATTTTCATTGGGTACCATCTACAACCTAATCCGCATCATTCCAGGAAATGTCATCAAAATCAGGTAGAAAATGTGGAAGTTATTGATGTTAAAATTAATTCACGTAACAGCCATAACTTCAACATTTCCCAATCTGATTTCGTTAAAATTTTCAGGGATTATGTCGATCGGCGTGTAGATGGTCCCCTATGAAAATCATTCCCCGGAACAAATAGTAGCCACTTCGCTTGTGCAAATGTGAAGTCACCTACTATGCTATCATCTACAAGATAGGGTCATATATACGAGGAAGCTATGTGCCACACCCACTTGACAGACATTCTTCTCTTATGTCAGAAGATCACTTGTTGATCCATTGTTTGCAATTTTGAGTTCCTAGATCGTTCGGCTGTTAGGAAGTTAGTTGAAGCGAGTGGGTGCTGTTTGCGTTTGTAGGGAGCAATGGTAGAGCGATCGGTACTTGAGTATTAAACGGAGGCCACCATTACGAAACGCGCCGCGGCACTTATAGAAGGTTAAATTGTAATAAATGTTGTAGTAGAACTATTCTAGTATTGTTGTGAGTCGAGCGTCATCAGATGAGTCATGATTTGGATAGCTATTTGGCAGAATACATGTGGCGATCCGATGTGACTGCTAGCGGCGGCGACGCTTTCAACTCCATCCTGACCGACATTGCTGCGTTCTGGGTTGCACAACGTCAGAACCAGGCGTCGGATTAATTCTAAACTTCACCTGTAAATCTATTAAAGTGTGTTCTTTCCAATTATGTAGTTATTTTTGGTATCCGGTACGAAATATTTCTATAGGTTAGGTGGCCTCCGTTTAATACTCAAGTACCGAGCGATCTGCTCGTCGTCTTTTGTTTTTAGGTTATCTTGAATTCTTTCGGGTTTTTCGGTTTTGTACGAGTTTGCCTAGTAGTGTCTGAGGGTGAGAAAAGTAGGTATTCGTCTACGCGAAACCTACTTAACCCTCCAATTCCCAAAGTCCCCTGTAGGGGACCTCACTTTAGTTCTGATTTATGACTACCAGAGAGAAGATAAACTCCTAGTTCTTCCTTCATTGAATCCTTGAATCATTGAATCCACTCGCGTGATGGTTCGACGGATTACTCGGAGTAATTCGTTTTTCTCATGTTTTCAAGTATGTTGAGTCGTCGCCTTTTCCTCTGCGGTAGAGGATTGTCGTGCAGTGTTTCATGTCTGGTAGTTCATGTTAAATCACGATAAATTAATGTGATTGTATTATTATAACTAGCGAACTAACTCCATACGTGTAATACCATTAATCCTAAACGTTTGTTTTGTTTAAACTCACACAATATAACTTGTCATTGCTCTAAACATCTGGCTAAAGAATAGGCCTTGAATACTCAATGAAATGCATCAGCATTTCATTGAGTATTCAAGGCCTATTCTTTAGTCTAGGAATCATCCTAGACTGTTCCAGATGTTGATCGCCTCTGAAATGTGATTATAAAGCGTAACTTCTGGAGTAGTTTCTATAACTTCACAAAAATCGAAGTTATTTCACATTTGAGATTTTATCGTATCTTCGACTCTGAGCAAAATACGTTTAAATGTGAAAAAAACGAAAGTTGGAGAAAAAAATAAATAAAATATACCTACTTATTGGGTAAGTACGTATTTATGAACAAATTGAATTTTCAGTTTCGATTGTACGCAACATGATTAAATTGTTTTCGTTAAGTGTGAATTAACCCATAACTGATAACACAACCAAAATAATTTTAGACAATCACGAATCATCAGTGATTCGACTATTCAAATCAGCGTTGAAAATGATGTAGATTTCCACTCCCCAATTCATGGACCTGCCCGATCCATAGCATCAAAAACCTTGATTTTCATAAGCGGAATCCCGTTTTTTCGCGTTGAAACGTATTTATTCTCCCTGATTATCGGAGTACAATTGAAACTGAATATAGGTACCGGTAACAACCTGGGATCTCAGTTTGGTTTTTGGTGGTAAAATACGTTAAAAACCACGAGATTTTGTCAAATTATACTAAAATTACTATACGAGTTGATCTTTTACCCAACTGGTCTCTAAAAATATTTCTCCATAGGAACCTTGATGTCCATTTCAACAGAGTAATCAGATTTGAATATGCAATGAAATGAAGGGAGTTACAGCTGTCTTAATGACTGAAGCTCGAAAACACGAAAAAAAAAAACTTGAAAGTGAAATAATTTGGATTTTATAGGACACTCTCCTAGGTACGTAAATTAGTTGAGGAAACGACTGCTTTCGAAAGTTTCGAGGCTCTTAACATGGAATACCCATGTATTTTATGTGTGTATCATCTGTGGATCTGTGGATCATCTATGTATTTCATTCATCAATGATAATAATATTATCATTGATGAATCATATTATATTATGATATCATATCATATTATAATGATCCCATTATATTATAATGGGAAGAAGAGAGAAATCGCTCAAACAGCTGGTTAGATCTCGTTCTTGAAAATTTATTCAAATAACAATTATTGTTTTTGACCTACCGTACAACACGAAACTCTCCTTACTTCGGTAGGGGGGAATCAAAATAAATACTCATAAGTACCTACCTAGGTATTTGTCTTATTCACGCTTATAACTTTGGGTGCTTGCAATTAAGACTGTCGTGATAGATAAAGAAGAAATATTTGTAACCGAGCAGAATGCCGAATGGGGGTAACTTGTTGGCTGTGCGCCCGCAGCACCTTCCTGGGCGACTGTAAGGCGCCGTTCCTTATCGATCCTCTGTGGTTCAGACACACTTAAATTGATTGTTAGTAACCTGACAATGATGAATTTTGATGAAATCTTATCTAAGAGATCCTGACTGAATCTGGAGGATCTTCTGCTCGGTGGTTAGCCAAGGATTGTATCAAATTTTGAAAGCACTATGAGGTGCGAGTATGATCAGTATTTTCCGAAGTATTGAATTCCTCATCAGTATTTTTCACTATTCTTTTATCTTACTAGAGAAAAAATAGTTTGAATATACACATGTGTGGGTGAGGAGATGAAATATACCCCCGATTTATCAAACAACAGAAAAACGCAGACGAACATCGACAGATAAGCTGTGTCTGAGAAAAGCCCGAAACGAAGCTTACTTACTCAGTGGTTTCTGTTCTGTAATGGTCCGAAAATGGTCAGAAATATTTGAACGGTTATTTCATTCCGTCAATAATCAAAACGCAGTAAGTAACCCGCTAGTTTACGAATCAGAGATACTGAGTTTTGTGTTGTTTTCCAGAGGCGTGCATCGCTGTTCTAGGATTCGCCGTATTAACCCTGGTCCTTAGGGACCTCAATGATGAATTTTTGAAGTACATCTTTGAAGAAAAAAGGTTTTTCTCCCTATACGATTTTTTGTGAATTAAGGTGTTATTCCAACTAAGGCGTCAAAGGTCCTACTTTTCACGGTAGTGCTGTGAGTCTCAGTCTCGAGTGAGAGGTTGTGGAGTTGGGGCTCTTTGGACCTCACAGTGACCTTAGCCAACAACAAATCCCAGCGTCACTTTTGAGTTTTCTTGCAGCAAATTCCTTTCAACATTGAACATGTTTTAGCCATGGGGTAACTACCCAAAAACGTTACGCGGGACGGTCACGCGCCTTTTCGACACTTCTGTTTTCGACGCGCATAGCGTCGAACTTTCCAATGCATTTTAAATATTGTGTATCTATATTTGGATTTCAAAAAAAAAATGTCGTATCATACCTTCATACGTCTAAAGGTTCTGCACTAAATTTGGCTAAAACATGTTCCATGTTTTTATCATTTACGCTGTAGGCTTTAACGCGAAGAGCCGATTTTTTTTCTCACGTTTTTGCATTTCAATGCTTATTTTTTTTTTACACACGCACACTATTCGACGATGGATTTATTCACAACTAACTTTTTCCAGATTAAGGGGTTCTCAGTCGGTCGACGTCCGTTCATAGTTCCGGGTCAGTATTTGGCCAAATCGAAGGAGAAAAAAACTTGAAAAGTTGTACTTAAATTGGAAATTTAAAATGATTTCAAAAATTCATTAGTGCACGGTCCTAGGGAATTGAATAACTGAAGTATTGCCGCTGGAATCATCAAAATCGAACAATAATTGCCAGAGAAAAATGGGAAAAACCGTTAATTCAGTCATGTTTTTCCCATAAAATGTAGCTAAACTTGAAATTTTCGAGGATTTTAGAAATTCATTGGTGGATGGGACTAGGGAATTGAAAAAATGACAGATTGCCGCTAGAATCATCAAAATCGAACAATAATTGCCAGAGAAATATGGGAAAAACATGGAAAACCCCGTTTATTCAGAAGTTGAAGTTTTTTAAGTTTTCGCACCTTTAATTTCGCTTAATACTAAAAACGTACGGCGACCGACTGAGACCCCACCCTGCAGGATGATCAACCTTTTTGACGGCTTTTATTGCGTTGATTATTTTCGAAGCATGAGTCTGATCGATTTCTTACTGGTCTTCGATCGTAAGTTTCTACTTGTAAAGAGAAACAAAGCAAAAAAAAAGTTTGGGAATAGGCGAAGTTAAGTCTTACGGCTAAATACGATGAATTTTGATTTGAAGCTATAATCATTATTATGAGCTCATATTAATGAGCTCATATTATTAACTCATATATGAACTCATATTATGAATTAACTCACATTATTAATAGCTCATATTATGAACTCATATTATGAGCTTGAAATTGGTTCAGGAGGAAATTACTTATAGTACTTTTGGATTATTATTTCAAATAATGAACCTTTGGAATCGACCATGAAAAAGAAAATTTTAACCCCCCTCCCCCCTCAAAATTTGTTGTTACAGTGTACGTAGAATCCGAAAATCGAATAAAAATTTTCCCGCACTTTCCTTAGTTCCCAAGGACCGATTTTGATGAAATTTTGTGTATGGGCTCCATTTAAGGTCCAGTTGTGCCGCGAAGCTTTTAGTTGATGTTAGCCGTTTTTAAGCGTTGAAAAATAAGAGTTGAAATTTTAAAAACGCCTCGGCTCAAAAAATTGTGACATAAAGGTATTGTTTTTCCAACAATGAGATAGTGTTGAATTTTTAGAATAGAACGAGACCAGGCTCTGTAGGACCAATCGTTCGGTCGCTATGAAAACTCAAGGGTTGGACTTACGATAAATCAGAAACACGAGTGTGAATCGCATAAGAAGTCTAATCTCCGTTAAAATTTTAGCTGACCAAAGATCGCTGTTCGTTTCTTCGAGTTCTACTCAGGTTTGCGTCCTTAGCAACTATTGTTTTTAAATTGAGTGTGAAAATTTCGTGAATTTCATTAAACTAAACTTGGATTTGAAGCGAAATTAGGTTGGTAGGTAGTGGCAATGGTAAAGTTGTGTTCTTTGCAGGCGAGTGATCAATAAAAAAAAAAACCTTTGTGTAATAATTTGCAGTGTTTTGGAATTGGGGTCATTTTGACTCTACTGTGAGTAGGACCAGAAGTACCTAATAGGGATGTTCACATCTATACTCTTCCATGTGTTGGACTGGTGAGTCCACGTGTATTACATCGATTTGAGAAACGTAATATGTTCATAATATGAAACATAATATTATTATGTCTGGAAGTAATTCAATTGTGTACAATCCAGTTCATAATATGAAAAATAATATTATTATGTCTGGAAGTAATTCAATTTTGTTTTGTTCTTGTCTCATTCTGCGGACTGACTACAGTACTAATGTCGACATATTCATCTTGACAGTAAGATTCCATGTAGAAGGAATGGTCCTGATGTTGTCAAACGATCCGGTCCCTTCCTCAACCCTTGTCCATGGTGTTCTCGAAAGAGACATTCGCTGCCCAGACGCTCTGGCGCCCTCCTCACCCTTCCAACAGTCTCATCCGTCTCCTCCAGCTTCCTTCCGCGCCGACGCCACAGAACCACTCTGCAGTGCAGTTCAGTGGATACAACTGTCCTACAAGTACGTACGTTAGCCCTACACTTAAATTCATTTTTATGTTCGTAGTTAGAACTATTGATGGAACAAACAACTAACCATTTCAATACGAGACAAAAGAAAAAATAAGACACAATTTTTGTCCCCAAAACTCTCCTCAAGATCGACCTTTCCCACCAACTTGTACCATTATTACATCTGCCTGATGCGTGTGGCACACAACTTTTACTGATTTTAGGTTTGTGATTGTGTTATAACTACTCCTCATTGCCAAAAGTAGGGTGCAGCAGGTTGAAAAAAATCTCTCAACTCTTTCTATGGCAGTTCCTTTTTTCTGGCGTAGACCCGAGTCTACCCGAGTAGACGGGAGCCTCTAGCTGGGACTCTTCAGAAGCCTCGCGAATGATCAATTGTCGGTACCGGTATAGATCATCCGTTACTGCTTAAATTGCTCAATTACCATCTGGACTTCTCAACAGAATGCACCAGAATAGGATCGGCACATTTTCTCACTTAGTACAGCTAATCGTACTATTCGGGTGAAGGTGTACATTTTTCCTGTTTTAGGTTTCTCAGAAGAAATGGAGAGAAAATAGCTAAGATGGAATGAGGCGTTTTAGGTGATATAAACTTGAAAAGCCTCCTTCCGTTCGTCTTCCAGTTATTTTGTGTCCGTGTGATACCATCGACTCATGATTTATATTTTTGGTTGATGCATTGGTCCTACCAAAGCTAGTTCCAACTTTTATGTCTGATGAATGTAATTTTGACCGATAATTACGGTAATAACGGTCATCCTCCTACAAGCCAAATTTATGTTTTTTGAATGATGGTTGGTTGGTGGTTTCATTATCAAACAAACCTCCCTCCCAGAAAATTTTCGCGGGACTGCCATATTTGTTCATTTCATAACTTCATGTTACACATTTCTACACATTTGTCATCCTTGAGGTATTGCAAGTCTTATGAGAGAACGGTCAGTGCAATTATTTTGCATTATTCACGAAGAAAATCGTTGTTATTGGATGAAGGGAGTAAATTGAAGGTTAGTATACTGTAGTCAAAAGTATCATGAGGCCGTCTACCCCAGTAGACGAAGTGCGAGCAATGGGTTCTGGACGGGCAGACGTAAACCCGGAGAGCCTCGGTTCGGCTAAGCGCACACGCGTTGAAAGTGTTAAAGTGGCACTTCTCATTAACATTGTGTGTTTCAATACTTTCTGAGCAATTTTTGTTTCGTGTTTGTACGTGGTAAATTTCTTGGAACAACCAGGTAAGATGGAACGTCCGATTATGATGACATTTTATGAGTTTATGCGCGTTACTCCTTGTGTATGGGCATCCACAAAATCAGAACCGATTTTTTCAAATGGAATTCAAAAGTTTCAAAAATAACGAAATTTACAGAAATAATGTTCTACAGCGATTTTTTTTCTTTGTTTTTTTGAAAGCGGGGATAGATTTCCGCTATCAGGCCGCGGCAGATTTTACCGTGGAGGGGACTCCACGTGCCGTGCTTTTTGGCGACGTGGGCCTTACGAATTGTTTTCCCTGGGAGCCGTCGATTTACCTTTTCCGGAGTCGAATTGCAACGACTCGGTTTCCCAGGGAGAAACATGAGACTTTGTCAGCATGAGCGTCTGACAATTCGGTGAATACGGATTGGTGACAAATTTCGTAAAACTACACCTTTTTGATACCTGAGATTTGTGACTTGGAATTTGATCTTCAATATACCAATTCCCTAACTTGCAAAATTTCAGGTGAAAATGAAGAACCAACAAATGTGTCATGGAACTAATAATTTTATTCAAGGAACTTGAATTGTTTGGTGGCACAAGATATTAAAAATTGCCTACCTATGAGGAGCTCCTTCAAATGCGTGAGAATACAAAATTTGGTGTTGTTACAAAAGTTTCGGTCTGACCTTCTTTGAGGTTTGGTAGGTGTCCAAGTGAAGTGTCCGATAACGAGAGGCGGCGGCAGTAGAGACGACGAGGCGACGACAGAAGGTTGGAGGCGGCAATGGACTCAAAGCGTGTGTGCGGCAATGAGATGGCACACCAATTTATCCAAAATTATCGTTGGAATCCCAGTCAATCGTGATCGCGGGATTGCGCACAGAATAGGTGATGTCGGTACCTATCTCTGTGAGAATCGTGAAAAACGGGAACGATTCTCCTCGTGGTCAAATCAAATGGACAATCTTAATTATGGAGCTCCGTGTTAATTTATATGTGCACTTTGCTAGCTGTTGAGGTACTGCTTCTACCCTCCCAGAAAGGTCCTGAGCGAGGAGCTTGGTGGGGAAGAATTGGCTTCATGGATTGGCTGAAGTCACTGAATCTATGCAAACATCCAATGATCCTGATTCTTACTATCAAGCGCACGCACATTGCACTCACGGCCCTACCGCAAGTTGAGGGATTAAGGGTTCACTTCTATTCACTCCTATTTTTATCTCCTACCTACCTAAGCCTACCTACCGAGTCCTGGACAATCGGAAAGGCCCAAATCGGCACCGTACGCTTGGTGACTTAATGATCCCGAGCAAACAGCCCCCGAAGTGCAGTTTAGGACTGAGTGATATGAGGGCGAACATTTATTTGTATTGTTGTTCCTTCGCACTATTTCCAGAGTCTTGCAATATCTTGCTGCAAAGGGCGATTCAAAACAGAAGACGAGGATAATTTTGTCATTCAGTATCCTTCTCCTTCGTAACAATGTTCGCCCTCATTTCACTCAGTCCTCAACAGCACTTCTGTTTCAGTTTGTTTTTACTTAGGAGGATCTCACTCAGTGATGAAACCGTTTGTCCCAATTGTCTCTACCAATTATAATTGGCCGATTTAGATGATTCCAACGGATATATTTTAGTTTTTAAATTCCCTAGGTAAATTTACTAATGAATTTCGAAAATCTTTGAGAGGGGTGCCGGTTAATAAGACGTCAGACTAACCCACAACGAGGAAGAAACGGCGACCGACTGAGACCCCTAGATGAAGGAACAGTTACTTATCTGGAAAACACTTTGGGAGTGTGGTGGAAGTTAAAGAAGCCGTCACATAGATCTACGGAGTGCTGGCAAATGTTCATGTAGACGGCATTTTGAAGCTCCTTACAAGGCGTTCGTAGTACGAATAAAATCACTCGCGACGAGATTATGGAAAGCTATTCAAAAAAAAAAAAAAAAAAAAAAAGGAGTTGAGAACAATGTTGTCTATTTCCACGAAAATATTGAGTAACACGTTAAATCGATTTCGACGGTTAGTTCATCATCAGTAACAGACAATAACTGAAGGCACATCACCGAGAGCGAGCGTAAAAGTCATACCCAATCAGGTTGAAGCATATATACGTGAAAGGAGAATCCTGTTTGTTCAGAGAAGTGAAGGGACCTGGTTGGATTACCAAATGCCAATCTAGGCTGACTAAGTGAAAGGGAGCTCAAGCATTGGTTAGGGTAACATTGTGAAGGGGGGGGGGGGGACCAACCTATTGCAGGAATGAACCCATCAACGGTGAAACATGTTGAGGACTAGACTTTCACTTTCTCGACCAATGAGATTCAAACTCCCTTTCACTCGTGTCTGTCTATAAGGTATGCTTTCTGTGATGTACCTTCACTTATTGTTTGTTACTGATGATGACCTAACCGTCGAAACCGATTTAACTCATTATTTTCGTGGAAATAGACAGCGTTCTTCTCAACTCCGTTTTTTATGAATTCGTAGTCAATGAAGATTCCGGCGATTTTATAACAGACAAAAATATGTTGATTTCACAATTGTTTAATACAATTGTATTAAAAAACAAAAAACAGTACTAATAGCACTGTAAGCGCAATCGAAATTCTGCTCAAAAATTCATTTCTCACATTTTGTTGTGTTGATATCGCTGATATTTGGGAGTATTGAACTGGTCTCAGAATCTTCTTGACCATATTGATGTTTTTCAATCAGAAACGTATGGGCGAGTAAATATCATGTTTCATCTCAGAGAATATTTTCCGGCACTATTTCACAATATTCACTCAAACATTTCTTTACCAATTCATTATTGATTCATTCATTATACAGTCATGATATGTGAAGGCGCCGTACGGCGCACATAACATGGCTGACTACCTTTTTTCATAATAGAGCATATCAGATTACAATGAATGATATTTTTATGAAATATTCGACACTAAAAATACCTATGTACTCATTTTTACGGGTATTTGTTTTAAATTTATTCGCACAGGTTTTTAAATCATCAAATCAGTGGAATTACGCGGATTTTCACCAACTATATGAGCCACCGTACTTCATGGTGATGAAAATGAAGACAAAAAGCAAGAAGGCCAGCGCGAAACCGTATGTGTACAGCGCTTGCGCCGTAGGGTACGGATGCCACGTTTTATAGCCGGTATACAGTATCCACGTGGTCATGTATTCAATCGAAGTCAAGAAACCAAAAGAAAGTCCTAGCAGGCCGTTTGGAGCTGTGAAGAAGGTGAAGGCTTTTAGGGAGACGTAGGCGAGTGTGATGCTCATGGCTGCTGGAACGACGAATCCAAGGCAAAGCCACGACGACAAGCGGTTTTCCGGTACGGTTTCGTCGAACGCTATATACCGTCGGAGACCATCCGAGAACAGTATGATGCCGTATACACCACCCACGCCTAATGTGACCACTCTCTTGGCCATATTGATCAGCACCAACTCGTATTCTCCTGGCGGCAATTGAAACACGTCCGAGAGGCCAACGCGAGACGTGATTCTGTACACTTCGTCTTTCGTTACGCGTTTTTTAATGACAAACGGCAGTTCGCTATTTCTGACGGAATTGAACAGGTAAAGCCTTGTCGATTGTGGATCGTTCGTACCAGGAGGACCTTCTTCCACAGGTATTTCGGATATTCGCATCAAATGTGGAGGATCAGTCAAAACGTACCCCGTCGCAATCAAAGGATTGACCAACAAATGCGTCGTCCACGATATTTCCGAATCAAATTCGATGGACACTTTGAACAGTTTTGCCTCTTCTGTGTGGAATTGCAAAGACGTCGAATTTTTCGATTCTATGGTGAAATTCAATTTCGTGAAATCGTCTTCGCGCGAAGTGAACTGAACGGCGGAATCTCTCACGTTGAATATTCGCACATGTCCGACTGAGAAGCTTAACTTGGTGTCGCTATCCCATGTGGCTAAAGCAATTGCTGTGTAGAACATGCTCACCAAAGCTGCAACATACCCAATAAGGAAACGAACGTGGAACCTATTGGAAACACCCATGAAAGTCAAGAATGGAAGGACGGCGAATTGGGTTATGAGCATCGTTAAAAGCATTGCCATTCTTATTCCTTTGTAGAGTCCAATGTAATAAAATAATCCTGTTGGTTTCAACTGCAGAATAATATCTTTCATAAAACCCTCTGATATGGAAGTTACGTAAAGGGCATATCCTATTGTCGGGCTCAATTTTTGAAACAAGTTCAACAGCTCTTTGGTAACAAGTATGGTTTGTTTGTCGAAGCGACGATCAGCATAATCCAGCCAGCTCGTTTTGCTATGCGCATTCCTGTACCGGAATTTCCTCGAGAGCGCTGAAAGAACACAGCCTACGATTCTGAAGCTCAGTCCTTCCGTGTGTGAAGTTTGTATCGATTTCGGCCTCAATATGAATACGTACAAATAAAACGAAACACCGCACATTATGAAGGAGAGACCCGATTCAGCCAATGACGACAGGTTGAGCGTATCCAAGAAGGTCCAGAGTATCCCACCTTCGGAGATTCTGTCTCCAACCCACATAAACATGAACAAGAAGAGAACGACTTTTGAAGCTTGTTTCGTCGATAGGTTGTGCAATCCGAAAACCATTCTGAAACAGAATAGAATATGTGAATTTAGTATACACTACTTGAAAACGACAGAAGAAGGATAACGGCGAGACAAAATACGTTCCCCACCGAAAAGAAATCTTATTTTAGCAAATTTTCAAAGAAAATGAAGCTAAGGTAATGCGTCAGAAGTCGACACTTCACTAATAGTCGACACCCTCTTCAAAAGTGGGCAAAAGCTAAGGATAAGAACATGGTTTGAGGTTTTTAATTGTTGCTTCCAATTATACTATGTCTTTTCCATGTAGATAGGTAAGGTTGCCTTAGAAACACGTAGGTTAAAGGACGCTTGATCGCTCAAAGTTGCCATCGTTCGTTTGACTACGTTTCTATGCTGATTGTTGGCGTTTTGGCTAAGGACGGACTGGAAATGTAAGTGTTTTGTAAGTGTATTGTGTACGGAAATGTAAGTCACCTGACATTTAATAATATCTTTTAAATTTCTGTGTCGTTTATTGCTTCTAGGCAACATTTATTCAGTTTATTTGCGTATCGTATAGTGTTTTGATTGGTTCGGGGAGGGTGTCGACTACTGACACAAATTTCGGCTCATATTTATTAGTCGACAGGGGGTGTCGACTTCTGAAAATTTCAAAATTTGCTGTGCATCATTAGTCGACACTACTGTATTTTCTTCGAAACTATATCAACTAAGTTCATAGAATAGTCTGGAGGTTTAGAGAATGGAATCTTATAAGCTTTGTATATACTTTTCTTACTTCGAAAAAAGTGAAAACAATGGAATGACGAATCCTGTCGACTACTGACTCAAGAGGTACTGTCGACTTCTGATACATGTAGGTGGAATGACTGACGAATCCAGTCGACTACTGACTCAAGAGGTCGACTTCCGACACGTGTAGGTCGACTACTAGTGCAAAACCATGTCGACTACTGAAGAAAATGTTGTTCACTGGTGTCGACTACTAGAGCATTGGGATTTTTTACAAAACTCATTTTCCCATTCCAAACCATGTTGAATAATATTTCCCGCTACTGCCAGATCTTTTAGGGAAGGATCTTGGGTACACAATGAACAGGTTTGCAATGAGAATAAACTAATTTCCCTACATGAAACGTAAGCTGAAAGTTCAAACTTCCTTTAACGTGTCGACTTCTGACGCATTACCAGTTTGCAATTGAGTCGAAATGTTCAGCATGGACATTTGAACATTTTGGTTTCTGATTTCCAATATCGAATCTTTAAAATCGACCATGAACAAAAAAAAAATTACCCCCCCCCCCACTAAATTTGTTGGTTTACGTTTCAAGGTACGTAGAATCCGAAAATCGAATAAAAATTTGGCCGTCCGTACACCGTCCGCCGTACGCGGCACTTTTCTCAGTTAGCATTTACCGATTTTGATGAAATTTGATATGTGGACCCCATTTGGAGTCTAGTTGTGCCTCGACGCTTTTGTTTGATGTTGGTCACTGCTAAGGGTTGAAAAATAAAGGTTGACGTTTTGAAAACGCCCTAGCCCAAAAAATTGTGATATGAAGGTAATGTTTTCCCATCAATTTAAGATAGTATTGAATTTTTAGAATTTTAGAGACCACGCATAGCCCTATAGGACAAACCGTTCGCTCCCTACAAGAAATTGAGGGTTGGAGTTACGATAAATCAGAAACACGAGCGTGAATCGCAAAAGAGGCCTAATCTCCGTTCAAATTTTAGCTGACCGAAATGTGATCGATGTTTTTCTTCATTTTGGTTGTTGGTATCAGTGGTAAATCCGTATTCCTTGCAGACGAGTGATCTATATAGAAAAATTACAAACCTTTGTGTAATAATTTGCAGCGTTTTTCCCACTAAAATCTGTTTGGGAATGTTCTGGGATGCTGAATTTTTCCTGAATTATGTGTCAATGTTACTCAAGACAATAATTTGAGCAATTATTTTTCAGAAATTCCAAGTTTCTGCGACAATTTTAATAATAACAAACAAAAAGACAAATTTCCTAATTTGTCAGGAATTTAGTAACTCCGTAAATCTCGCTCATCTGCTCTTGCAGCCCGGTTTGGATTTTGGTGTATACCGCATCGCGTTTTTTGGAGTTCCTACTGAATTATCGACAATCACTAATTATAAACTCAACGATAAATTTCAAATTGAACAATTCGTGATCTGGGACGTTTGCTACTCGTTTAAATGTTTGTATTGGTAGTGAGTTCTTACTTGTGATCCTACCTTGTGAAATCGGTCGACTTTGCCACGAGAATAGAAATGGTCACCAGCTGGAATCAAAATATTTGTTCAGAGGTCTGACAATGTGTCCATGAACTGAAAGCATTCAGGTAAATTTAGAACACTACATTATATAACATAACAGAGGTCCCTATTACAGAGCTCTCTCGTGAGCAGACATTTTTTTTTTGTCATTGACCGTTTTTTTTCCTCATTTGTAACACCAGTCCTCCAGCTCGTATCCCTCAAAACAGCTACAAATGTTGACAACGGTTGGGTATTAGCAAACCAGCGAAGAACAAAACGCTAAAGCGGACGGTACCCACCTCACGTTTGGAGCACATATTAGAGACAATACTCCTTCTGCCTTCAGCGTGCCTTTCCAATGTAAACTGGCTTAGAAAATAACTTTTATCCAAAAAATGGTTGCGAAAGTGTTTCTTGATTTACTCTGAAACATTCTTGTATTTTTTCGAGGGCAATTTTTAACAAACTTCATTCATTAAGTCCTACCAATGAGTTTGTAGTTGGCTGTAGACGATTGGTGTTTTTATTTTTTATTTTTATTTTTTGTTGTTGTTGAGCTCATTCAAAAAAACTAGGTTCTTTTTCATCTAATAATTAGTATTTTTCTTCAATATCAGTCGACTAGCAACAACGATATAAGTGAAACCATTCAAGTGACTCAAACTTACTACGCCGATGATGTCAGAATAACGATGGTCCCGAACGTATAACATGACCGTGTCTTCCATAAAAATGAATGAAGTCATACCGAAGTGATAGATCACGCTCAGGAGTGCAACGCTGTAGTAGCTGATGTGAGAGTCAATCATGTAGCCAACAAGGAGACTGAGAATCGCCACCCAGCCTTCCCAGAACAAGTAGTTAACCCCTTCTTCGCGTTCTTTGACTCCTTTCTTGGCTAGTTCTTCAGCGGATTGGCTCCTGTTGGAAAAGGAGTCCAGCGCTAACAAATAAAATGTTTATTGACGAGCTAAATCCTTCAAAATTACGTCATATTATGGTGTCAATTCGTTGCTACTCAAATCCGCAGTTACTTTCAGCACTGTGGGTAGGTACTCAAGGCTATTAAGGTGTTCGGTATGAGAAAGAAGAAACTTCAGGGGACTTGCAACAACCTTTGTTCCATAACTTTTTTTTCTCCAATACAAATCATGAATTTTTTCGTTTTTTGACCTTATATTGTCACTAAGTAAAATGGACGTACCTCCATTAATCTACAAGCTTAACTCAAATACCGTTGAAAAAAAGATTAAATTGCCTTTCATTTTCGTTGTATGAACTTCTCACCTAATGCCACGTCAAACATGGGTTTTAGCCTGAACTTGAATTATTGTAAATTTCTTGCTTCTACAACAATTTTCAATGTTGTTTTGCTACCTTATTACCTACTGAAAAATGGATGAGCTCCATGGTAAAAACATCAACGTTATGTTAGCTTTCATTGGTCTCCAAAAAGAGCAGCTTTGGACAAAAAATTTGGTTTTTGAAAAACTTGTTTTTTCTTGTTTTTAAATGAAATCAGTATAAATTCAATATTGCGGTTGAGGAATATCCTATAGTTGTCTAGAGTCATGGCGGAGAGGCATCAAACTTTGGTCTGTGCTGTTTGCAGTAAGGAATTAAAAATGAATAAAACTAAATTTCCCTCCCAAACCACCAAAAAAAGTGAGACAGCCCATGCAAAAGAGGAAAATAAATCACCCAGACAGGACATTTCTAACAGTTTTCATCTGGGGTTTCTAACTTTGCTATGTCAGTCGCACTCTGGCAGGTTTGAATTATAACAGACACTTGAGTTGGGTATGTGAATAATTGAGAACATATCTACTTCATGTTTTCAATGGCAGCTTATCATGGGGCAGGCCTGGGGAGCTAAAATAACCAAATAATTATGTGAGGCAAGCGATATCCGATCTAAAAGGAGTGACAACCAATAACATCAAGGTATTGACCGTGACATTGATGTGGTGGAGCGTGTGGTGTGGTGCCACGGAGTTACTCAAGCTGGAGATCTCGGAGGGAGTGCTCCGCCGCATCACCACTCCTGTCATCCGAGGCTCATATCTGAATTGGGGGTCTGCAGGGGCACGTTTTTTGTCTATCTATCCCACCCCAACCTTCTTCAGCTTCCTTTCCAAATTAATAGAGCCGGCGTTGGATTGTCCAGGACAACCTCCTAATAATATAGGAAGGTCGATTAATTTAGTTTAATACTATAGCGTTCCCCTCTTTGAAGGGAGTTTTAATGGAAAAAGAACTCCATCAGTCAGCATAATTAGTACGGTGCTACAATTTAATTCAATGAATAACGTTTTAAAAATTACCTGTGTCGTATGCAAACCCAGGCGAGCGATACAAATAGTTCTGCAACAATAATCAACCAATCTCGAACCATCAGTCCAGGGTCCTTCGGAGTTGAAGAGGCGAAGTCTTCGGGTTGATCTTTGAAAGAAACTTTTTCGCGTGATTTGATACTGAATGTTGCCGAAGATGAGCTGGGTGCTCGAGAAACGATCGATTTCGTGCGAATTTTGACTTCTTTGCTTAACATGGTGCAGCGAGATGAAGGTCAACACGGGACAGAAGAAAATTATGTGAATGCGCCAAATAACCTCTTCACTTCTTTCACCTTGCTTCTAGCCCTTTTGGAAAGTGTTACTTGGTCTGGTTTTGGGGAAAACACTAGTTGGCTTACAGCACATTGAATACCGGATCAATCTAACATTTAAAAAATGATCACTAATACTGAAAGCTGACAGGATAAAATGAAGCAACTCACACTCACTATTCTATGAGTGTGTACAGCTTCTATGCAAGTTCCCCATGGTAAGCATCACCATGGATATTATATCAAAGTGAAATGGAAACAAATAACAACTTGGTTATACTTACTGCTATGTCAATAGTGAAGCACGATGCTGGTAGTAACACAAACAATGTAGGTATTCATGCAGCATGAGTTAATTAGCGAATTTTCAAAGAAATCTTTAAAGCTATGGATAACCCAAGAAAAGAAAGAACAGCTTGAGGGGTTTCAAAAGAAAGTTGGAGTAATTTTTACTCTCACATACAAAAAATATGCCATTTTGTTCTCATGTTTAGGACGTCCCACAGTTGGACTTGGGCGTCCTTATGCGATTGATCTGGCGTGAAGTTGGACAACACTCAACAGGAAAAAAAAAATAAAAAAATAAATAAAAATATTAAGAGTAACACAGTAATCCATTTTAGACCATTCTAAATCGAAATCCTTGAAAATAACCATAGGTGAATGTCTGCGTTTGCGGGCATAATTTTGTAAATTCTGGCCAGGCCTCAATTTCCAACCGATTTGCGTGTTTTTTTTTTTTTTTTTTTGTTCGACTCAGATAACACGAGTTGCAGATTATTTCACCAGATTATCAAAATTAGCATGGAAAGGGGCAATTGGGGGAATAATATTTATAAAATATCCGATTTTTCAATATTTCGGTTCCTGTATTCCTTACCTACTAATTCTACCCTAGCTTTGAAATTGGGAAAAAATTCTCATTATACCTCCGAATTTTCATGAATTATTCTCTGTACTACCATGGAACAAAATTAGTGGTGCCACCATGGTGCCAGGGCACCATAAACCGCCTACTTCGTGGGTTTATAGGTTTAATTATTTTCAATAATAACCCTTCTGTAGTAACTCTATATTGTTATTACCACGTTGTCATGATGTCATTGGTATCCAAGTAGCCGGATTTTGAGATCGTTCTACTTTCTATTCATTATTCGATGTTCTCTACATTCTACTTTACTACTTGTCATCTATCTTTCAATATAAGTGTTCAACCAGTGTACTAGTCCTTCCTCAGCTAGGGTTACAACAGTGGCGACGAGGATTAAAACAGCATACACGTTCAGTAAGTACTCAATCTCGATTGTCCCGATTTGAATTTCGTGTTCCGAAATGGCTCATAAATATGAAATGGCAGAAGGGGACGTACCGACGATGCTCAAATTATTGGAGACAGTGATGAAGCAAAATGATGTCCTCATCAAACAGCTCATGGCTAATTCAAAACCAGTTGTCATTTCAAACTTCGATAACTTTGATAGCACGAAGGAAACCTTTCGTCAATACAGGAAGCGTTTGGAAAATTGGTTCCATCTCAAAGATATACCTCCTGACCAGTGGGGGAGGAAACTTTTACATTATATTGGTCCTACCCTCTTCAAAACCTTAACTTCACTAACCCTTCCAGCGGATCCTAATGACAAAACCTACGAGGAACTAATCGATTTTCTTGAAAACCATTTGTGCCCAAATCCTAACACAATAGTCCAACAACACAGATTTTTGTCGAGGTTCCAATCTGAAGAGGAATCTGTAGCTCAATACATTTCCGAACTGCGCAACCTTACGTCAACATGTCAATTCGTTTGCGACTGTAAAAAGAGTATTTCGTCTATTGCTTCCGAGTCTACCAAGGTAGCGGAAGCTTTGTTTTCACTTTTCAAGGACGAAAAAAAAAAGTTCTCCAAAATCAAAATTTTTACTCGCGTTTTGCGTTTTAGACCTTTCTGAACAATTTTGGTTCCGTGTCTGTCTGTCTGTGTGTCTGTGTGTCTGTCTGTCTGTGTGTCTGTCTGTCTGTCCGTCTGTCATCAATTCCTTGTAACGCGCATAACTATACGAAGTTATTGTCCGATTTCAATGAAATTTTCAGGGATTGTGCGAGTTGGTATGTAGACGGTCCCCTATGAAAATCATCATCCTCGGACTGATACAAGCGTCTGCGCATGCGCAAACGTGAATTCCTTGTAACGGCCATAACTTCTACATTTTCCATCCGATTTCAATGAAATTTTCAGGGATGTTACAGATTAGTATTTAGATGGTCTCCTATGAAAATCATCACCTTCGGATCGATAGTAGCTACTGCGCATGCGCAAACGTGAATTTCCTTGTAACAGCCATAACTTCCACATTCTCTACTCGATTTCGATGGAATTTTCAGGGATTATGTGGATTAGGTTGTAGATGATCCCCTATGAAAATCATCATCTCCTGACTGATAGTAGCTACTGCGCATGCGCAAACGTGAATTTCCTTGTAACGGCCATAACTTCTACATTTTCCATCCGATTTCAATGAAATTTTCAGGGATGTTACAGAGTAGTGTTCAGATGGTCCCCTATGAAAATCATAGAGAATTGTTTTTCATAGAGGGATTTATTCATAGAGGGATGGTCTCCTGTGAGAATCTCAAATCTTATTCACGACAACGCTTCAATAGCTCTGAGGAGGGTGTCTTGATTGGAGCTCCAGGGGTCGCGGGTTCGAAACCCAGCCGAGGCTAAGAATTTTTTTGAACCAATCACATACATCTACTCACTTAATTTTTCATCCGAATTCGATGAAATTTTCTAGGATTGTCCAGATTAGCGTGTAGATGGTCCCCTATGAGGGTAGTGAAAGGTACTTAGAGATTGGTGTTTTGAGATTAACTACTATGCATCGAACCATCTATACAATCGGGTTATGGATACGAGGAAGCTATGTGCCACACCTACTTGGCAGACGTTTTTTCTCTGCGCGCAATTCATACGTGGAATTCGAGATAATAACATACGAGAAAAATTGTTACTTCAGCTGACAGGAACAACATTTGATCAGATCATTCAGAAAGCCTTAGCTCTGGAAGCCTCGAAACTTGATTGCAAGGAACTTGCTACACTAAGTCCGCTAACAGTCCCTACTTCGATTAACAAAATTTCACAAGCTAATTCGCCTTCTCAAAGTCACGGAGCGCGCTCCAATAGAGTAATGAAAAATCATCCTCCATCGAAATTTCGTCGACAGCGGTTAGATCTTAAGTCACTAGGTCTGGAGAATAGCTGTTTAAGATGTGGACGCGACAATCACTCATCCAGGGAGTGTCAAGTCGATAGGGACAAATTGCGTTGTAAATCTTGTCAAAAAACGGGCCATGTTCAAAAGGTCTGTCTCTCGAATTTCCTAAGCAACGCCAGATCTAACGCTCATGTCAAAACCGTTGAGTTAGAACCAGAGTTGTCTGATGATGATTTTCTGGATGGGTTGCTTGGAGTCCACACCATCTATGATATTTTTTCATCTAATATGGTAGAACATGCAATAGATGCTGCGAAGTACCACGTTTCCGCTCGTTTAAACGGCCACATCCAACAGTTTGAAGTCGACTCAGGCGCTGCCTTCACACTAATTCCGGAGAAGGATTTCGAAAAATTAGGCGTCAGTAATATCAAGAATACAGATGTTAGATTTCGCTCGTACACTCAGGGTATATTTCGCCCTGAGGGATATGCCATTGTTCCAGTTGAATACAACGGGTTAAAATCGAATGAATTGATTTTCATTGTTCCCAACGATTTCACTCCAATTCTTGGGCGAGTTTGGATTCGCCACTTCAACATTGATCTCAAACTATTGGATAATGACAATAGTCCACATTTACTCGGAATACATTCTGTCTCAACATACGATTTCAACAAAGCTGAAAGATACGTCCAGTTTCTGAAATCTAAGCTTGAGGCGATGAAATCCGAATCAGGGTCTCTACCATCGAAAATCAGAGAGATCCTTTTTAGAGACAGAGCAACCCCGCTACACTGCGATTCCACACCAGCTGAATTATACTTGGGACGCCAGATTCGAACAAAACTAGATCTTTTGAAACCTAAAGGAGTTGCATCAACCCCTAATAGCCAACATCAACAAAGGAGACAATCTAAGGTGCGTCATTATAGTGTGGGAGAAAGGGTTCAGTCAAGGATGTACCTCAATAACAGAGAAGTGTGGAAGTTCGGGACGATCACATCAAGATTGGGTCAACTGCACTACACTGTGAAGCTGGACGACGGATATTCAATAAAACGACACATTGACCAATTGCTACACTCCGAAGCTCCTCAGCAAGCTGTTGTACAGTCAGATGTAGGCATCCGTCTTGAAAATCCCGTTAGAACCATGGCCCCCTCAACGTCCCACCAGGAAAATAACATGCCGCCTCAAGCTTCAACAGAGGCCCCAACTGCACCCATCTACGATCAAGCGAGCCATCATGAAACATCACCAACACCTGGATTCCAACTTCGGCGTTCTAGTACAAGAGAACGGCGTCCTCCAACATACCTCCAGGACTACATCTGATGCTGATGGTAGCATTCATTCAGTCTGGGAGATTGTAGTAACTCTATATTGTTATTACCACGTTGTCATGATGTCATTGGTATCCAAGTAGCCGGATTTTGAGATCGTTCTACTTTCTATTCATTATTCGATGTTCTCTACATTCTACTTTACTACTTGTCATCTATCTTTCAATATAAGTGTTCAACCAGTGTACTAGTCCTTCCTCAGCTAGGGTTACAACACCTTCGCAATCAACCAAGAAAAAAAATGTTAAGCCCCCCTCAAAATTTGTTGGTTTACGTTTTAAGATACGATACCGAATTCGCATCTTGGGCTCTTCAAATTCGAGGCTCCCATGCCGCTAGAAATATGGTGAGGGAGAGCCCCCCCCCCCCCAGTTTCTTTCTAAAATAGGTACTAAGTAAATAAAAAGATACAATTTTATTGCCTCCCAACTGGTTTAAATTTACATAATGCTTATCCACCGGGACGTCCCCTAGAATGTATGCATTAATCATGTTTTCGTTTGAAAGTGATGAATTTGTAAAAAATAGCAACAAACAACGATATAAACAACAATAATAACTCGTTTTGCATTTATTTGTCACGTGAATAATTTATTAAATAAAAAATAATGAAACTAACGATATCTACTCCATGATTCCATTAAAAAATTTACCCGTTAATAATACCTTGCTTACATCTGAGTAGGGAGGCACATAACAAGAAATGGCAATAACCTCTGTGAGGTAGATAGTTATTATTTTCACTATCCACCGGAATAGGTTCCTACAGTTACTGTATCTATTTTACTTACATTTGGCTAAACATAGGTTTTCATTATTTACATAAATTGTTTATACCTCTATACACATGAATATATTCGAGCTGATGACGCCGGAGGCAAAATATCCTCATTTAAATTGTGAGTTACCTTTAATACTTCTCTATTTCCACACCTTCTGATACTTTGTATTATTAACTATTGAAGTCACCTGAGTATTAAATATTTTGTGTTAGGTACTTTATCCTACAGTTTCAACTCCATCTTATGTTTTGTAACATTTGTACAGATTAGGAAAAGTTTCCTGAATGAAACGTGACCCGCGTTTTTTTCCTCAAGAAATTATCTTTTTTCTCTCTTCGAGATCAAGTATTATTTATAACTTTATCGTTAACAAATATGCACTTAACTAAATATATTAACATTTTGATTTTTGAAGTTGTTCCTTCATCATAACTTTGGTGCTGGATCTGAATATACCTTTTATGAGTATTATTATTCTGGTAAATTACAAAGAAATACCCCTAAAAACACGTTTTCTCGCCGTTTTAGACATTTTTGTTGTTGTAAATTTGGATCCAAAAGTGGAACGGCGTACGACGGAAGGAAGGATTTTTTAAAATTCGATTTTCGGAATCTACGTATCTTGAAACGTAAACCACTGCATTATTGAAAATAATGAACCAAAATGCCTTCCCCCCCTTGATCTTTACTGCCCGTTAAAGGGTTAATTTATATTATTATTATCTTACGTTTATGGCGACTAGAACATTTATATTGGTTCCTTGAGTTGAAGTAGTTGGATCCATGTCTGGTCTTCCTTCATCGATTAGTGGCGTGCTTTTTTCTAAGCATCTAGATGCAGTTCAAGACGTGTGGTGAGTGCTACCATGAGAAGAACCCAGAAAAGGAATGTTAGTTACATAATGAACTTGAAATATGTCACAAGGAATTATCTGAATCTTGTTTACCACATTGACTTTTGAGGCGATAAGCACGATTCTTTCAGGAATGGTGCAATAATCGTCGTAGAACACTCCAATCTCGTATTCTTCATCCACACTTCATCATTTGCAGAACATTCGTCAACAGCAATTGATGACATCGAAGTACCTCTGCAACCTCCCGCAAGCATCCCCCAAAGTTGCTTACATGTTTTTTCATACGTCATGTTCATACGTTTAGAATATTGGGCAGATAATGATGCAAGAGGTACATGAAAAGTTCGAAAACAGTTCCTTAAGGTACGCCAGGTTTTGAGTGAAGACTTTGATAGTGGTCTTTAAGAATGTTTTGAGCGTGGGGAATGTTATAGTCGTATCAGCGTGTTTGTCATGAAGTAACAAATGGTTACAGTCATGTTTTTGAACTCCCTGCGCTAGCTACCGTATTTTCTCCGTATTTCCGTATTGTGTCCTTGGCTCTTAGCAGGTTTCCACGTGATCCTGATTGATACTGGAGAGTTAATAGAACCCTTTTCTTCCAAATTCCACTTGTGTGTTTCTGCTATTGACATTTGAGCTTGATGGAATGGTTTTATTCAAATTCATTTTGATACCGGTTTTGAAGAAAATCTGGTGGCTGATGAATATACTCGTTTTTGTAGTTTTAATTATGTATTGACTGGGGAACGTATTATTGACTGCGTGTCATCAGCTTTATGGTCGTAATATATGAGGTACTATCTGGCTCGTGGGATGTGCGAGTGCTATCTAGTTAGTTGCTTCTGTAGATGCTTGCAGCATGGATCGTGAAGTGGAAGTGATAAACACCCGATGCAGATGAAAAGGATGAGACAGGGCCTTATTCCTTCGAAGACAATTCTAAACGAAGAAATAAATCACCTCTTGCATTATGCATCAAGGAAGTCAAAAATGGGTTGGTTTTGAAAGTGCGAAAATTGCAACGTACACCACTGCCGGACAGCGTCCAATAATTATTGACATTTTCATGTCTATGCTTTGGCTCATAAACTGAAAAATCGTCACGAAAACTAAGCAAGTCTTGCTCACGCGACCAATAAATAAATAAAATAGACTCACTGTGTTGCGTGGAGAACGATCAACTGTTTTCTTACTTCACTACCTTGTTGTGTAGTGGTTGACATGAAAATGTCCCAATGTGTTGCAGACAGAGGAGCATCTAGGATGTGAGGGTGATGAGGAGCATCTAGGGAAAGAAAGTGGTGGAACGGCCCGAGCGCTATCTAGCGACGATTAAATGAACCTTCTTTTTGTTTTTTGGCAAGATGGATGCACTGCCGCTGTCGAACGGTGGTAATGTCCGTAGATCCCTGCCTAATATATAGAAAACCAGAAATTTGCCCTCAATGAAAAATGCAATCAAATCTGAGGCATCAATAAGGCATCAGTCTGAAACGAAAATCTATGTACTCCTAGGTAAACAACACTAAATTTTGAAGCATTCTATTATTTACGAAAGAATTAGACACTCTTTGGCATAAATCAATTTCAATTTTTGGCAAACTCTTGGCATACCAATTTGAATTTTTGGCAACTCATTTTGAACTTTCGGCAAATCCATTATGTTTCGACAACTACTGGAGTCCTTGTCCACCTTCATCCCTTCTACAATGTTCAATTAAGTGTTTTTTTTCTCCCAAAATTAGACACACAACACACGATACCTACATCACATAAGCCCACTGATATGAGAGATAACCTGAGTTTTGAGCTCCGGAAGGAGCATATTATCTTCGCTAGGCAGCGCTCACGCCGTTCCACCACTTTCTTCCCCTAGATACTCCTGTTGCAGACTCGTATGCAAGCATTTCGTCGCTTAAGATGCATCATGGCACATCTAACTTTTGCCTACTTTTCAGGAGGGCAAAAAAACCGATTTGATCCATAAATTTTATAGTTTTTAAAATTTGTATTCATCGGTCTATCTTTATTTACAGTCTGCTAACTTGAATTGCATTTAATAGTACAGTAAACATTATATGTCAAAAAATCTCGTAGATGTGCCATGCTGTTGAAATTTTTCCTCTCACTTGTGCTATGATGTACCACATTTCTCTGTGTTTCGTGGTGAAACGGCAATACTCTGTAGCTGGCAGAAATGTAGTTTACTGAAAAACTATGAAATTCATCCTTCTCCAAGTAAATGCACGAGTACGAGAATTAAATAAGAGAAATCATTGCAATTCTGCAAATCCGCACAATCTCTGAAAATTTCATCGAAATCGGACAATAACTTATATAGTTTTGTCAGACAGACACGGAACCAAAATTGTTCAGGAAGGCTCGAAACATAAAACGCGAGTGGAAATTCTGATTTTGGAGAACTTTTTTTTTTCAACCATGAGAAGTGAAACAATGCTTCTGCTACCTTGGTAGACTCGGAAGCAAAATGTAATAGGTATAGTGTTATGGAGAAGTCACAATTTTAATGCAACTTTACCTTCAGAAGAGAGTTGAGAAGTTTCAAGGTTTCATTTGTGAGATCGTAAACCACCAATAAAATCACGTTTTTGGTATTCCCAAGGCACAATCTCAAGTCAAGAACCAAGATTGCCTAATATCACATTAGTAGTACCCTAACACGGGTATTGAAATTTTTCTATTTTTAGATTTTTTCTTTCATTAGGTACAAAGCACAGCAAGCACTCAAATTTTCGACCCAAGATAGGTAGTTTAGACTTAGCTAATTTCTAATTTGTAAATAGAGAGATTTGTAAAGTGATGGAGACACTTACTGGCGCCTTACAACTTGGGACTATAAGAATTTAAATTTTGGCTGCAAGGTCCCAAAATTTTAAGAAAGAAGTTTAGAGAACTCAGTTTTGTGATTTAGAGAATACAGCCATAGAGTAAGACCAATTGGAGAGAGTCTCTTTTTGGTAGCTAAACTAGAATGCCAGCTAAACTAGGGCCTGTTTTGGCCTTTTATAAGGAAGGTCATGAGTGAAAGGCGTGTCCGAACTGTGGTTAGAGCCTTCCTCCTAACAATTTGTCATACATCGTGAATAAAAATCAGTTTTTTTTTTGTATTTTTAAAAACTTTCATGCAGGCAACGGAAGACTTAGGGAGTTTCTTCCCCTTGTAATTGGCAATGACTTTTCTATAGGAAAGCTATTAGAAAAACATGAAACATCATGGCACATCAAACTTTTTCAGAACATAGCATCATAGCACACGTAAATCTGCAACTTTCAACGAAGAATTAGTTGTCATTCCAGAAAGCTTGGGACATGGTATTTTGTTTTTATTGAAGTGTATTTAGTGGATAATAGATTACACAATAATTCTTCAGGAAACACTCCCTAATCATTAACGTAGTCAAACCAAACCCAGCTCATCATCTGAGCTGTAGCCTTCCGCCTTGTTGAAGATTGTAGATGTGCCAAGATTTCAGATGATTTTAGTTGTGCTATAACTAAATCAGAAATTACAGCTTTTCAAGTGGAGCAATCAAAAAACTAAGTCCACCAATCACTCAGGCGCGAAAATTCTAATAAGAAACCGTTCTAACCTAATTTTCGACAAAATGTTAGATGTGCCATGATGCATCTTAAGCGACGATTTAAAATTGAGTTTCTCCAAAAGATTTTCTTTTTATAATGCCTTCCTATCAACTAGAAAGCGGATTCTGTTGAATCCGAGTGAATCAAGTGGGTAGGGTCAAAAAACAGTCCAGGTAATCTTATCTCGTTGGGAAGAGGACGATGCGATGACTCACCAGATTTCTGTAAGTCACATTTAATATTCATCTTGGAGGAAGCCACAAGTTGACGTTGCAGTGATATGCTAATGGATTTCTCTTCCCAGTTCCCTTAATACCATCTTATCAAGCTGCATTCATACTGGAGGTTCATGAGGCATTTTCAAAGATTTTCATTAGTAGGATTTGTTCTTAGAAATATAAGCCAACTATTTCAGATTAGGTATAATGCCACTTTTCCTGAAAATGATTAACAATTTGGAGTACTTTTTGTTCGATTATCTACCTAGATACCAAACATTTCTCCAAAATTTTAATTTGTATTTCATGGTTTTGAAGAGCAGAAAAATAAGCCTATGTTGTGCATTCGCCCATTTGTCATTATGGAACTATTTAAGTATTCCATAATTCCTTCACATTTTTAATGATTTCCAGTTGATTTGCACTCCACGGGAATGGGAGAAAATCTGATCTCTACAATTAATAGTACCTAACTAAGTAATGGGTTACAATCAAATTTTCTAAATTTATGTAAAAACTGGAAATTTAAAAAAATATTTCCCTCAAATTCTACACACCTGGAAAAATTTTGTTGAATTTTTCCGTCAAAAATAAAGAATTATGCATTTAAATAATATTGCATGTTAATTGAATCGGTTATTGCAGAAACGACACACGTGACATTTTTACTATTTTGACAAAATCACAAAAAACCGTGCCAATTTGAAAATTTCAAAGTTAAAAACGCACAAAATTAGGTGATGTAAACAAAACAAGTAAAACACATGACCTCGTTTTTATAATACAAATCTCAATAGAACGCCAAATACGAAAATTTCATACATTTTTCACAAACATGTGCTATTTCTGCAGTAAAAACTGTTCTCTCCTCTTTTGAAAAATTTTTGACTTTGTAATTGCACAGAAAATTATTAGAAAAGTAGTTCATTTTGCAGGAAGGTCAAAAATACTTTATTATTAATAATATAACTTCTGAAAATATTCTGAAGTTCAATTTTTTTTGTTAAAGAAAGGTAAATACGATTATTCAGTCTCTGAATCAACTTGAGCCGCTACTGTTGCACTTCTATCTGTTGGCCAGTAAAGGATTTTGTTGTAAAAGGATTCATAGCTCACAATATAGCTCATGAGTTCCTTCAAGTCCTGGATGGTCTTTTCGTTTATTGGCATGTTCCCTAGAGGGTAATCAAAGCTGAAACGTGCTTCAATATTATACAAAGGCACCAAACTAATAATGTGAATCACACAATTAGATTCAATATGATTTTATAAGGTTTTCATCAAATCAACAATCTTGCCAACATAACAACAAAATACGTTTTTCTGCAGAAATAGCACAAGTGATTCACTTGTGTC
The DNA here is from genome assembly GCA_009739505.2 of Apolygus lucorum. NCBI lineage: Eukaryota > Metazoa > Arthropoda > Insecta > Hemiptera > Miridae > Apolygus > Apolygus lucorum. Next base: position 35,428,426 of record CM019178.2, read on the forward strand.
GTTTCTGCCCTAAACGAAATCTTTCAACTCAAATCTAGTAGAAAGGTGATGTTTTTGCACCAGAACATGCGTCAAGGATTTCTGTATTAAAACCTACCATTAACTCAAAACCGCCAAAAAAAGTCACATTGTGTCTTTTCTGTAATAACCAATTCAATTCATCTTATCGGCGTTGATATTTGGAGTTCTCTCCAAGAGGTTGAACTAATGAAAATTGAATGGTGTTTTTGACTGACTTTATCTACAGATGTTTGTGTAACATCACAGATACTACATTTCTTGGATAAACCATTTGTTGACTTGTTATAACTTGTCTTGCTGCAAAACATTCTGAGTTGAATATTTGTTTTCTGTACTAAGGCTTACTGGACTAATGGCGTTGATAAAAAGATGCTGCTGTTGCTCTTTGGAAACTGGAACGAAGATTATCGGATACATACAAGTTGTGAGTATATGAGTTTTATTATGAATAATACAACGATACATGTGACTACATTATAGTTTTTCATGCCTGAATAAATATAATTAACTGTTTTTACATAGATTGTAAGAGATTTGACTCATCGAACAATTTTTATTTCCAGATTGGCGGAGTTCTCCTCGCCATTTTAGTGATAATACAGATATCCGCTTTGGTGTACCTCAGAGATGATATTTTAACATTAGCCAGAGAAGCTGCAAAAAGCAATAATGTGACGGAAGTAGAAATGGACGAGACAGTTGCGAAGCAAAAAATCGACTTTGCGTATGGTAAAGTAAATGAATTTACTATCTTATGCTGGTGCTTCCATTATTTCTTTTCAACTACCCATATCCACTGAAAATTAAGTAGTTATATAAAAATTAGTTGTTTCTGTTGTGCAGATATCCTAGCCTTTATCATGGTGCTCGGATACGTGCTGTTTTCTGCTATTATGGGCTCACTATTGCTCGCAGGCATATACAAGGTGAGCTCCTTCCGGCCATTTATATTCCTAATTTATGTTAAATTAATCATCAATCATTAATTAATCATTGATGTATGTTCAATTGATTATAATCATAACATCTGGTAATGCAATGTATATTACTTATATGGACTCCATTCCGGATTATTCTCATCATCAAGATATAGAGACATTTCAACTAGGAAATGATAAAAACCAACTCTTAGTTTACAGTTAAAATCAAAATATAGAATTTCAGTGAGAATCATATGCGTGATGCATAATGGGAACTTTTTATATTTTAAATAAGCGATCATTTTTGAAATAATCAAATTACAAATTATTTCAATTGGAAATAACCTCAATTTGCATTATTGGTTTTTACGTTAAATTTTATGACTATTTTATTAACATTTTATGACAATTTATAATTTTATGACAACTTACAATTTTGTAATAATTCAATGACAATTAATTCTATGACATTTTATGATCCGTCACTCGTAATAACACGCCAAATGTACACAATGGTTTATCACGTTTCTGTATGCAGGTAACATCGATAAAAGTGAATCTAAAAAATAAGAGCTTCAGAATAGCTGCCATATATTGTCCCCCCAGGCATAACTTGAAGAAAGATGACTACAGAGGTCTATTCGAATCACTAGGAAACAACTTCATAGTGGGAGGAGACTACAACGCCAAAAATACCTATTGGGGCTCACGATTAACCACGACCACAGGTAAACAACTGTACGAGGCAGCAACCGCATTCAAGAGTGATTTCCTATCAACCGGAAGACCTACATACTGGCCTACGGATGCCAATTAAATCCCTGATCTAATAGACTTCTTTATAAGCAGAGGTATCTCAAGTGGATACATACATGTAGATGATAGTGACGACCTACCCTCTGATCACTCACCCGTTATTGTAACAATCAGTGAAAAAGTGATTTTAAAAGAGAACACTCCAAGCTTATCCAATAAGAAAACTTGCTGGTCTTGTTTTCGGCAGCAACTGGAAACATCAATTAATCTTAAAGTTCCCCTGAAAACCCCGGAACAACTATAAGACGAACTTGACGTATTTATAAATAAGTACAACACGCAGCCTGGCAAAGTACCCCAGTAAGCCAAAACAACAACTATTGTGATAACAAATTGAAATCATACCCACTAGAAGTAAGGAATTTACTGAATGAAAAACGAAAATCAAGGAGAATATGGAAAAATAATAGAACTCCTGAAAATAAAACTATTTTCAACAGAAACGTTAACAAACTTAAATATCTGTTGAAAACCGTGGAAAACGAATCAGTCGAACATTTCTTGAGTAACCTAACTGCAGAGAAAGATACGGACTATTCTCTCTACAAGGTAACAAAAAACATGAAAAGACCAAAAGTTCACTCTTCTCCAATCAAAAAAGATGATGGCACATGGGCCAGAAGTAACCAAGAGAAAGCAATACTATTTGCTGATCATCTCTGCGAAACCTTTCAACCATTACCAAATCTGATACCAGACGAAAATACAACAAAGATAGAAAAAACAGATGAACTCGAAATTATACCTGTAACTCTTAAAGAACTAAAGGGTGAAATGAAGAGTAACATCAATGCAAAAAAGACGCCTGGCTACGACTTGATAACAGGTAGAATTATGAAAGAGCTCCCTGAAAAGGCTGTCATAAAATTGCTTCATATTATCAATGCTACCTTCAGATTGAAACATGTACCATCCCAGTGGAAAGTTGCGGAGGTCATTATGATTACCAAACCAGGAAAGTCACCTAATGAGAAGACAGGATATCGGCCTATATCACTCCTCCCTGTCATGTCCAAACTTTTTGAAAAGCTGCTGCTTAAACGGCTTAAACCAATAATAGAAGACAGAAATTTGATTCCAGATCACCAGTTTGGATTCAGACAACGACACTCTACGATAGATCAAGTCCATCGAATCACTGACATTATAGAAAAGGCCCTAGAAGGCAAAAAAATATGTGCCAGCATTTTCTTAGACGTGGCTCAGGCCTTTGACAAGGTTTGGCATGAGGGTCTTGAATATAAACTGCACAGGGATCTCCCAAGACAGTTTTATTTACTCCTAAAATCCTACCTTGAGAACAGACATTTCAGGGTAAAGCAAGATGATCAATACTCCTGCTTGAAGCCTATAAAAGCAGGGGTTCCGCAAGGGAGTGTTCTCGGCCCGGTACTTTACATATTGTACACAAGAGACCTTCCACAACAAGAAGACACAACTGTTGCTACGTTTGCAGATGACACGGCTATCCTCTCTGTTGGAGATGACGTGGAAACTGCAACTCGCAAACTTCAGACGTCTGCTAACAAGATAGCCAAGTGGACTAAGATGTGGAGAATGAAGTTGAATGAAACAAAATCAGTACACATCAACTTCACTAACCGAAAGATCTCAGCCGTAGAAGTCGAGATCAATTCTAACAAAATTCCGTACGCTGATACAGTGAAATACTTGGGGATGACCCTTGACTCCAAACTAAAATGGAACAATCATATTGAAAAGAAGAAGCAGGAATTGAAGATCAAGTTCAGAAGAATGTATTGGTTAATGGGAAGGAATTCCCATCTTTCACTTCACAACAAACTGCTTATATATAAGCAGATTCTTCGCCCTATCTGGGCCTATGGGATACAGCTCTGGGGCTGTGCCAAAAAAATCAAATATTAAGAAAATCCAAACCTTTCAGAATAAACTACTGAGAAGTATAGTTGGAGCCCCCTGGTACATGCGAAATGACGATATCCATCGAGATTTGAAGATAGAGACTGTCAATGAAACTATTGTCAAATACGCAAGGAAGCACGAACATCGCCTCCACAAACATGAGAACCTGGAGATGCTCAACGTTTTGGACAACGATGGAGAACTTCGGCGCCTCAAGCGAAACAAACCACTGGATTTAATTGTGCTGTGCCAATAGTTCTTAGTGCAAGTGAAACCAAGTGTTCCCGATCCTGCTAAAAATACGGGCTAGGTTTTGCTGAAAACCTGCCCTACAGTGAGATTGAATTATTCTGAAATGAAATATTGCTAGATGAAATGTATCTTATGTTCAGTTGCAATAAATAAATCACGATAAAAAAAAAACGTTTCTGTAGACCACCCGCCTGCAAAGAACTCAGATTTTCTTATATTACCTAGTACCTTTACATAATAATATCATCACGCAAGGTTCATTATCAACTTTATATCGACAGAAAAACATCGTTATCCGAGAGTTGTGAGTGCTGTCATATTTATAACAAGGGGTCCGGATAGCCCTGCTCGTTAGCCGACGCGTTTTTGGGTCCGAGACACGAACCGATCCTTGCGGGAAGATCGTGTGTTTAAATCTCGCCGCGGGAGCGTTTTTTCGTACATCCCGTGCTCAGACCCCCCTCGTCCCAACCCAGGGTGGTGAGGCAATGGGAAACCATGAGCGAAATCATCAGAACGAATTCTGATCTTCCTTTTGGAAGATACCTGATGACGTCCGCGACGTCAGGAATGGCAGTTGAACGAAAAGTCAACCTGAAATGGATGTTTCCTTACGTTTTTATTCAGACACGCAGACCGACTCTCAAACTATTTCCTAACATTCAATTTAGGTTTATAAACATGTGACGAAAAACACCCAGGATGAATAATAGCAAAATGGCAACTCTTCAACACTTCTCCCACCCTAGTATAAATATAGAAGATCAGGCAGTCACAGTCAATTTTCCTTCCACCTCTTTTTTTCCTACAATCCCTCGACCATAAGGTTTTTGCTTCCCATGAGATACTGGTTTGGTCTACATCAGCTGTAATTGTTCGAATAGGCTGTCATTCATAATGTTGGGGTACCAAGATTGGCTCAGTTCGAGTACAGAACCTCCGATTTGGACACCCTGATCGGAATACGTGCTTCGTTTCTGCAATTCGAACCAATCAGGGATCTCCGGCTCCATTCTTCGTCACTCAACTTTTCTCGTAGTCTGAACAAAATCTCCTATCGGTTACTTCAGGACTCAAAAGACATCTACTTTTTACCTTATTCATAACAAAATTTGGTTCATGGTTAGTCCTACAGACCTCTGGGTGATCTCATTCAACTCTAAAATTCAATACTATACTTGAATTATGAAAAAACAATACCTCCGTATCAAAAATTTTGGATCTAGGGCGTTTTGAAAAGTTCTATCCCTATCTTTTACCCTTAAGTTGTGACTGTCACTAACCAAATGCTTTGAAGCATAACTAAACCTCGAATGGAGGTCATATACCAAATTTGATCAAAATCGATCTATGGTAACAAAAAAATTTAAATGTAGAATCTAAAACTTATTCGATTTTCATATTCTAAGTACTTACCTTGAAACATAAACCAACAAATTTAAATTTTTTACTTTAGGGGGGTTTAATTTTTTCTTTCTTGCTCGATTCCAAAGGTTTAGGTATTATTGAACATTATGAATCAATATGTTTATACAATGTTTGCGAAATTCGAAAAATAAAGTTTTTTTTTTAAATTCATTATACAAATTTACAAGGGAATCGAAAATTTCTCATTACGATTTTTGTGTTCTTGTATTTGTACGCATTCTTAAAATGGCGAACAAACTGTTGGAATGATTGGTTAAGTGATCTGATAAGAGGTGGTCACAACTACTGAGTAGGAATGAGACTAATTGAAAAATTCGGTGATGAGAGAGTCGAAAGATACTGACTGATACTAAGAGAGACTAGGTGAGAGAGTCACGTAGTTCCCTTGCCATCCATAACATGTTCTGGTAGGTGATCTGATGGGAGGTCTTCATGTACGAGTAATACCACCATGTACGAGTTAAAGCCGAAATTAGAAGAGGACTCAGTTAAAGAGGGTGTGGCACATAGTTCATTTCTTTCAAAGCACATAGCGTCATTTTTATTATGATTGGGTGGGCAATCTGATAGAAATTGGTTTGAACTATAATGAAGTAGACCACCATTTCAGGTTGGATTTTTGTCCGACTGCCATTCCAGTGGAACTATGAAGTACCCTTACCAAATATGAGCAAAATTGTAGCTAATAATTCCAGTGATTGAAATCATCCTTTCTCTATTATCGATAATTAGTACCTTATGTGAACTTGGAATCACATATACTCGTTTATGTATTTGAAGGTAGAAGTACTCTTTATCATGTTGAGTATCCAATAAATAAAATACAATTTATTAATTCCAATGAATGTTTCAGCGCAAATTGAGCTTCGTCAAGTGGTGGATAAGAATCAAAACTGGACTGATACTGATGGGAGCGGGATGGCTACTCATTCAGCTACTGATTCTGCTTTACGGAATAGATTCAGACCTTAAATCCAGCATATTCTCATTGGGTGAGCATTCACTCCAGTAGGTGCTACTTTAATTTTGGGCAGAAACTCCATAAATCTTAATGTTCTTAACTCGATCTTTTATCTACTATATATTGAGAGTCGAGACAATTTTTGGCTGAAATGCTGAATGAATTTCTTTTCTTTTCTTCGTCGTCAGAGCTGCAATACCTACAGCTTGTGAGACTGGGAAATATTCGATATCAGCTCAAAATTATTAATGGATATCTCATCTAAAGCCCACTTTTGCCAAAAGTTGTTCTAAATGCGTTTAGCCAAACGCCTTTATAGTTGATCTGGAGGAATAACCCGGGCATGATGGCAATCGTCTTTCACCAACCCAAATCATCGTTAAACGTCGTTTGAGATAATCGAGTTTAGCTAATTTTGAAATAATGTAGAGTGGAACGAATGCAAGTTGGACATTATATGATTCCGCCTTGTGTATGTTTATCAGTGTCAGTTTTTTGAATTCCTTCGGTTTTTTTATTTCTTATTTCTGTGGTTTGTTTTGAGTTTCTCGGTTCACACCAATTCCTTCATTTTATTTTGCTGATTCTTTTCATTACCTACCTATTGAGTTATTACGCATCATCACTTTGAACCGCTATGAGCGCAATATTCCAGTATTTCTCCAGAATCGATTACCTTCCTAGATAATATCTATAACCTAATATATTATATCCTAGTGAAACACAGTGGCCGCCGCCTTGTTCTGAATGGTAGGAATGTACTTCGATAGTGTAAATTTGTAGTTAAACGAGATTACCTCGTTTATTCAGCCGACTTTCGGCCTTTTAAACTCGAACTCCCTGAGATGGAGTTCAAACTAGTAAATCGCTCAGGTGAAAGACGTTTATTTCTTCGGTTATCTCTCGCCTCTTTTGATTTAAACTCGTTTCAAATTTTTGGTGAAAGCGGGCCTAACAACGACGATGACTGTTCAAAAAAAGTTTTTTGGCCAGTCTGCATTACATAACGATGTAACTAAGTAATTCATGATTTACTGAATGGTAATCCCACCCAAGTACTTCCATATTATGTCTTGCTTAATAGTAGGGTCCGGCTCATGAAAAGAAATTGAGCAATTTCAGAATACTTAGAGAAAAGGTATTCTCTGGAACTCCAACCTTGATCCCTGCAGGGTCAACCAATCTTTGTACAGTTTCCTCTTGGGATAAGATTTTTGAATAATATCGGATCTGATTAGTTCAGCTTAGTTCAGATTAGTTCATTCAGTTCATGAACCTAGAAGTAATTTCAATAGTCTTTGAAATAGAAGAAAATGTACTACCTAATAATGAGCTTATCACAATGTAATTCAGGGTGAAAAATGGGAAAAAACACAAATTAATGGAAAATCAGCAAACTTTTATTATGTTTTTCTTTAAATTAGTTCTGGGAGTTTAAATGTATATCTTATCTAGTTTTGAACAGCATTTCGCTTTGAGAGCCCTCGCCTGAATATATACTGAAGCAGCCTCCTAATGATCTAACTCAAATCCAAGGTTTATAACGACCGTCCCAGAACCCTAAAAACCCTTCAAGAACAACATAGACGAAATACCTGTTAAAATGCTTGAAAGAGTTCAAAAAACTTCACTAAAGGCTTTTGCAGTGTATTCACAGTGAAAGCTCCTATTCGTCATATACTCTACTCAAAACTGAATAACTTTATTACCACGACAACATGAAGGGAATAATAACAAAGTTCAATATTTTTGCATCAATTTGTGATTTATCTATTCTGTAAACTATTTGTGTTTCTCTCAGTTTCTTCCTCCAAATTATTCACCTATGAAAATGGTGAAAATTCTTGCTATTTGATCTTCAGAAGTTGAGATGCATGTATGATGTGAGATTTCTATTTATTAAAAATACTAATCCTCAAACAACTTACAATTTTTCCAGTCTATGACGCTTGCCTCATTCTGGTCGTTGATAGTTACTATGATGAGGAAAGTGAAAAACCGTCCCCGGAATTCATGGGCGATCACTACAATGGAGTCCCAGTACCAGCCTACTGTTGAAAGTCATCGATGCGCTCCTGATTTATATACTTTTCCTATCTTAAGTTCGAACATCCGAAAAATACAACAATATATTATATTTATGCGGTAAACTCATAACTGTCAATATATAATCGATAAGAACCAGTTGTTTGTTAGTAATTTATTCTCGATTTATCCAAAATCCAATTGGATAGAAACGATAGACCTTGCGTTTGTCACGAGGGTTTCACGTTATGCCCAAAGAACACTAGTGATGTAACTTATGGAGGACAATCCAAGGTCTTGACCCTCATTTAACCATGGTGTCACTAGTGTCACCGGAAACATATTGGAAATTCCACGGCTGTCCCAAGGTGTCACAAGATTAACTTGAATCAAATTGCAATTTTAAAATTAATAGACAGAACTGAATTTGTAAACAATTTTTTATGAGTTATTAGGAATCAAAATTGATGATATGATGAATTTAAAATCCTTTTCACCTATTTCCTTGGACATTGTTATCATAACTCTATTTTGAGACTTCCAATAGTCCACAAAAAATTTTGCTGTCCATCAAATGTAATATTGCAATACAATTTGGTTACTCCGATGACACTTTGGGACAGCTGTGAAGTTCTTGAAATGTTATCGGTGACACTAGTGATACCATCGTCCAATTAGGATTGACAATGCAATCACTGAACATTTAGAATTTGAAGAATTAATTTTTTCACCTTCCAAAAGTTATAAAGATAACCCTTGATGTAGAAGGTACACGCTGTACGCCTGATAACACCTTTACTTACACCCTACAACTTCCTGTCAATACTAAACCCGAATAAAAATGTTAAAATCTCTCAAGTGCCTCGTACGGCGTACGGCGGACGGCTAAATTTTTATTCGAATTTTGGATTCTACATACCTTGAAACGTAAACCAACAAATTTTGAGGGTTGTTAAAAAAATAATTTTCTTGGTCGATTCCAAACGTTCTTTGTTGAAAATAATAAACCAAAAGTAGAAAATTGTTGCCTTCTCGACTTGTAAGTTTTGAAACTAGCTATTGAGGGATAGGTACGCGTACTTATCACGTTTGTTATCTTTCTGGAGTCTTAAAACTTTATTGTACTGAAAACAACGGACACCTCTCTTCACTTCATTCGATTTTCCGTACTACTTTCGGGAATATAATAGTTATCCAGTATTGATCATCGTTCTTCATTCCGTTATGGTAAGAAATGTTCCTGTTATTCATAAAATGATATTAACAATGCTATTCATTAGTCAGGAACATTAAGTGTTAAGCTATAAGTCTTATAGCTTCATCGTATACATGACTCGATTGTATACATGATCCGATGCTTAGTACGTAGTTAATCTCAAAACATCAATCACTAAGTATCTTCAACTACCTCCAATGGGGACCATCCACACGTCAACCCGCACAATCTTTGAATATTGTTGGAAAATGTAGAAGTTATGGCTATTATACGATTTTCTCGCTTGCGCATGCGCACAAAACACTTTCAATTTGGAATAACCATCTCCACCCCAACCCTCACAATTCCTGAAAATTTCATTTTAATCAGATGGGAAATGTGGATGTTATGGATGAAAGGAAATGGACGTTTGCACATGCGCAGTGCCTACTGTCAGTCTGGGGGCAATGGTTTTCATAGCGGACCATCTACTCTCCAACCCGCATAATCCCCAAAAATTTAATCGAAATCGAATGAGACATGCGTAAGGTAATGGTTGTTGCAAGGATTTCACGTTTGCGCATGCGCAGCAGCTACTATCAGTCCGAGGGTGATCATTTTCATAAGGGACCATTTACACGCGAACCCGCACAATCCCTGAAAATCGGATAAGAATTGTAGACGTTATGGCTGTGGCAAGGATTTCATGACAGACACACAGACAGACAGACACGGAACCAAAATTGTTCACATAGGTCTAAAACGTAAAAGGTAATGATTTTTTTTATCAGTCTGGGGGTGATGATTTTCTTCGGAGACCATTTTCACGCTAACCTAATCAATCCTAGGAAATTTCATCAAATTTCGATGAAAAATGTAAGTGTCATGGCTGTTACAAGGAATTCACGTTTGCACATGCGTAGTGGCTACAATCAGTCCAGGGGTCATGATTTTCACGAAATACCATCTTTCATACAACCTGAGCCGCATAATCCCTGAAAATTTCATCAAAATCGGATGACAAATGTAGAAGTTATGGATGTGACAAGGATTTCATGACAGACAGACAGACATACATAGAAGCAACCAAAATTATTCAGAAAGGTCTGAAACGTAAAACGAGAGTGGAAATTTCGATTTTGAAGAACCCTTTTTTATCTACCTTGATAAGTGAAAACAAAGCTTCCTCTACCTTGGTAGACCCGGAAGCAATATTATTATATTGAGCAATCAGAAATATCACTATATTGAGTTGACGGGAGAATCGCAATTTATAAACAATCAACATGAACTTGACATTAATTATTTCTACCTGCCGAAGAGATTCACCGTCGCTCTAATAAGTATGGAAGCCACAATTTGGTCGACCGGAGAAATGTAGGTGACTAACTTATTTTATGAAACAATTTCGTTTATAATGTTGATGTTATCATCAAATTGAATAAACACACGATTATGTCTACTTGACGATACATAAGTTTCAAATCACCAAAACTTGGAACTTAGTTTAGAACTGATGTTGTAGTCATCTCATATCACGAACCAAATGTATAATCCGACATAATCCGACCAAAACGGGATTATCGATAACGGCTGAAATTGCGCTAACATGAACTAGGAGTACCTCATCAACATAACTTCAACAGTTTACTTATCAAATTTTAGGAGAAAACCTATGGATTGTTGTTCCGATCGTCACATTCGAATTTCGTTGTGTACAGTTAAATCGTAGTCAAAGGTAAATAAATTGTAAATTGATGAATATTCATTAATGAATTTAGGGCAATTCTAAAGAAAAGAAAATCATTGTGAAATATGAAATGCAGCGTTTTATAGTAATATGAGGGTCGGGGATGGTCTCAGTATGCGGCACGCATAATATACAATAAATAAATAAATGTAAAAATATATCATTCATCAATTTTTAGATGATGTGCAGTCTAGAAGGTCCAGCTTTGTAGCGCCGGTTAATCGATTTCAAAATGTAAACCGTAACTGAAAATGCTGTCGAATCTATTTTTATTCACCTGATAATTAATAAATAATTTGGTTATGTGTAACTTTCGTTTCGCTTCTGAGTCTATCAATATTTCCACTTGCGTTTTACGTATCAGACTTTCCTGAACAATTTTGGTTCTGTGTCTGTTAGTCCTTGCCACAACCATAACTTCTACATTTCTCATCCGATTTCGATGAAACTTTCAGGGATTGTGGGAGTTGGCGAGTAGATGGTCCCCTATGAAAATCATCACCCCCGGACTGATAGTAGCCGCTGCGCATGCGCAAACGTAATATCCTTGCCACAGCCGTAACTTCTACAATCCTCATCCGATTTCGATGAAATTTTCAGGGATTAAAGTAGGTTGCCTTGTAGATGGTTCCCGATGAAAATAATCGTCCCCAGACTGATAGTAGCCACAGCACATGCGCAAAAGTATATTTCTTTCTTACAGCCATAACTTCCACAGTTTCCAACAATATTCAGGGATTGTGCCGGTTGACATGAGAGAAAAAAAAGAGAAAGAGAGAGAGTTGAAATTGTTCTATGAGAGTAGTACTAAGTATTTAGAGATTGATGTTTTGAGATCAACTACTAGGTATGTATAGGATCACCTACACAATCGGGTTATGGATACGAGTAAGCTATGTGCCACACCCACTTGGCAGACTTTTTTTACCTTGATCAGTGAACAACTTGTCACTGAGAACAACCATCCCATTCTTGGAGAATTATGAGTCATCATATACTGTGGAATCTGAGCTCAACTGACGAACTGACTAAACTAATCTATATCGCATAAAATGTAGATAAGATACTCTACTGTGACCAAAAATAGCTGTGGGATGTTCATCGTCATATCCTGTCTCGTCTCTTATCAAGAAGACACTTCCAGAGACACTTCAGAATGTGATGCACAGGTCCGCGTATTCAAATACCACTGACTCCGTCATTGTTCCTATATCGGGAGTAAGATAACAACCGCCAAATATAACTACCTCCAGTTCGTGAATACAAAAATATGTACGTGCAGCATAAATGCACTACCGTTGACATTCATCTACCTACATTATTTTCAAATTATATGTACTCTGTTCTTATTGATGGCCGACTTGAAAGGTCAACCATCTGACACCATCACATCCAATTTTCAACTTTACAAGGTTAAAACAAAACTTTTCCAAATTTCTTTTATATTTTTGTCTTTCCTGAACAAGTTCGATTGCGTGTTCCTAAGTCATGAAATCCTTTTGACTGGCAAGTCTTAACGAAATTATTGTCCGATTTAGATGAATTTTTATTTCGTAAGTAGGTACCTAATTGAGAAAAATTTCTGGATTTGTGTAAGTTTTATATCAGTTGGTTCCCTATGAAATGGCGTAGCTTATAATATAAGCTATATTATTATAGCTTATATTATAAGCTATATTATAATAGCTATATTATAAGCTATATTATTATTGCGTATAATATAAGCTATATTATTATAGCTTATATTATAAGCTATATTATAATAGCTATATTATAAGCTATATTATTATTGCGTATATTATACGCAAACATATGGTAATGGCCCATCTTTACTTCAAACTTCATGAAATTTTTTCGGTTTATTCATTATTTCTAGTAATGAACCTTTGGAATCGAGGAAAAAACAACTCCTCTCAAAATTCACGTTTCAAAAGTCCAAAATTTCACGTTTCATGGTGGTGTAGAATCCAAAAACTCGAAAAAAAAGTTCGTTCTTCTTCCGTACGGGACATTTTGCCCAGTTCTCATTAACCAATTTGGATGAAATTCCATACTTGTTTCGGATTCATCAATTTGAGGTCTAGTTGTCCCGCAAAGATCTGGTTATTATCAATCTCGTCACGGAGGTAAAACGTAGAGGCAAAAATTTTCAAAACGGTCTCGCTCAAACACTTTCGAAATACTTGTATTGTTTTTGATTTATTATTTTCAATAATGAACCTTCGGAATCGACCAAGAAGAAAAATTTTTTAGCCCCCCTCAAAATTTGTTGGTTTACGTTTCAAGGTACGTAGAATCCAAAAATCGAAAAAAATTGGCACTTTTCCCACTTAGCATTGAAATTGATTGATTTGAAATTTTCCGTCCGTTCACCGTACGCCGTACGCGGCACTTGTCTTAGCAACACTGGATCGATTTGGTTCAAATTTGGTATGTAGGCTCTATTTGGGGTCTAGTTGTGCCCCGAAGATTTTGGTTGATGTAGGTCAATTGTGAAGGTTGAAAAATGTAAAACGCCCTAACTCAAAAACTGTTGATATGAGGGTATTGTTTTTCTATCAATTTAAGGTAGTATAGAATTTTCAGAATTTTTTGGGACCACACGGAGCCCTGTGGGACAAACCGTTCGCTCCTCACGAGAATTTAAGGGTTGGACTGGAAGGAAGGGAATAACTTATGGTCTTCGCAGGCGTGTGATCTTTACAGAAACATAATGAATCGTTGAGTGATAATTTTCAGAGATTTTACAGTTCTGTTCATGGTGCCAGTGGAGTCAACAACAAAGTTTGATGATATCAGAAAACTATAATAATTGTCACCGATAGAAACAATCATTTATTGAGTATCTCTACTTAACACAAAAACGTCGATATGACAATTAACGAGAAATCTAAGCCCACTCAGCATGATGGGCTATAGTATTCCTTGTTTCTGGCGTCTAAAATAATCCGTCTCAAAAATAGCCCTCCCTTTCTTGCGAAATTGGGTTGTTGGAAGCTAATTGACTAAATTCGGGCGGATATGTCCACCATCTGAGGTTGTCAAGGACTGATAATTAACCCATTAAGGACCCTTTAACGTCGCATATCAACCTTTGATTATGCGTGTAAATTTCCCAACTTACAAAATTGCAGATGATAGATAATTGACTTGATAAGTGACTTTCTTTCGCTTTCACGAGGATTGGTAGCGAGCTGAATATAATGAATGTTGTTCCAAAGTTGGAGCAGAAAAATTTCGAGGACAAGAATTTAAAGACGCGGGCTGCGATTTGAGAGTAAAGAGAGTGAGAAGGCGGGAGAGAAAGTTACTATTGATCTTGGGAACGGGATTGATTCTCTAGGGCTATTTAGGTACCCTAGAGGTACCCTAAATATTTAGGTACCCTATATTTACCTAGGGTACCCTATATTTAGGTACCCTAGGTACCCTAGTACCTCAACATGAGGGAGAGTTTCTTTCTATCTTTCCTAGGGAGAATCTATGTGTCCTGGCTCATGGTCGAAATTTCTGATTTGTGTTTTATCGATAATGAAATGAATACTACTATTGAATTACTACTCGAATACTTCTTTAGATAATGAATATAATGTAACTACTTGAATAGAATATAGTTGCACGCCATGTTAAGATATACGAAATCTCAGAAAAGTACAACAGATGTTCGTAAAAGTTAAATAGGTAAGTAATGTATTAATGTTTCAGGTAGGTTGTTTTCTAGGATATTGCACCGGTAAGGGCATTTACTAACCAGTGTGACATACCTGCGGTCTGATGGAGGCTCGTTCGGATTATACTAGTAGTTGAAAAACACTTTCAACGATCAATGGACAAATAGGGCTCCATGAAGTACTTAGTGAAATTGGGGACAAGTATTTGATTAATGACTTAATTTACTATTAGATTAATCAATGTCTTAAGTTCAGTCGGTCTCACTCTAGTTAATTCCTTTCCAATTGGTAGTCAGGTAGTTTCAAATATCAATACCTGTTCAAATGCGGTCAATTTTGGCACCAGAAAGAAGCTCGTCAGTTCCTATTGAAGAGCGATTATTGGGTTTGCCTTTTAATTCTAGAGGTGCGATTCAGTGTCCAGCTACCTTGTATGTTTTTCAGAGTAGGAATTACAATAGGTTAGTGACGTACTCTACTATTAGACAACATTGCAGAGTTTTTTGAAAGTTGATCGCATTTCAGGAGTTGCTGGATTCTCTCATCAATAAATTTCCTAGTACCAGTAGCTGTTGTTGTGGTTGTTCTTTGGAAACTGGATGTAAAATCATCGGATGGGTTCAAACTGTGAGTATTTCCATAATTTTGATGATTAACAGGATGTGACTCTTTGTTTTCTGAACGTTACGAGCGTTTCTTCATGGTACAAAAAATTTCCCCTTCGAAATTTCATCAAGTTAGCATGGTGTTTTTGAGCGTCATATCATGATGTAAATGAAGAGGCTACAAAAAAAATTTTTGGTGGACAAAGATTGCGTAAAATTAATTATTTTTAAACTTCATTTTTCATTATTATTGTTTTCCATAATTGTAGGAATCTTGTAGGTATAGGAAAAATCTCCTGATCAGAAGGTACGTTATTGTATATCAAGGTTAAGGACGAGGTTATCCTTGTAAATTAACAAGGATACGGACAGGTTATTTCTCTTATATCATCTTTTTAAGTGATGTCTATTAGACCAAACTTAGGCTTTCCTCTTGATCATCGAATCAATCTGACGAGAGTAATTTAGCACTCCCAGTTTCACAATAATCTGATGGATTTATATCAGAACTTTATTATAACACGAATATTCATATATTTTTCATATTTAAATTTACGATGAATAGAAATACTTGTACATAAAATGTTGTTATTCTACCTATAAATGCTTATTTATATTTCGAATTGGGTATTGATAATTCACACGAATACATTATATTCGATGATATATATTATATTCGTGTGAATTATCAATGGTAGAATAACCATTTTTATTTTTTGCACAAGTATTTTTATTCATCGACAATTTAAATATGCAAAATATATGAATATTCGTGTTTTAATAAAGTTCTGATATAAATCCATCAGATTATTGTGAAACTGGGAGTACTAAATTACTCTCGTCAGATTGATTCGATGATCAAGAGGAAAGCCTATGTTTGGTCTCATAGACATCACTTAAAAACGCTGCAAATTATTACACAATGGTTTATTATTTTTCTATATAGATCACTCGTCTACAAAATCACCAACCATCCAATATGAAGAGAAGAAAAAAAAAAAAACCAAAATCACCAACCATCGATTGCATTTCGGTCAGCTCTAATTTGAACGGAGATTCGGCCTCTTTTGCGATTCGCACTCGTGTTTTGATTTATATATATATATATATTTCAATATAAACCCTTAAATTTTCGTAGGGAGCGAACGGTTTTTCCTACAGGGCTCCGCGTGGTCTCAAAAAATTCTAAAAATTCTATAGAATCTTAAAGTGAAGGAAGAACAATATCTTTATATCGAAATTTTTAGAGTTAGGGCGTTTTCAAAATTTCAAAATTGATTTTGGAACCCTTAGAAGTGACCTACATCAACCAAAAGCTTCGGGGCACAACTAGACCCCAAATGGAGCCTACATACCAAAATTTCATCAAAATCGGTCAATGCTAAGTGGCAAAAGTGCCGCGTACGGCGGACGGCGGACGGACGGCCAAATTTTTATTCGATTTTAGGATTCTACGAACCTTGAAACGTAAACCATCAAATTTTGAGGGGTGTTAAATTTTTTTTTTCTTGGTCGATTCCAAAGGTTCATTATTGAAAATAATAAACCAAAAGATGATATAAGAGAGATATCTTGTAAATTATGACAGAGACACTTATATATATTTTATATTATAAAAGAGACACTTACGGCGCCTCGGTATTTGTTTACAGATAGTATCTGGAATTGGTCTCGTATTGTACGTCATCATACTAGTGTCTTTTGCTCTACTGATTACAGTCTCGCCTGGTGCCAGCATATGTGAGTAATGTTGATGAATTTATACATTATAATAATCATAATTATTATAATTATTGATTATAATAATTATATTGATGTTTGCTCGAAAAGAAACAATGAAACAGTATGTTAAGTAACCAAGTATCTCAGGTTGAATTCCCGTGCGTCGGCCATTCCTGACGTCATCGCCTATCTTCCAAAGGGAAAATCAGATTAATAGGTTCTGATGATTTTGCTCATGGCTATTTATTGCCTCACCCTACTAAGTAGAGAGGGGTTTACCAACCCTACTCGAAACACGATCTGGGATTCTGTCCTCGAGCGGTCACCAATCCGGACAATCTCCAGAGCCTACTGGCCTTAACTGTGTGAGCGACGATTAAACTAAGAAACAAAGCCAAATACTAATAAACAATTCTGTGTAGTGTACAATTTGTAACTTGCAATGAACATTTCTGTTTCAGTTGGCATTCTCATTACGATAATTTCAGGGCTAACATACGTTGGGATCTTCCTTCTCGGACTATATCTACTCTCAGGGGTTTACCACGTAGGTCCTTCTTATTTATCATATAATTGTACTCCAAAATGTTCTTATTATTTTTGACACTTTATGTCTTTACTATGGCACATAAATGAAAAATCGTCACGCGGGGATCGTTACGCGGGGAGCGTTATGAG
This sequence comes from Apolygus lucorum, assembly GCA_009739505.2. Taxonomy (NCBI): domain Eukaryota; kingdom Metazoa; phylum Arthropoda; class Insecta; order Hemiptera; family Miridae; genus Apolygus; species Apolygus lucorum. The sequence goes on from CM019178.2 coordinate 35,446,354, forward strand.
GGGAGCGTTACGCGGAAATTTCTGATGATTTTCACGTACAACCAATCGTTCCTAGGGAAAACTAACTTCCTCATTTTCCACCCCAAAAAAATCGTTCACCACTCATTGGAAAGCTCTCAATTTATTAAACATAAGACATAAAATGTCTCTCGTGGTTGCGTACCTGTACGAAAGCTGTATCCACCGTTTGTGTTTATTTCAATGGATGTGAGATTATGTACGATTTTTGTGGCCCTGGTTCGACTCCCGGCAAAATGGAGGAGTTTTTTCAGTTCGAGTGGAGAAAATATTTATATATTATCAGTGTCACCACGAAACATTTAAATTCACAAATACAGGATTAGGTAAGAAGTGGTTTTTGTGTCACTTTCTAGATAAATGTATATTATGATTTTTAAATATTAATAAATTATTGTCCTTCCAAGCTTCTTTCATAGTGATTTGTGTCGTACCAGTGATAATGGTTATTGCCGCCCATAATGTCCAAAAAAATTCGGATAATTATCTATTGACGAAAAACCTTAAAACTACCCCAGAATCTCAGCTTTCCAATGATGTAATGAACAAATATTTTAAAATTGATTTTAGGGAGAAATTGCTGTTTGAGCGCGGAAAAAAGTGCATTTTTTCAACGAAATATGCGGTTTGTCAGGAGGGCTCGGTGCTTTGTTAGGAGAATGGACCTCTTGAAGGAATGGGACCTGTTTTGTAGACACCCAATACATATAACTATTAGAAATTTAGAAAAGAAAAGATGTACTTCACTTTTGGTTTATTATTTTCAATAATAAACCTTTGGAATCGACCAAACAATTTTTTTTCACCCCCTCAAAATTTGTTGGTTCTTGTTTCAAGGTACGTAGAATCCGAAAATCGAATAAAAATTTTCCGTCCGTCTGCCGTACGAGGCACTTTCCTCACTTAGCATTGACCGATTTTGGTGAAATTTGGTATGTGGGCTTCATTTGGGGTCTAGTTGTGCCCCGAAGCTTTCAGTTGATGTCAGTCACTTCTAAGGGGTGAAGAATAAGGGTTGAAATTTTGAAAACGCCCAAGCTCAAAAAATGTTGATTAAAAGTATTGTTTTTCTATCAATTTAACCCGGGAACACTAATATAGGTCAGTATGACCTGTATTAGAAATGTTAATTCACTGTCCTGACGCTTGAGTGCGCTCCAAGTCCATAGGCGTCCAGGTCAACTCAGACGGTCTAGTTCCAAGTGAGATGTGACAGGAGCAGCACCCTACATCTTCGTCAGCTGGTGAGTAGAAGCTTTCTACTAAACACTAGGGAGTCAGAATGACTTACATTAGTGTTTGACGTAAATTTTTTGTAGGTCAGTCTGACCTACATTAGTAATGCTCAGGTAATGAAGGTAGGTCATCCTGACTCCTTATTAGTAATTCTAGCCTAGAACTTGTGAGTCATATTGACTCTTCATTAGTAATGCAAGCCTTATGCAATGACGGGAGGCTTTGTAAAACTGTCTACCTCCCTCACTTTTTTCCTCTCTCGCTGTTCTTTACAATATCTTTTTTATTATTCAGGTAAAGATGGAGAGAAGAGAAATGGAAGACTGGGATGAGAGCGAAATACGGGAAATTATACTGGATTCGGATGATGAAGAGGCTGAAGATATTGTGGAGTTTGAAGATCATGAAGACTCTGATTCGGATTATGAACCTCTGTCGGGAGATTTCTTAATTGATGACGAAGAGCTATGTTCCTTTGTTTGAGATCTCTGAGAATTTTATTTTATTTTTACCTTTTTTTAATGAAATACGTACTGTAAGTATTCTACCTATAGTGACCTAAAAGACTAAACTTTGTATACTTACTTATTGTGATTTTTGTTTAAGAAATGTAGTAATATTAGGTACATGCCTATTATATAATAATACATTTAGTCAAGAAAAGACTGTTATTTTCATATCTTTTGATACATTAGGTACCGTACCTAGATGTTTTAACTGTAAACACGTTACCTACCAACAAACTGTATTACCTATTGGCTGTTTTTGCTTCTATGCATATGAATCATTTTGATTTAAAATGTTCACAAAACTATTTTTTAATGAGATTTATACGAAAAGAAGCTAAAATAAATTATTTTCCATCATATATAGGTCTTATCTATTTGAAATACCCTCATGGGAGTCACAATGACTCCTGTTTAGTGACAAAAAGATATAAAATAATTGTAGTGTTCCCGGGTTAAGATAGTATTGAATTTTTAGAGACCACACGGAGCCCTGTAGGACAAACGGTTCTCTTGCTACGAGAACTTACGGGTTGGGCTTACGATGAATCAGAAACACGAGTGTGAATCGCAAAAGAGGCCTAATCTCCGTTCAAATGTTAGCATGGCCGGAATGCGACCGATTTTTTTCTTCAATTTGGTTGGTGGTAACAATGACAAAGCCGAGTTCTTTGCAGACGAGTGATCTATGTGGAAAAATAATAAGCCCTTGTGTAATAATTTGTAGCGTTTTCTGTGATATCTCTCATCGCAACTGTAGTCCCAGTACTACAATGTTACAATGAGCAATATTTTACTATACATCACAGAAATAAATTACTTTTCGAATCATGTTATTATTATTAATCAAATTATTATCATTATTATATCGACATTATTAAGTAGTAACGTATTATTTCCTTCTTGCTCAAATAGGACGATGCGAACAAACTGAAAATCTGGCTGTACGGAAACGTCATTCTTCTGTCAGTTCACGCAGTTTTATTCATCCTGGACTTGATCGGATCCATCTTTACTCTCGGATTGATGATTGGCCCTCTCCTATCTACTCTTATTTGGATGTGTAAGGATCTTTACTAATACATTTTCAATGCGTGAGTTGTAATGATAATTTGTATTGAGTATTCTGAAACGGCGATCTAATTGACCCTTTTGAGTAGGTAAGAAATTGAAATGGATTGTCAGACTGGGCTAAACGAGAGTACCTTTCGGAAAAAAATAACCCCATTCCGCGTAGGATTGGAAGGAAGTTTTGAGCATCCATCTGGATAATTGTAAAAAACTGATCCTAAAGAGGACAAAAAAGTACGTTTCAAAGGGTTAATATGTCCTAATGAACTTGAGAAACGTTGACTATTTAGCTGAGTCGACTTACAGCTTCTCTACGTCCATTTTGAAGGTTGAGTGGCAGAAGTGACCAATTGAGTTCTTCAGAAAATGTTGCCACAATATCATCGAAATTCATTCGCCAGTTACCCTTGCGTTGCACACGCCCAAGGGTAGTTATGTGAAAGAAAGGACTCATAGATCGACAAAAGAGAACTTTTTAGCAATCCATACTGTAAGTGGCACCCGATTCAAATGCCTAATCAGAAACTTAAAGAAATAGGCACCTGCCTAGTGGTTAGACTCTGGTACGAAACTAATGTAGTATACTGTAATGTAGTATAATGTAGTATACTACGTTATAGGACCTTGTACTAATTACCAGTTTACCCCGATGGAAGGAATTGCAGTGCTCTTGGAAGTTTTATGTAGAACAGATACTATTTCAAAATTATGTATGAATAGTTCTAGCGTCTTTACTTTTAACTGTTCCCAATTTTACTGAAATTTTTTTTGAAAAATAGCAACATTTTCAAGAGTAAACTTACAACCAACTATTCGCACAGTCTTTTTATGAAACCCTTTAAAATACCAAACAATTGAGTTACTTTTTTTCCAAATGTTAATTAATAATTAATTAATAATAAATTAATTAATAACAATTCCAAATAATTGAAATAAATGGGGATTTGGGAAAGCCCCACCAAAATTGAAATTGATGTAGGGTAATCAAAATTTAATTACAACCTCGTCGGTTTGAAAAGAACGGAGTGAAATTAGAGGAGGTAGAGAAGGAGAGCATCATCATTTTATATAAAAGCAGAAACTTCACATCAGACAAATTGTCGTTTGTAAATTTCAAATCAAATTGTGTTCATTTTAAGGCGCTACGTGGTGGCGGGTCAGATAACTAATGGGACTGTAGGAATCAATATCTTCCTGTGGAAGTAAGCTAAATAGCTAAAAATAGTGTGAAAATGGTTTCTAAAGGAGTCCTTGTAAACACTTTCGATATTAGAAAATATTTGATATTCCTTCTTACGATTACAGGTGTCACAGTGTACTGCATCGCAGTTGTGAAAAGTTTCCGCGACGAAAGATCACGACAACCTGAAGCGTGATACTGGACGTCATACACATTGCTGTTACATCCACATATTCACACATACTTAAGATCACTTGTATTAATAAACGATTATTTTGAGAACGTATCAAAATTGAAAAAAAAAATTATTACGAGTATACAGCCACATTTTAGTTTGTTATTTTCTATAATGAACCATTGTTTTCATCATTGGTTAATCGAGCGAAAAAAGTAAAAATTGTACCCCCCCCCCCCCTGTGTGTGCGGGAAAATTTTTGAAGAACCAGCTGTCTCCTGGGCAGCGAATACATTCAGGAGAAAATTGTTGCAAAAGTGGAGAATTAAAGGGAAACGGAAAAAAAAACAAGAACTCACCTTGCTGGCAGGCGCAGGATTCCTGATTACCGAAGCAATAATATTTTATGTTGAATAAGAGGAGGGGTAATAGAGGTGTAGGAAGGATAGGGACTTGAGATAGGTGTTTTTCTACCTGCTGTTCGAGTGAAAAAGGCGCGGAAGTCCGTACGCAAACCACAGAGTTGAGGTACCTACCAAACCGTAGATATTTTTAAAGAACTTTTTTAGAACTTCGATAGGCGGTGGTTCCAGCTCGGAAAATTCGCGTTGACCAGGAATTCACCCCGATTCCGATTCACAACTTTTGAAAAAGGCGAGAGAAAGGTTGCGCGTGGGCTTTACATTCAGCGTGCGATATCGCAGATAGAACTGAACTACAATCAACCTTGAAGGACAGGTGCTGAAGAGGGGACAGCTAAGAGGATCAGTCGATCAATCGATCATACCTCCAATCAACAGGACAACAATCAACAATAACAGCAAATGTAAATAACTGGTTCATCCACCCCCCTCTTTACTCAAATTTGATGGTTTATGTTTCAAAGTACGTAGATTCCAAGAACGAGTAAAATCTGTTCGTCCGCCTTGGGTACTTTCAAATGATGGCAGGTGTGGTACCTATCTTTTATCGTGAAATTTTTCATTCCCGATCAATTTTGATCAGCAGATGGTTTAAAGTAGAAAAAATCATCCGTTTAATTCAAAAATTTCTCTCGTTAACTGTTTTATTTTCTAATAAATTTTTTAGAAAATAGAGTTAGCTCGTTTTTTCGTTCATTTGCTTCCGAGTCTACCAAGGTAGCGGAAGCTTTGTTTTCACTTTTCAAGGACGAAAAAAAAAGTTCTCCAAAATCAAAATTTCCACTCGCGTTCTGCGTTTTAGACCTTTCTGAACAATTTTGGTTCCGTGTCTGTCTGTCTGTGTGTCTGTCTGTCTGTCTGTTTGTGTGTCTGTCATGAATTCCTTGTAACGCGCATAACTGTATGAAGTTATTGTCCGATTTCTATGAAATTTTCAGGGATTGTGCGGGTTGGTGTGTAGACGGTCCCCTATGAAAATCATCACCTTCGGACTGATAATAGCCACTGCGCATGCGCAAACGTGAATTTTCTTGTAACGGCCATAACTTCCATATTTTCCACCCGATTTCGATGAAATTTTCAGGGATTTTGTGGATTAGGTTTTAGATAGTCTCCTATGAAAATCATTATCCCCGGACTGAAGCGACTGCGCATGCGCAAACGTGAATTACTTGTAACAGCCGTAACTTCAACTGTCCCCTAGGGGTCGCGGGTTCGAATCCCAGCCGAGGCTAAGTATTTTTTTGATCCAATCACATGGTACATCTACTCACTTAATTTTTCATCCGAATTTGATGAAATTTTCTAGGATTGTTTAGATTAGTGTGTAGATGGTCCCCTATGAGGGTAGTGGAAGGTACTTAGAGATTGGTGTTTTGAGATTAACTACCATGCATCTGATCATCTATATAATCGGGTTATGGATACGAGGAAGCTATGTGCCACACCCACTTGGCAGACGTTTTTTTATGTTTCGTGTAACTTGCTCCCTCTTTCTTAGCCCTTCAGTAGTCGTGGCTCTCTTACGGGTCTTATTTGTCGCGGCTACATGACAGATCAAATTCGTGACAACTTACATTTTTGTTCAAATTTGAGTTTTACCAACTTACATAAAGTGCATAGATGATTTTGGAGGCAGGAAGTAGCAGAAAACAATCTAAGAAATTAATTTATGGCTAATTTCAAGTGTACAACCTAGAGGAACCAGGACCTTTCTCTCATCTTGATTAGGTACTTCTATTTTTTCCTTACTTAGTGTTTTTCTTTTTGGTATTAAACTATAATAACATAACTAGATATACGATGGTTTAACTATAAAATTATAGTTGAACAGCAATCACATAGAATTTTGTTACGTGTGCCACAGAGAGCCACTGAGAAACGTCACGGAGAACGAAACAACACTAAACCCTCCCCCTTCATCCGTCAGGAAGCTACTGTGAAGGACAGCGCAGGACCGCCAACCCTCTCTGTGGAGGAACAAAATATGCCTTTGCGCGATCAATCAGGTCGGCCGCGACTAATGAAGTGTTAAAAACCAATAATCATTTCTTTCTATTGAAGGCACCAAAACATTGGGTTTAGTTGGTAACGGTTTAAAAGTTTAGTTGGTAAGAACTTTCTGTCGAAATAACTTAGATGGTTATCCCTGCACAATAATAAGATTGGTAGGAACTATCAATGGAAAGGCCCTGTTCTTCCCAGGCGGAGAGATAAATAATTAATGCTGTGTAATAATTTGCAGCGTTTTTTCGTATTTGCATCATTGATAGACGTAGGGAAGTGTTTGTCACTACGTCGAAACAAATTTTGCTGATATTTCCATATCAACACTTTCTGTCGTTTATATCTGAGCAGTAAAAAATTCCACAGGTCTTGTTGAACACTGATCAACTCAACTCAATGGGTTATGAAAATGTACAACAAAGAACCAAGACGACCTATAATTGTTTATCGTGAATGTTGACTACCATGGCGGTTTATCCGGTGCTTTATATAAGAAGCTGTACTTTAGTGGCTGCTTCAATGATATGTCAGCTAGCTTAGCACGCAGGACAAGTGGAAACCAAAAGTTACTCCGACTATCAAACACTGAAATTGATGAAGAAGCTCTTCCACTTTGACAAATCGGTAGGCAAGTATTGAACATAAGGTTATTGTGTAGAATTAGATGCCTTATCATGCCGAGAAGAACTGCGAAGACTTAGTATGTCTATGTGATTCCCATGGCCCAGTTATTGTTCACGATTGTTGGCAGTCAACATTCCTCAGCAAGTACTCAACAGAGATCATACGTTAAAAGCTTCCCGAAATCGAAATAAACACACAATACATCTTACTTTGAACTAGGAATCGAGAATACATTCGTCACTTATTTTCCCGAATAGGATAGGTTCAAAGAACACTAGCAGGTGACCATCAAGAGGGTCCCGTTCGGTAACCGGTGCATTCCTCTACAGAGATGTAACATGAAATCAGATTTCCAGATAGGGTCCTATAATAAAATGACAGTCCGTTCAGCAGGGTAACGACGGCAATCAAAATGAACCAACTTCATACCAAGAACCTTCCTTTGAGAACAGCAACAACGTTAGGGCGAAAAGGGATGAGGAAAGAATCAAGAGAAAAACCCGCGACGAATCCAAGTCATCTATGGGGAGGTCTACGTCGAAACAGGAAAAATCGAACACGAATCGAGATTACAAGAATCGACGGACCAAAAGCAAAACAAAGACTGATGATTTTACGGTCAAACGAGAAAAACGAAAGAGAGGCAGAGATATTGTGGTGGAAGTTCCTCTGCCCATCAGCGTCGCAAGCAAGCTTGATGACATTTTATTCTTATTTCCAAGGTTTCAGAAATGTTTTTTCTGCATGAGCTTGAGAACTGGATGCTTCCTGATTAGCTGGACTCAAATTGTAAGTACGTACACAAATTGAAATATTCAACCAAATGACTCACCAAATCGGGTGGTCATTTATGGGTCGTTCTCATTGGTGCAAGTTTGTTGTGTTGGCCGCCTCATCCATATACATGTCGGAGAGGCGAGGAAGTTGTAGAGGCAAACTCGTAGAAACAACCGTTAGTTAGATAATACGGCTGCAAAACAGGATAGAAACTATGGGAATAGTTTTTAGAACTATGGGACGCCTACAAGTGGGAAAATTGTTTTGTTTGTTCTTTATTCTGTTTCTGAGATTATTAAGGGATCGGAAGTGTTGTGTAAATATACTTCCAAAAGATGAACCAAACAAAGTCTTACAAAATCAACATTTCCCCTCGAATTTCACCTGACGATTTCGTCTACAAGGTGACCGAGAAAGAAACGGCCCAGCTTCAAGAGTCGATTGTACTAGGGATGGGTATCGATACTCGATATTTCAAACTATCGATACTTCCGTACCGATACTCGATATTCTAGTATCGATACTGCACTATCCGATATGTATTTGATATCGATACTTTGGATCCGATATTTCTAAATATCGAATATCGATACTGTTCTCCCGGAAAATTCAACATAATGGCTAAAAAATGAAGAAGATAGAGAGGCTTTTGGGTCATTACTCTTTGGTTGCACAAATAACGTTTATATTATGGAAAAACTCCGAGTGGAGAAGAAAAAAAAACGCTTGCATACGAGTCTGCAACACATTGAAACATTTTCATGCCCCCCCCCCCTCCCCTCCCGACACATGAACTACATACCTCCCATAAACTACTAATTCGACTCAGCTGATCTGGTAATATCAAACCATAAAGTACCTACCTAACTGTAAAGTACCTACCTGTAAAGTACCTAACAACTTCACTTCTGATGGTCATAATCATCATTGTGGCGACTTGGGACAAATTTCGTTAGCAAATTTCGTTAGCAAATTTCGTCGCAACAAATTTCGTCGCAACAAATTTCGAGACGATTTTTTTTTATGTGCCATATGAAAGACATGAGAATGTCAAAATCACTCTGCTTGGACTCTTAATAGTGAAAAATGAATAAAAGTTGTTGAAAAAATTATTTTTCTTGAGAAAATTGGATGATATTGATAGTTTGTGACACTAAAGTATCGATACTCGATATTTTAAAATATCGATACTCATGCCCAACGATACTTGGGATATCGATACTCGGATACGATACAGTATCGATACATAATATCGATACTTTTATAACGATACCCATCCCTAGATTGTACCAGTAATTTTCAACAAGAAGCGCACCTTGTGATGTTTTTAGAAGCTTCAATTTCGATTTATTCCACTTTCCAAGATTTCTTTCGTGAGTACAATGTTGTCTCACTAACAAGACTATAGATCCCTCATTTTCATGCAAATTAAATTCTGATTACACCATTGAAGAGTTTGTGTTTCAAGATACATAGAATCCAAAAATCGAATACAAATTTTTCCGTCCGCCGTATGCGGCACTTTCCTTAGTTTCCATGGACCGATTTTTAAGAAATTTGGTGTATGGGCTCCATTTGGGGTCTTAGCTGTGTCCCGAAGCTTTCAATTGATATCAGTCACTTCTAAGGGGTGAAAATGAAGGGTTGAAATTTTCAAAAGTGCTCTAGCTCGAAATTTCGAAATAAAGGTATCGTTTTCTCACCAATTTACAATAATATTGAATTTTTAGAATCGAATGAGACCATGTGGAGCTCTGTAGGTTCAACCGTTCGCTCCCTACGAGAACTTAAGTGCTGGGCTCACGATAAGTCAGAAACACGCGTGTGAATCGATAGAGAGGCCTACTCATCGTTCAAATTACGAGTATATCTGACTAGAATGCGATCGCTGTTCGTTTCTTCGAGTTCTTCACATTCATCTTCTTCCAAGTTTAATGTCCTGACCGCAGCCATGCCGGACATAGCCATGTTTCTTTGAGTTGTATTCAGTTTTGTTTCCTTAGCAACCAATAATCAATTTCCCATATGAAGGAGCCCTATTTTTCAAACCGAGTGAGAACCGTTTATTTATTCCAAATAAACTTGATTGTGAAGGTGTGTAGGTGTGTACCTAGTAGGTACCTACGGTTGGTATGTAAAAACGCTGCAAATTATTTCACATAGTTTATTATTTTCCTGTATAGATCACATCTTTGCCATTGTGACTATTTATTTTTTGTTTTTTATCTTCTTTTTTTCAAATTAAACTCCCCTGAAAGACGCAGGGGGCACGCCATAAATCTAAATAAATCAATAAATCAAATACAATGGGGAGGACGCCCAGGACTCACCCGACGCCGGCCCTAGGGATGAGGGAAGATAAGGAAGGTGGTGTTGGGGGAGAGGGATGAAGGGAAGTGCCTCTATAAAACGACCACCAGTTCAAATATGAGCCGAGCAAGACGCGGGTGGTGATACCACGGAGTACGCCTACGGAGATGCCCAACTCGCGCAACTCCATGGCACTTTTCCCGCACCACACCCAGCGCCATGCCAAGGTTGCAGCCATTACCCTGATGTTATTGCATGCCACTCCTTTTAGCTCCGACTCCGCTTGCCATAAATCATTTGTGTCATATTACCACCACAACCATAGGTACCTATTAGCATACCTATTTGCAACCCGTCTTTTTGAAATTTAATAGAAATGAAGGGTTGAAATGTTCAAAAATGCCCTGGTAGTTAGCTAATAGGTACCTATGGTTGGTTGGTAAAAAACAAAAAAAAAAAAAAAAAAGTGACGATGGCAATGTTGTCATCTTTGCAGACGAATGATCTATACAGGAAAATAATAAACCTTTGTGAAATAATTCACAGCAATTCAAACTTGTACATAGCAAGGAAATTTTATTATCTAGATGTTGTTGACACGATTTCTAAATTAATGTAATATATATCAATATAGAAATTCTGTCAACAATAAAAAAAATTCCGCGCTTTATTGATAAATAATATTTATAATATAAATATTATTACATAATATAATATTATAAATATAATATAATATTATTATAAATTATATTATACATTTTTATTATAAATTGTATTATAAAATTATTATATTATATTTATCAATAAAGCGCGAAGGCACTATGCCCAAAAACGGAGTTTCGAGAAAAATGCAAAACAAGTTTTCACCAGTGCAAAATTCCTAAAATAATGGCTTATTACACCAAACTCCTTAATTCTTCAAGACATTTTCAAGCTATAATCTTAAGAAAGTCAGTAATAGTTTTGTTGAATTTGAGTTTTCTGAAATTAAAGAGGAAAACAAACGAGTATCTACACTGCATGCAGATACATCTGTTACCATGTATCCATGTACAGAACGTGGATATGTCTTATGATGGCAATTTAAATTATGAGCTCACTCAGCTGATCAATGACCACTCAGGCGCCTTCAGCATTCTCCATTGACCCGCCCTCTCAAATTTCAGGTTCCTGCGTTCAATATGAGAGTAAATGGCCTTGGAGCTGACTCAGCTGATCAGTGATCATCAACTTTGATGATGTATAGGAGTATGTACCGATTGACCCTGCCTCTCAAATTTCAGCTTCCTGCGTTCAACAGCATCAGAAAAAACACGTTGCATTGTTTTGTGTGTCGAAAATTTTGGAATTACCCCCAGAACTAAGACATATCCATGTCAAAATGTGGAAGATAGATGGACGTAGCGCCTTTTCGCTTTATCGATGTGCATATTCTTGGAGGGTTCTACCTACTGTAATAAAGAAGAAATTGGTTTGAACACAGTCGCATCGATACACAGACCATCTCCAACGTTGAAGGAAAAAAATCAGTCGAACGGACATGGCACATAGCTTCCTCGTATCCCTAATTCCATTGTATGATGTATGATCCGGTGCATAGTGAATGAACAAAACTTTATTATTACCTTCCACTATTTACCCTTTGATGGTCAAATGTTGAAATTTATGAGGAACCATCTGGTGTCCATGAGAATTAGGCTAGTCACAAGGATTGTACCTTCGATCACGCTCGGTAGCTTTAATTAACCTGATAAGCACCGAGTGCCGGTCAATATGGCTACTAAATAATTATTATTGATATCGAATATTAGCCTTGTGTCTATCAACTATTTTTTTGTTAAATTTCAGGTGGGCTCTCTCATAGTGGGATGTCTACAAGGTTTCATATCACTAATTTGTTACGATCACATCGACCCAGAAAAATTGTTCGGTATCTTCCCAAAGAAATTCAATCCAGCTAAAACAGTCTCTGAATGTAAGCTCTTGAAAGCCATAAAACCCACTCCAAAAACTCGAATGTATATAAATATCGAATGCCGTTAATTTGATTCATGTTTCTATTTACATTTACAATCCCAAATGATTTTCAGTTGCTGATGATTACTGTGCCGGCCTAAGCATGGGATACGCTCTCGGAGAATTATTCGGTTTCGTTACGGGGATCATGCTTCTTACTGCTGTATGGAATGTAATTGCTCCTATTCTAATTTCAATATTGTTTCGACGTGAGTGTATTAAACTACTCTTGGATATGTGGCTTATGGATGTTCAATCTACTTATCAACATAAAAATCGACCCGAATAGTTCCTAAACAAATTACACGCGTTATGTTAATTTTATACGATTCATTGAACAATTGGTTAAATCTGTACAAAGTAGTTAAATACGCTGCATATTATTACGCAACGATTATTTTTCTGTAAAGATCATACGTCTACGAAGAACATGGTTTATCGCGGGGGGGGGGACGCTACGGATCTAGCCAACCTGGCTCTCACGTATTCTGATGAGTTTCTCTATAAACGCGCATTTAAATACCTATTTTTTATAATCTACTTGCTATCATTCTTTTCTAGAAATTGGACACTATCCTAAATTGATGAAAAACTTCATGAAAATTCACTAATTAGGCAGTTAATTATCCTCGTTAGACAAATGGTCCCGCAAAGCTCTGGTGGGTGTCAAAGGAAAAATTTAAATTTTGGAGATTATAAAATAATTAAAAAGAGTATCTTTTTAAAGTAAATATGTGTTAAGTTTTCGAGCCAGGGCTTAACAAAATCTCTTCCCTTTTAATGTTTAAAGCGTTCCTTTTATGTCCTTTATAAAGATCCTTTAAATCCTTGTTCCTCTTAAATTTAACCCTTAAAGATTTTCATTGTTTATTATTTTTAAGGAGGGTTACGATTTTTTCTTACAATATTCGAAAAATTCATTTTTGGAAATAGTAAACCAATACGATCGGTCAGTGTTTGGCGCTTCCTAGACGCACCTTCCTAGAAACCAGTGGTCACATACTTCCTCATTCGAACCATTCGATCTCTACAATTTGTTAGTCCATTCAGTCAACCTCAATTTTATCAAAAACAAATTCGGGCGGTATCTCTTCGGCTAAATGGAGCAAAGAGGAAAATTCGTTCTCTAGGCTTTGTATACCATGGTGGGCCACTGAAAACAGATATTCTCGTACATTCTGCACATATCTCTCTTGTTTTCATCGCAATGTTACCCAGAGGCTACAATATTGTTAAAATTCTAGTTTCAAACATGTTAATAATAAGCTGATCTGTTTATATTGTTGAAAAATAATAATAATAATAATAATAACGGGATACCGCATCAAAAACTCGGCCATTTGGGCCTCGTTCATTTGGAGCCTTCGCCTAAATTTCATAAAACATGGAACATGCATTAGCCGTGTTTTGTTGGTTCAATGTTTCCTTTTACTAGGAATTTGTTGTCTGTTGTTTCAATTTAGCTCTTTATGGGCCTGCTTTTCAAATTGCTCGTCATTTTTTTCGAATCTTGAAGTCCCAAAGATATTGATATTTTTAAGAAATCGAAAACATCTGAAACGTCAAAGAACACATCACAACTAAAAGCCCGCGTTCATAACAAAATCTTGCCTAGATTTCAAAATCCTTTGATTACAATCGAAAAAACCAAGCCAACCAACAACATCAATACAATCCACTAAATCGATGTTTGTTTTTACCGCAAATGTTGTTTACAGGTTATATGTTGTTACAGAGGCATATCTCAGCTTCGTCCATATTTACTGCTGTTTTGGCAGCATATAATTTTTGTATAAATTGAGGACTTTTTAACGAGTGGCGAACGATTTTCGTGGGATGAAAACTAACGGCGATGATGGCTGAAGCATGTTCCATGCTAAAAATAGAAGCCATAGAGGTGATCGTTTGTTGCAGGATAGGTTTCCCCTGATCAGGTTGTGGATCTACGGAGTGCTTATAATGATGCTGCCTACATTGACATTTTATGGTGTCGCATTGTATGCCATGATAGAATTCAATAGCGACGTTCCGGTGATTGCAGTGCCCAGTACAATCGAGCTGGTATCTTTTGGTAAATATGTTGTTATTTTTGTAATTCAACAACATTTTTCTTTTACCTTTATTTTATTTTATTTTTTTTTGTATTTTATTTTGTGAGTAGGGTGGTTAAAAACAAGCTATATTCAAGAGAAAAACACGAAGGATCTTCAAGAATATTTCGTGGACTCGGCAGTCCCAAATTCTTTGAATAGGCTCATGAGAAAGAGACATTAGCCATCTTCATGATCTGAGGATTCCGGACGTCACCCCGGTACGAGACAGTACCAAGTCACCCTCTGAATCAACCTAAATATTGTCGAAAGCTGGTGTCCATAGGCAACTTCATGGAGCTCCTTTGCTCTCTAATCATCACTCTTGTCCATAGCTTTTTCAAAATTAGAACATAAGAATTCAAATAATAAATTATAGGGAATCACTCATATTCACGATAATGCCTACATCAACAAATTTATGTAACAAGGATAATACTAGTTAGTATCAATTGTAAAATGAATAAATTATGCATGTTTTTAGTTTACTAAAAACAAGTGGACATACATACATACCTCCGTATAGTTTTGTCCGTTACCAGGATTTTTGGACTCACAACCTTCAGCAAACCGAGATTGTTCAGGAAGGTATGAAACGTAAAACGCTAGGTAGTGAACATTTTGCTTCCGGGTCTACCAAGGTAGCGGAAGCTTTGTTTTCACTTTTCAGGGACGGAAAAAAAGTTCTCTAAAATCAAAATTTTCACTTGCGTTTTGCGTTTTACACCTTGCTGAACAATTTTGGTTCCGTGTCTGTGTGTCTGTCTGTCTGTGGTCTGTCATGAATTCCTTGTAACGCGCATAACTATACGAAGTTATTGTCCGATTTCTATGAAAATTTCAGGGATTGTGCGGGTTGGTGTGTAGACGGTCCCCTATGAAAATCATCATCCTCGGACTGATAGTAGCCGCTGCGCATGCGCAAACGTGAATTCCTTGTAATAGCCATAACTTCCTATTTTTCCACCCGAGTTCGATGACATTTTCAGGGATTACGCGGATTAGGTTGTACATGGTCCCCAATGAAAATCAAGCCCTTAAAATTTACAGTAGCCTCTGCGCATGCGCAAACGTATAATCCTTGTAACGGTCATAACACTTACATTTTTCATCCGAATTTGATGAAATTTTCTTAGATTGTCCACGTTAGCGTGTAGATGGTCCCCTATGAGGATAGTGAAAGGTACTTAGAGATTGGTGTTTTGAGATTAACTGCTATGCATTGGATCATCTGTATAATCGGGTTATGGATACGAGGGAGCTATGTGCCATACCCACTTGTTCTTCCTTTTTTTGGGAAAATGTTATTGCACCAAGTAATAACTGAATAACAATATAATTTTGAAATTAGGATACGATAGGTACTTCAAAACAAGGTACTTATATTTTGTTCACTTTGACTCATCTCTAAGGTCTTCTACATAGTCTCATCTGCAAACAATGTCGAGAAGTTTTGTACACCTTCTGGTGATTTCACTTGAGTCAAGGAGACGGGCAGCTTCCTCGTTGCCATAAAACTAGCCGATGAAGATGCCCCACTTGTCGTTTGATGGCATCGTTGACAGTTTCTATTTGGAGCTCATGGTGGAGACGCTCATTTCAAAAATACTCAAAATAGTAATATAATATATCAAATTGGTGGCATACTACTAGGTACCTACTTGATATTACCATCCTATGTGTTACGGATCATCTACACAACCGTGTTATGGATACGAGGAAACTATGTGCCACACCCATTTGGCAGACTTTTTTTCTTACCAAAACCTAGTTACAATACATCCTAATTATAATTATTAATAACAAGTGACCTAATGTACGTATCTGAGTACGTATCTGTTGTTCTCTTAGAGTTCTGAAGACGCCGTGAAGGCAAAAGTGCACTCAATTTTGATTAAATGACTGAGCAGAATCAGCCGAATGATCCCTTCCCTCACCATAGCTCTCTCAAGAAGACAGGCGTAGCAAGTACCATATCCCTTGGTAGACTCAGAAGCAAAATGTGTCATTCTCTTTAACTAGTTCCTATCTATGTAATTTATTTTTCAGTTGTTTTATGCTTCTGTACGAGCATTGTGAAAAGTTACTACTACTCGGAAATTGAACGTCTTTACGGAATTCGACATCAAGAATCGATTTTTCTGCAGGCACCCGCCGCTAAAGAACCTCAAGAAGTTTAAAAGAACCAAGAAGGTTATAGACTTTATTATAAACTTTATAGCTCAAAAACAGTTGATGAGTCCTTCCCTGATTTTCTTTTAGTGGTCACGAGAGGCCTTTATATTATTAAGTATAATAAATTAAAACGATCTCAAATGAACTGAAGAGAAGTTGTCGCTAAGGTAACGGCATCAGGTATAGTTTACTCAGTTCAACGTCATCGCCCAAAAGATCATCATTTCGTACGAAATTTCCTACGAAACTACAAGTATCGTCTTTACTGTGATGAAAGTAAGTTTTTGATTATTCGAGCATATACTATACCTGTATAATGTACATTATATTCTTGACATCTACATCATCTAGTCATAATATTGCTAGTATGTGCAAGGAAGATTTTATTCAATCCATGATAAAAGTTGCATGGGAACCACTGTTGACAAATACTGCATTACCACTGACATTGAAAATACAGGAGGTTACGGTAAGTAACTGTAACCGTAACTGTAACTGTCACTTGCTCGAGACAGTAAAAGTATATACAACAATTATGATATATTGTTGTTTAAATGTAGGTATAGAAATTATAAGAATTGTCAGTTAGTAGAAAAAATAATTTTGAATAACCTGATTTCCTGGCTGCAATTTTCATTACTTAGATGCTATTTTGCTTGGTAAAGGTTGCTCGGTCTTGGTTTTTTCATCATTCATGTTGAGGCGAGTACGTTTCTGAGTTCGCAAAACCCACATAAATATTTATGTGCTCTTTCAGATTGCTGGAGCAGACGATCATTGGCATCCGGCATCCGGCATCCGGATGCCAATGGATCCGGCATCTTCCGCAGTACCTTCACCCCAAAGTACTCGTCAAATGGAGCATTGTGGACCTGAGTATGTTCTTTGACAGGGAGATGCCGTGATTGATGCCCTGTTGTTACTCATGTGCAGATTAAAAGTGGAGGCCTGAACACCATAAAATGCTGGGGAATCTGCATACTTCTTGCAGATCAGTTGGTAGACACACAGCTTGCTCTGGCATTTTGCAGATCCTCTACATCCTGTACATTTGATCCTCTCCTTTCTATTTGGTGAAGTGAAATCGGGCCCTTCAATAACCAAATTGCACAGGTTACATCTTGGCTTATTGCAAGGAGTTAAGCATTGTTGCTTTTGCTCAAAAGGCTGCGTATTAGGATGGATGTGAAATGATATCACCGATGTTTTTTCCTTCACGGTGAATCGAGGTGTTTTTGTAAATAGATCTTTGGTCTGTGGGCTGAATGACAGGATCTCTTGTAAGTAATTCTTGAAGGATCCCATTAATCTTCTGAGCGTCAAAGAAAATGTAGTGACAAGGGAAGGCCCTCGATCAGTCGACCGGAGTTGTCAAACTGCGACCAATTTATAAAAAGTGCGACCCGCCAAAATATCGACGCTTCTACAATGTGTGACTAGACAAAATTTCAGCCCTTCAATAAAGTGCGACCGACGGCTCTCACTGTTACTGTCATTGTTCCAGTTTGTTTAGCGTTACCCAGGGCGCACCAACGAGGAGGCGAACTGGTCCACACCCCATAAGCAGTTGCAATTTTTACTCTCTAAAAGTTCGGATTTGCTCAATCGTCGTGATTTCTCAATCATTTTGCTTCCTCACTACCGAAGGTAGGGAAGCTTTGTATTCGTGAAAGAAGTAAAAAAAAAAAAAAAATGTCCTCCAAAATCAAAATTTCCACTTGCTTTTTGCGTTTTAGAGCTTCCCGAACAATTTTGGTTCCGTGTCTGTCTGTCTGTTGGTCTGTCGGTCTATTATTATTATTATTATTCCCACAATTCTATTACGTATACCGATTATAGTTTTAGTATTGAATAATAATAATCATTATCGTCATAACTTCGTAGTTTTATTTTATACCTACACTCTTTCGTTCTTTTATTTCAGTGGTTTATATACCACAACTATTTACAACACTATTATAAGCATTAATACCTGCAACCCTATCCCGCATATTATCGCCAATATTTTGGTATTCAATAACTCTTTGAATCATAATTTTTTCGCCAACTGATTCTATACGTCCATGTTACAATGGGTGAGGAAGCTATACTGCCCAACCAACTTGGCAGACCTTTTTCAACGTAGAATTTTATTTAGCGGTCCACCGTCTAGGACCTAACCCACACAATCCCTGAAAATTTCATCGAAATTGGTTGAATAGTTGCGGAGTTTTGGTTGTAACAATAAATTTAAAGTTCGCGCATGCGCAGCGGCTATTGCTTGACCAATTTGATTGAAACTTATAGGGTGTCTCTTAGAAGTCAGTCCCTAACTAACCTCCAAATTTGAGCAAAATCGGTCAATTAGAAACCGAGAAACCGAGGTTCCAGAAAATTCACGTTTGCGCATGCGCACTCGCTCCTATTGGTCCGAAGGTGCTGAAATTGATAGGGGACCGTCTAGGACCTAACCCGCACAATCCCTGAAAATTTCATCAAAATCGGACCACAGGTTAGTATAGTTTTGCCCGGGACAAGGATTGACCACAGACAGACCGATAGACAGACAGACCGACAGACAGACAGATAGACAGACACGGAACCAAAATTGTTCGGGAAGCTCTAAAACGCAAAAAGCAAGTGGAAATTTTGATTTTGGAGGACATTTTTTTTCACTTCTTTCATTAACAATTTACATTTGGAAAAAATACTTCACCGCTACACTTGATGGTATTGTACATAAGTAATTACATCACAGTATTGTATCAGCACTTTCAGCACTCAGCAGTCATGTCCATCTGGCTGCTTGTTATCAGGGTCCGAGATCCGACCCCGGACATTGGGGTGAGGGACAAGGTTGAATCACCTTGTCCCACAAATGATGGAGGGAGGATTGTGCCTCTTCTGGCAATGCCATCAGTCGACGCTTCTCCTCCCCATGGGTTTCGAGTTCAGCTCCAAGTCCCACGGGGCCCACTTGCTCGAGCCGTGGCACGCCGTCGTGTGGCCGTAGCCCTGAATTTAGACCAGATGAATGATCCTCCTGTTAGGACTCGGGTGGTCATCCACTCCAGGATAAACAGTGGGTAACCAGCCCGAATCAGATCCTTGGCTGACTTTCCATGCCATATCCCTCTCCAGGTGATCGTTGCTCCAATCACCTTCAGTTGGTTTCGCTGAATGTTTGCAAGTGCTGCTGCAGCATCTAGTAATGCGTCAACTTCGTATTTTTGAATTTTGGAAGCATTGATGTCTGCGAGTGATCTCTGGCCGGAGCCAGAGACCACTGCGACATCAATAATGAAGGCTCCTTTTGGTGTTACCACCAAGAGGTCTGGACGATAACCTCGCTGTTCCAGGTTAAATTGTGGCTCTAGCCATACTGGCCATCCTTAACGGCGAGCGTAGGCTTCCTAGAATACAAAGCCCCCCTACCTACCTTCGGTAGAGAGGAAGCAAAAAAGCGTTAAATTTCCAATTTTCATTATTTATATTTTTAATTTTCATTAATTGTTTTTCTTTGTGTCATTAAATGAAATTTTTATTTCATTATTAGTTCGTCTTTGTTTTTCATTATCTTTGCTCCAATTACCGGTAACATCGGTCATCCAAATTATCCTGCGCTCCTCGTGGGGCCAGGGAGAACTAGCTCCAGCATGACACCTACGTCTAGTCAATAGAGAGCATTAATTAGATAATTGAGAGATTCGCCGTAGTGTCGCTAGGAAGCGCGTGCAGCACCTGCGGGCCGCGTTCTAGATGCTCCTGATGGCAGCTGTTGTGGTGTAGATAAACTTGCTTCTTTGTGGGCTTTATATGAATCGACGTTGTAAACCCCAAGTCCCTCAGTGTGACATCGACATCCAAGAATACTGCCGCTGATCTGGGGTAGGTCCAAGTGAATGTACCTAACTGAAAATTGGGAATTTAGAGCTTCCACTACCCATATACCAATATAATTTTGGTAGCAAACTTTTTCATAATCGGAAATGGGCCATTTTGGTTTATTATTTTCAATAATGAACCTTTGGAATCGACCAAGAAAAAAAAATTTTAACACCCCCTCAAAATTTGATGGCTTACGTTTCAAGGTACGTAGAATCCAAAAATCGAATAAAAATTTGGCCGTCCGTACGCCGTATGCGGCACTTTTGCCACTTAGCATTGACCGATTTTGATGAAATTTGGTGTGTAGGCTCCATTTGGGGTCCAGTTGTGCCCCGAAGATTTTGGTTGATATAGATCACTTCTAAGGGTTCCAAAATCAAATTTGAAATTTTGAAAACGCCCTAACTCAAAAAATGTTGACATAACGGTATTGTTTTTCCTTCAATTTAAGATTCTATAGAATTTTTAGAATTTTTGAGACCACGCGGAGCTCTGTAGGACAAACCGTTCGCTTCCTACGAAAATTTAAGTGTTTATTTTGAAATATATATATATATATAAATCAAAACCCGAGTGTGAATCGCAAAAGAGGCCCAATCTCCGTTCAAATTAGAGCTGATCGAAATGTAATCTATAGTTGGTGATTTTGATTTTTTTTTTAATTTTTTTTTTGATTTTTGTTTTTATTTTTTATTTTATTTTTTTTTTCCTTCATGTTGGATGGTTGGTGATTTTGTAGACGAGTGATCTATATAGAAAAATAATAAACCATTGTGTAATAATTTGCAGCGTTTTGGTTTCTGAAGCTAATTTAATAATTGTCACCAAACAACAGCTCTTTCTGGTTTCAGCTATTCAATTATTCCAATCGATCAATTGATGAATTTATTGTCTTTCACAGGTCTTCAACATTCACCCGCGATTTTTCGGATGCACCATTGAATCGTCTTGTAAATTCATCGGATGGTTTGAATTTGTACGTAATTTTTGAAACCACTTGAGAAAATGAATTATTTCGTTTGATTTTAAGACTCGTAAACTTCGGCCTAGTGTCGGAGTGACACCTGTAAGTACATGGATGGTAGGGTACTAATGTCAACCATTAAGCAACAAAACATGAGTTTTAAATTACCTTTTCACTCCATGCATTTCATAGTTACACTCGATAACACAATTTGGCGTATTTTTAAAACGACTCTTCGAGATAGGAATGTCAATTTATTTATTTCCGAAATGCACGATTGAGACAAATTACCCACCATAATTCAGGTATTATTAAATTATTTTATTACTTATATTATTATTCATAAATGAGTCTATGAGTTGTACATTTCCAGAATGCCTTCCACATCATTATAATTCAACAACTTAAAAAAAAAAAATAATTGTGTTTTTTTTTAAATTGGGTTGGTACTGTAAGTAGGTACCATTGTAATAATTTAGAACTCGGATATTAAATATCCACAATAAATTTTAATGTAACTCGTTGCATCATTCGTAGGAAATAGTTCAGGACAATAAATTCAGCTAGAAGACCATTGCTTTGGCAGTGGCCAGCCTGAACTGGGAACTGAGTGCAGAGTTGCTAGATCTTACGCCGCGGCCTCCTACTGAAACTGGCCGTGAAAAAAGGTTCGAATCCCAACCCTCACCATCTCCAGGAGTCATCATAATATTTCTATACGATTAAAACTCTGTTTTCCGGGACTCATCTTCCCATGGCTGTACATGCATGATTGTTGTACGCATTAGTCGGAATCTGAGACTACTTAACTACTGTCCGATCCTATGATAACTCTAAGCTAGGCCATTCTTCACTGAACTTCAAGTTTTATGTGATAAATTCCAAACAATCCAGCCCTGTTAACAAGTCAGGAGTGTTAGTATGGAAACACATGAGTTTGAAAATAGAAACATTTAGGTTAGTGTCATTTGTTTTGATTCTTTGTCCCTTTTACCCTAAAGAAGATGGGATACCTTTGATTTAGTTGAAAACGTTCTATCAAAAACATCAGTAAAGAATTGGAAATTATGAATAAGAATCATCTCTGTATTCTTCCTCTGTATTCATCAACCAAGTACAAAATGTAACCTAAATACATAAATATACTTGCAAAAGTTAGATTTTCTATAACATAGAAAATATTATTTCCTAAATTATTTCAAAAATAATTTCAATGTTATTTAAACATTATTATTATTATTATTATTATTTATTCATTATTATTAAAATTATTTCAATATTGTTTCAAAAACATCAGTAAAGAATTGGAAATCATTATGAATAAGAATTATCTCTGTATTCTTCCTCTACATGTATATCCATCAACCAAGTACAAAATATAACCTAAATACTTAAATATACTTGAAAAAGTTAGATTTTCTATATTTCCTAAATGTATACAATCATGTTTGGGGTTTAGTTGACCAAACTAGACTTGTTTGAGAAATTGTGTTGTATATTCTTCATGGTTTCCACATCGTTTCTACCAAAGGGCTAGGTCCTAGTCATGTGGCGTAATTTATAGTCCTCAATTTGTTGAATTATGTGTAGAAACAACTGAGGAAATAGTTCTATCAACACAGAGAAAAACAATAAAACTAATACGAGTATGGAATTGCAAAAACTGTTGAAATAATCAATACTTCTAATAGTACGACCATACTACTCGTACAACCATACTAATAACAACAAGAAACAAATTCAACAAATTGCGGAATATGAATTGTACCCCACATGGCTAGGACCCAGCCCCTTGGTAGAAATGTAGTGGAAACCATGAAGAATATACAACATATTTTTTCATACAAGTCTAGTTGAACTGAATCCAAGATATAATCACAATAGGTATACCTGACAAAATATACACCAATGTATTTAAAACCACTCATATACACATATGTATTCAAAATATACAATTATGTATTTACATACAAAAAAACCTTTTTAACAAAAAAATGGACCGACCTCAAAAATGATGTCCGTGAACACCAAAAAGGAAAAAATAATAAACTTAGCGAAAACACACTGATGTATTAGGTTGTTGGATATAAATATCTTGTCAACAGATGGTATGTTGGAATACCAAATATTATTTGTAATGTGATTCACACTCATTGTCACACTCATATCCTCCATCATACGATAGCAGTGACGTACTACCCAATAGTTTTGGAACACTTATCTCTACTCGTATTCATGTTTTGTAATACTCACCAGATCATGTGAGTATTACTTAATAACCACAGTGTATCCAGATAGGTAGGTAGGTACGCATTGAAGTCGCCGCCGTGCCCACCTGTAGACACAAACTAATCACCTTCCTTACTCGATGATCTGGTTAGCATTACAAGAGTAAGTACCTACCATTGAGTTACAATGTGCTCCCCAAACTATCAGGTACCTAGTACGTCTCTGCTGCCATATGAGTATGATAGTAAGTGTGAACCTCCCTAGGAATGGTTGTGACGAGTAATTTGAGACTCTATTATTACATGAGACTGTTTATTTTATTGGTGGATATATTATATTGTAGCAACATACCTTCGGAATCGTTGTTACCTAATTAACGTTCAAAACCGTCCACAATTTTAGACAAAAAGATATATACGTTCATACTCGGTCTGGAAGCATGTCTGTGGTATGCGAGGTATGTACCTATATTTCCGAAAACGAATAAAATGTTGGTAAGTAGAACATCTAGGAGACGTTTGTGTCTACAGGTGGGCACGGCGGCGACTTCAATGCGTACCTACCTACCTATCTGGATACTCTGTGGTTATTAAGTAATACTCACATGATCTGGTGAGTATTACAAAACATGAATACGAGTAGAGATAAGTGTTCCAAAACTATTGGGTAGTACGTCACTGCTATCGTATGATGGAGGATATGAGTGTGACAATGAGTGTGAATTACATTACAAATAATATTTGGTATTCAACATACCATCTGTTGACAAGATATTTATATCCAACAACCTAATACATCAGTGTGTTTTCGCTAAGTTTATTATTTTTTCCTTTTTGGTGTTCACGGACATCATTTTTGAGGTCGGTCCATTTTTTTGTTAAAAAGGTTTTTATTTTATTATTTTTCCATTTTATATTATTTTTTATTTTTCACTTTTTAGTGGTCCTCAATTTGAATCAGAAATTAATTTACCCGCAGTTTTTCGATCAGTTTTCGCAATGTAGATCTACTTCAATACTGTGCATCATTTCAGTAAGGTGAACTAGAAGCCATAGGGTGGACGACATTTTGTAATCCGGATCAATTTCCATACGTGTAGATGATTTTCCGTTTATGGATCAGTTTCAGGAGGTATTGGGGTCACTTTCCTTCTTAGCCATCTACTCTCATATCCCTTAACTGTTCGACTTCCCTCATATATCGTAGGTACTTGGTAGTTCTGACAACACAATTCAACAACTCAACCATGACATGATTGACGAGGGAGCTAAGTGCAACATCCACTTGATAGAAAACCCTTTATCACCTAACTGCACTACATACCTCATATTTGGTACGGCACTATTCAGTTCTGACGATCTCCTATACCATTACCTACCCTACTATTTATGAATGACGAAGAAGCTATGTGCTACACCCACTTGGTAGAATACCGTAAAACCGTCAAACTTTACCCCAAGATTTACTCCAAAACATTTCCAAATACAATTTCTCCCCACTCGAAATGGGTTAAACTGATTTTTTAAATAAGTGAATTGATCTTCAGGGCTTCCTGAACATTTTAAGTGGTCGAGCTCATTGATCAGATAATTGTAACCCCCCTATTTAATTGTTTAAATGTTGGAGTACAGTTATCTACGAGTGCGTCTATCTTTACTCCACTCTGAAAAACTCACGGTTATCGCTACAGAAACGGGCAGTGGTGCAATGTTACTAGTCGGGATTGAATTCATTACCCCAGAAATACTTGATAATATCAAGTATTTATAATATTATTATAAAATACATTCTGAAAAATTGAACTTTTTAGCTTGAAAAATACAAGTTATACCTAAGAAAAATATAAATTCCAATGATCATTTATTCGTCATTTATTTCAACGAATTTGCTTGAAATGCAATATTTCTGGTTAGGAGATCACAATTTCAGTCTTCCAGTATAGAAAGACTTATGTAGTTTTGCTTTGATTAAGAGCAAAACTTTCTACAAGTAAAGAAATATTGAAGGACAATAAACGATAAACGAATGACTTAACAAAATCACGGAAAAAGTCTGTTTCACATTCGATAACTTTCAAATGAATTGCAATGGTAAATTTCAAAGTTAACCCACGAGTGAATAATATTGTAAATCACAACTTATGAGACCAAAGTACGTTTATGTTCATATCATAATGCAGGTGTTCAGGTGTAAAGTTTCGGTAGGGGCGCGTACCAAGCTTTTTCTCATTTCTTCTCCCCATCTCTAACTTCTGACATGAGAAACACTAGAAACCTTACATTCAACACTGCGAAAATTATAAAACTCACATATTTCTCGAGATTAAATAAGAAAAATATGAGTGAGGCTACCTTTATCCCAACCTTTATAGTGGAGTAAAGATACCCGGTTTTTGGAGTAAAGTTACCATCAAATTTTCGGTAAACAAAGGCATAACTAAGAAAACACTTTTTTGAGAATTTGATTAGTGTATTTTGTTCAGAATAAGATATTGAAAGTGATATGATGAGGGCTTGCCTGGTAAATCCACTCCAAACACCTGATATGGAAGAAATTTCGGAGCACAAGAAACAGGACAAAAACAGCTGAACAGGAAACTATGACTGATAACAGCTGATAACATGGATAAAGGCGCTATCGCAAGCCGCATCGATTCTCTGGGATGTGGAGTATAACGAAAACACAATAGCTAACTTTTATCTAAGTCCCACCACGTTTACGTCACAATTGAAGATTCTCACTTTTTGGGGTAAAGTTACCCCTGGTGGGGTAATGTTTGACGGTTTTACGGTACCCTCTCATCACCTAACTGTACTATATACTTCATATTTGGTACAGCACTATGTACTTCTGAAGATCTCCTATACCATTACCTACCCAACTATAGTATGGATGATGAGGAAGCTATGTGTTACCCCCACTTGGTAGAATAACCTCTCATCACCGAGTTCTACAATATACCTCATATTTGGTACGGCATTATGCAGTTATGACAATCTCCTATACTATTGCCTACCCAACTATATTATGGATGACGAGAAAGCTATGTGCTACACCCACCTGGTAGAATACCCTCTCATCACCTAACTGTACTATATACCTCATATTTGGTACAGCACAATGTACTTCTGAAGATCTCCTATACCATTACCTACCCAACTATATTATGGATGACGAGGAAGCTATGTGCTTCACCCACTTGGTAGAATACCCTCTCATCACCGAGTTGTACTATATACCTCATATTTGGAATGGCACTACGCAGTTATGGCAGTCTCCTATACTATTGCCTACCCAACTGTATTATTGATGACGAGGAAGCTATGTGCTACACCCACTTGGTAGAATACCCTCTCATCACCTAACTGTACTATTTTATTTCTATTATTTGGTACGGCACTATGCAGTTCCGACGATCTCCTATACCATTACCTACCCAACTATATTATGGATGAGGAAGAAGCTATGTGCTACACCCACTTGGTAGAATACCCTCTCATCACCTAACTGTACTATTTCATTTCTAATATTTGGTACAGCACTATGCAGTTCTGACGATCTCCTATACCATTACCTACCCAGCTATATTATGGATGAGGAGGAAGCTATGTGCTACACCCACTTGGTAGAATACCCTCTTATCACCTAACTGTACAATTATATCCCTAATATTTGGTACGGCACTATGCAGATCTGACGATCCCCTACACTGTTACCTACCCAATCGTGTTATTTGTGTTGAGAGAGCTATGTGCTACACCCACATGGTAGAATACCTAACTAACAGTACTATGATTATCCTTCATATTTGGTAGGAAAACTCACATACTCGAGCATTGATAAACACGTTTGATATGGCTCATGCAGGTTCTGAGCGAATAACCCAGTATAATTTCCCCCTTTCTCATCACCGCAGCACCTTTTAGTTATCGGAACCCCCCTCATATAGTATATCATTTTAAAGCTTACAATCAGACCTTTAATTTGACTATACACAAATGGTCCTCCATCGACTCAGTCGGAAGTCACAGGGCAAGAAGAGTGAATGCGGACCGATATTCCCGAAAACGGGACCCACGTTTTTCAACTTCATTCACAAATTTTTGATACTTCTAACAAAGCAAAATGAAATCTGTTTGAAACGGGACCACCACGGATACTTGTAGAACAAATTTCAAAAAGAACCAGACAGATTGGTACCAGAATAAAGAAATGCAAGCGACTCGGACATACAAAAAAAAAAAAATCGTCGTCCCACGACAACCCGAATTGAGTACCTCCTCTTTCGCGCGCCTTCGGCGCGTTGAAGTCGGTCGAAAATGACGAGTGAATCAATATACCTACATACATTTTGGATTTTTTCAGGCGACCGGGTTCTTCAGTGTCATCAGCTATTTGATTCTGATCGTGATAGTTGGGGTTTATTTACTAAAGAATCAACTAGAAAACGTCGCTGACTCTGCTAAATATTGTAAGTATTCTGCATAAGCGATGATCTTCCATCAATGATAACCATTGAATCTTCACTTGGAACAACAATAGTCGGGAATTGGGAAATCGATTTTTTTTTCTCGACATTTTTCAACCGACTAGGACACGTCGAATACATATTACGGTGAAATGATCCCAATTCTGCATATTATGAAAACCTCGAGGATTGAGATACTCTACCAAAAAAATAAATAGATAAATTAAAAAAAAAATTAAAAAATCTAAAATGGAAATAATTTATAAATTTTTGTTTCTCCATGATGTAAACATGTTTTGCACATTTTTTCAATGAGAAAATACACGTTCCTGTATTATATGGATAGTTACGAGCATAATTATGTAATAAAGAAATAATTACCATAATATTGTTCTACGAGGCTCTTGTGTTGATTCCTGAAATGTTTATTACTTCCAAATCTTGCTTGTGTTACTCAGTACGTCTTTTGTCAATGAGGATATTTTGTATACAGCGATTTATTTCATTACAAATTATTCATTATTTCCGGGGTGTTGACATCCCCACCGAATTAAAATCGATGCGTTCAAGTTGACGTAACGGCTCTATACAGGTACGAATCGTTTTATATGAACGAGTAGCTACCAGACTTTGTACCGTTAAAAATCCCGCCTGGAGTGCCGTTAACAACTCTTTCAAATCATCTCTCGATAATTGACGTGAAAGTCACCACGCCAGAAACCCGACAACGACTGCCTCAATCCTTCACATCACTGTATAATTCCTTCCTTACAATTTTGATTCAATCGAAGTTTCGTTTATACAACTGCAACGAGAAATCTATGTGTAACACCCACTAAGAGTGAGTTTTCTGTTCACTTTTTCCGTCTTCATGTACAATTTCTTCAAGTATTCAAAAATTTTTGTCAGTTGTTCATAACATCTCTGACATGATTGGTGTAACTTGAATATTTACATACTAGCTACGAAGAACTCACTCCTGATTGCAACTGGATTAAGTACATTTGAAATCAAAAGTGTTGTCTTTAACTAAGTAACATTGAATTAAGTTAGATTAAAACTATCAACAGAAAATAACTCTCAAAGTTCTTCTGAAAACTCCATCTACTCTTGATAAAGTTGCAGTTGTGCATCATTGTTGTAGTTCACCTTTCCGTATTCGCCTCAAGTGGTGGTGACCCGAGCCTGCGATATCTCCACCCACTTGCTAATCCTCCAAGTTTACAAAACATAACTTTCTGTGTAATAACTCACGACTCTTCCAATCCATAGTTCAATTTTTTCCTGGACCAAGTGAGCAATTTTACTCTATATCTACTAGTTTTACATATATTGTTGCGATCAATGGAAAATTTCGACGCTGATTTTCTTGTTACAAACTGCCCTCTATTTTGAGCAAGAGAAAAAAAAGTTTGATGACACGTTCAATTAGATTAGGTATACATAGAAGACAAATTCCATATCATCTACTTAAGGTACGTTCTTTCACATATCTACCGACGATACTCGTCCACACCCCTGAGCCTTTTGCCTACAGCCTTCACGAAATGATTTTTCAACCTTTAAGTATATTAATGAAAAAATAGAAACCATTATCGTAAATCTAGTTGTTGAATAAATATGAATTTTAATTTAATTAAGTTTTTAAGGCTGGACGTCCACTGAACGCGATTTCGCGCGAAAAGCCGTTCGCGCGAATACGCACTCGTTCGTCAGTTCCCAGCTTCGCGCGAAGGAAGCCCATTCACTATACGCGAACTCTGGCTAAAAACGCTTCAGTTCATTTTCGGGATTTTCTTGTTTTGGATTTTTATTGTGTTGCTGAGGTGAACAATGCCACTTGCAGAGCGTTTAATGCAACTGTATGCATTGGAGTCTCCGAATATGGTGAGAAGAAGACAAGGAAGAAAGAATTGGCGTAAGAGAAGAGTGGGTGAAAGACCTTTTGCAGAGGAGACAGTGTGGAGAATGGGCCAATTTACAGCAAGACTTGTCGCCAGAGAAATTTTTTAATTATTTTCGGATGAGTGAAAATACATTTGAATATATTCTGTCCAAAATAAAGGACCGTTTAACGAGACATTCAAACTTTCGAGAGACAATCTCGCCAACTGAACGTCTTTCAGTAACCTTGAGGCAAGTGAACGCGTATATCAAGAATAGTAATTAAATACAAAATTTTATTAAATTGTTGAAGTTCAATTGTGGCATAATTACAGCGCATAAGCAATAGAAAAGACATTCATGGGTCAAAATTAGAGTAATATTGCTGGATGTTGAATGATTCATCATGTTGTGAATTGGAAGAAGGGGATGAGCCCGCTGATGAATAGTTGGCAAAATAATTTGGTGATGGACCGAATGTATTCCCACCCCTTTGATGTCTCATGACAACGTTCATCAAGTCCATACGGGCTTGCAGTTTTCGTTCAACCGGAATTTGACGCAAATATGGATGCAAGCTCATCAAAAATTGGTAGTCGTCATCATCGGTTTTTTGGGAATTCTCCCGAAACATCTCCAACTTCTTCTGCTCAATCTGTAAAAACTTCTCATCAAATTCATTAATATTTTGTTTTTTTGCTGTTTTTATACCTTTTGAGAGGGCTTTTGAAGAGTTTGGGGG
>CM019178.2:35477214-35524823 GCA_009739505.2 Apolygus lucorum
TTAAGTATAGACAATTCTCGAAAATATCATCATCTTACTGCATTTATGCCAGTTCAGTGAGTGACGAGGATTTAACGAGCACTTTTAAGTGCGTGAAATGGATCTGAACTAATTAATTAGATGAACAGTGATCACTTTATTACTTAGGTAAACGTCTAAATCACACTGGTAGCATAGTTAATCTATCCTCGCGCTAGGGAAAGTAAAGCTTTTTTCCTTGAGTCAGATGATATAAGTTTCAGGTAGGTACAACTTTTTGATAAAGCTTGGGATGATTCGAAGCAGCTGATTCATGGGAAAAACGATTTACTATCCCTAGCGGAGGACAGATGGGACTAATGCTGCTGGTATGATTTAGACGTTTGTTAATTATCACGGTAATTTTACTGTTGCGCAATGGTGTTACATGCAGCTCTGATCACATGGAATTGGCAGGTGTCGTGCTCTCCTATTGAAGTAGTACATACATAGTGGTTTCCGATAAAACCACACGTATGCGAGTCATCTCGGGAGCCAGGTGGTCAACGCTGAAGGACTATGCAGTACTATACCTATCAAATTTGCAAATTCTCATTATAATAATAATGATTTTTGACTTCAGAGTCAGAATAGAGTCCTTACAAGAGGTATTGAATTTGAATCGAATATGATAATAGAATCCTGGTCTCGTTTTAAAACGTCTTGAGAATAATTGGTTGCCTCTTGAATTACCGTCTGGGTAACCAATTTTAGAAACGGCAAGTTAGCTGTATCGTCCACATCTGATCCGACCGCTTTCCTCGGACCTTAGCAAAAGTTTCCAGGATGTTTTGTGACCAACTTCTGTATTCCAAAACGTGAAGAAGTTGACTCACAAATTCATCACTCACTCAGCTGATCTACATTCACTTACTTGTTTGTGAAAAGAAGTGATGAAGTGATAAAAAAACATTATTGAAGTGTTTCATTTCATCACTTCCATCTTCGCTTGAAAGATTTAGAGGGAGAAGGATTCATTTTTGAGATACCTACGAAAAATATTTAGTTCACTGTCCGCACATTATGATAATTCCGATCAAACCAGAAGGTTCTTCTCCATACACGTATTCAAGTCTTGGTTACTTAGTAGGAAAATAAGCTAAGTTGTATCATTTCATGTCTTGAAGAAAAAGAAGATTCAAGATTATACCCTTAGATGTTAGGTATTGGTATTGGAGGTTTAGCATGATCGTAGCTATATTCGAAAACTGTGTACTTTTACAAGCAGGGGAAGAGTCGCTTACAACGATACGTCTTTGTGTGGTGTAACTTCTGAAGGTGAACACGAAGCTTGAGAACTTTTCAAGCAGGTACGATAAGCAGGCGTGAGTATCCAACGAGATTCTGCATAATTATTAGATGGGTAAATAATACGGATCAGTCTAATGGATACAAATCCTAATGGATTAATCTAGACAATATATTAATCTGGTCTAATGGATTAATTGAGACAAACACAATAGTTTGGTAATATTTAAGATTATAATTAGCAACAATTCAACAGTACCTACCTGCTAGGTAATACAAATAACCACTGAACCTGTTATGTTTAGTTTGGAAAATATATGAAGTTAACAGCTGAGACTCTATTTTGGCTCATGTTCAAAATGCTAATTTACATGTAAATTGGCAAAACTGAAATACTTACTGATTTGACTCACATTACAGTTGTACTACTTTACAAAATTGGATACTAAATTGAACTTTGGACTTAGACTTTACTCTGGTAAAGAAAGATTAGGTGATTTTTAAAGGGATGCTGTCGGGGTTGTTAGAGCGATGCAGGTGAGGGTGATGAGGGTAGATCACACAGGCCTAAATCATTGAATGGCGTGAGTGTGGTAAATCGATCTTCCTGCTCTGAAACCGTTACGATGTTTTAGAGGAAGACGAAGTTTGAAATCTATACAGAGATTTGATATAGAATAGATGATCGTTATACCCCGAGAGGGCCTTATGCTACTCCTGAGAGTCGAGGGAGTACAATAGCTAGACAGAGAAGAAGGGAAGCTGGCGTTGGTCGTCTCAACCGTTAGTAGTTGACAACTGACTCAAAAATACCAAGTACAACAGTGTTTTATTGGAAAGTATACATATCCATGTAAGGAGAAGGTCACACGAACCGCTAGGTATACCAAAATGTGATATTAAATATCACATTTATATAAATTTATAATATATGTATAAATATAATTTATGTATAAATGTTATACATTTGTGTACGAGTAGGGACATGCGAGTAGAATCCACTCATGATCGTTATGATTGGTCTCGACAAGTTT
Organism: Apolygus lucorum; assembly: GCA_009739505.2. NCBI lineage: Eukaryota > Metazoa > Arthropoda > Insecta > Hemiptera > Miridae > Apolygus > Apolygus lucorum. The sequence goes on from CM019178.2 coordinate 35,479,515, forward strand.
TGAATGGTAATGATGTTCAAGTTTCACTTCTATTACATGACCATCGAAGAGTCATGCTTGTATGTTTATTGAATGAATCGGATGAACAAAATGCACTAATAAACGTTTCAGGGGGTGATGGACAGTTATCTGAAGAAGTTCCCACAAGTCAAAAAATGCTGTTGCAAATGCAATTTGGAAACCGGCTGCAACATACTTGGTTGGATTCACTTCGTGAGTTCATGAAAGTTATCTCTGCTGAATTCTATAATATTGAGCAAAATTATAGAAATTTACGTGCTTCAGAGTATAGAGGGTGGTCCACGGGGATCTGGTGGTTTTTAAATTAATACTTAGTGCACATAATATTTTTGCAGATTCTGATAGCAAATTCTATGTCATGCCAAGAAACCAATATTCAGACAAGTATTAAAAATAAAATTTTTCATAAAGGAACTAATGTTTGAGTTCTTCACTAAATTGCTTTTCCTAATGTATAACTTGGTACTAGCTTTAAAATTGGTTAAATTTGGTTCGGATGGGGAAGGAGATTGTGCACATAGATATGACAAGAGTTACCGTGGGGCTTCCACGCACAAGCAAGTAATTTATAATGTAATGGAGGTGGAAAGGAATAGTAAGTGGTTCCAAACAAGGGGTTACAAACAAGCTACATTTATATAAGTAGAAGAACTACTCAATAGGAGTTACCATGGCGAGCCCTGCACAAGCAAGTTGAGTACTAGAGAAATTTGGTTGGGGGGCGAGATTTTGAACAAAAGTTGTTACCAAAGACATGTCCCTGTACAAGCAATCTATCAATAACGCAAAAAGGGGTGAATCAAAACTGGTCAAAAAGATTTGGAGAGATTTTAGGTTTCAGATAATTGAGAACACGAAGTATAGAGATTGATTGATAACGTCTTTATTAAACATCTGGCTAGTTTGGTCGCACACGACCGCTCTTCCAACTAACCAGAAAATTCTTAGAAATAAATTAATTTACGTCTGCGATACATGTTAAATGAGTAAAAATGACAATCAACTCAAATGACGAATTATTAAAATAAATAGGGTAAGTTGCCACGTTAAAATGTTTAAAAATTATGAAAAGTGCCAGATTAGTATTTCGAAAATAAAATTTATTTAATAGATATTCTCTATAAATATTCTCTATCTATTTAGATATATAGATGTATAGATATATTTAGATATTTAGATATATAGAAATATAGGTATTCTCTATCTATTTAATAGATTCTCAATTTAGTTTTAAAATAACTTAGGGTGCTAACCTCTTAATGTCTTGAGGAAGCTCATTGTGCCAGCGTATGCTTTTGCCCAAGAATGATTCCTGTCCTACATTTGTTCTGTATAGCGGTAGGCGGTAGGTGTTTATTCTATTTCTAGTTCCAACATCGTGTATGTCAGAGAACAAATTGAACTTTTCTACAAGATAAATAGGCTTTTGGTACAATGCGTTTCATGTGAGACAGAACACTGAGCTCGATCATTTCTTCTACTTTTAATAACTTGAGAGTCTTAAATTTATCGTGAACGCGATCATCGAAATTTAAGTTCAACGCGAATCGAACCACACTGTTGAGAGCTCTTTGAAGCTTTAGTCTATTTTCTTAGTTCACATCACACATCACTGGAAGGCTATAGTTGAAGTGCGGGGTAATTAGTGAATTTATAAGTGTTTTTTTTTTTAGCGTAAGTGACCAGGAGAGAGCAATTTCCTAATTCCGAGAGAGAGAGAGAGAGAGAGAGAGAGAGAGAGAGAGAGAGAGAGAGAGAGAGAGAGAGAGAGAGAGAGAGACTAGTTTCTGGCTCAGAGCTTCCACCTTGACTGCGCCCTGACTGCCTCATCGGCTTGAGCCGTCGGTTATTTAAGAGGGTCTTTTCCGGTGTCGAAAGTGGTCATATAGAGGGAATTTCCCAGGTATGGGGAATTCCCGGGTTAGGTGTGCTGCTCTCTGCCATTGATCTGAATTCATTGGCTAATAATTATACAAATTAGTTGGTTTCTCTACACCGTTCAAGTTCCTGCTCATAACACATTTCAAGTCAGTTAAAGAGCTGATGATAATCGCTTTCTAATAAAGGTGTGTCAATCGCCCGAATTTGTGCTCGAATTGTTTCTTCCAGTTCACCTAAGTTCTGAGTTTGTTTAGTAAATGAGAGATATGAGTAAATCTCATCGGAAGAATTCACTTGTTGTTAAATCATGTGACCTTGGAGATCAAAGCACGTCCCCAAACTGTGAAATCAAGCGCTCTGGGATTGGCACAATGCGTTCATCGATGCTCCAGCAGTGTGGGGAGTTACCTCATCCTGCTGGAACTAAACGCTTGCTTCTGGAAGCCTCAGTCTCGGTAACTCGCAACTAAGGAAGTTGTTGATCCCCTGAACATAACTTGCTGTAGTAACAGTCACTGTGCTGCCGTCTTACTAAAAAGAATTGGACCAATCACACATTTGGACGATACCGTCACTTCAGGACTGTGTAATGACCATTAATGATGAACACTAATTGTGCACATTCCGAAAGGGTCCTTTCTAATGATCCTACTTCACCTACCCATCCAAAAAAATCAGGTTCCCTTGGACCACCCTGTAATTCGTTATAGCACAGATATGTGGACAAATGGCGGGCCAATCTTCTTCACATCCTAATAAATTATTGATGTAGTAGGATACCCATGTACATAGAAAAAGAGACCTTTTAGTTATAGTTTCACGAAAATACCATATACATAATTCGTTGGGAGTCCTTAGTATCAAACAAGGCTTTGACAACTATGTAAGTCGTTCCCTAAATTGAAAAAAAAAATTGTTGTAGTAGATACTAAATCATTTTGCGAGACCCAATAAAGTAGGTACAAAGATTTGTCGTTTGTGGTGCCTCTGAGTGAAAGAAGAAATAAAACGGATGACAGTCAAGTCCTAGCTGATTGTAATATGTACCCAACAGCATTCATGTAGCAATATTGTTTATTGCTTCTGTCAACTGTTTCGAATGTCTTGGCTTAGAAAATAAAATAACTGAAATCAGATTTTTTCAGGTATCAAGCATTTTCATTTTCGTAATGACGGTAACATTTTGTACCGTTCTTTTGGCCACCTGGAAAACATCTACTGAACATCATGAGGCGACGTCCATCATGTGTAAGTTATTACACTGGCTTGTCCGGTTGTAGTCTCATGAGATTGTGATCTCACGTGATAATATCCATGGTAGAATATATCAAGGCCATCTAGTAGAATGTCTTTCAAACTAGGTAATGTTTAGGGACAGTTCACCCCCCTGGGTTATTCTACAAATTACTTCAAACAAAGTGTAGATGCGGCTGTTACAGCTTGGCTCCGCATCTACGGGGAGGTTCCACTGTGGTTTTCACCACTTTTGTGGTGAAATCAAATGGTTATTAAGAATGTTGAGCGACCAGACATGAAGAGTCCGATAAAGACAAAAATAAAGTTATCTGTAATTTAATACCTAAGCAAAGCATGTAGATCTGATTGTCCAGATTCGTTGACAGGTAATCGTTTATTTCTCTGCGGACTCTTATCTTCCTGAGGGGACTCTGATTGAAATAGATAACCAAATAAAACTTGGTAATTACAAGCTTTACCAATCTACTTGAAAAAAAATTAATTTTTTCAGCAATAGATTGAAACGTATGTTTGTGTTTGATTTTTGAACAATCCGTCCGTCATGGTTCAGACGTTATCGATGGATTCTACGGTCTGTGAGATTACATTAACATTTTTTCATTGAAGCGAGAAACAAAAAATGAGGCAGGAATAATAAGGAGACACTGGTGTCAGTGAGAATTTTACGAGAATCTCTGAAACTCTCAAAACTTTGAAACTCCAAATCTTTGGAACTTTGACTGCCTCACTCCATTTGATGGAATCATGCAGTCAAAGTTTCACAAAGTCTTACCTAAAGAAGTTCTCTCCTTAATATGAACGCGATGAATATACATAATCATTTTTTAGTGATGCATCTGAGGGAACGTTTAATTTTATGGGGAGTTCAAATCCATGATCAAAAATATCCAATATATGAATTTGAAGTTGAGAACATGAAAGAAGTTTTCCAGCGCTGCATTCTTTACCGATCTTGTGTAATGCGTGATAGTGGAAGCTTTGAATGAAAGTGACCTGGGGTGAGTGGGGCTCCCGAGTAACTTGCTTTAAATGCCGATGATACGGTACTCATGGTGAGAGACCTCCAAACTTTGCTAGACAAGGTCAGCTGATCAGTCAACACGATTGGGAGTCAACGAGAAAACCAAAAGCGTGGTGGTCACCAGGTCTCATCATCCAGATTTGGAGCTTAGTCTTAATACCCAGATCACTGAGAAAGTCCAAATAGTTCAAGTACTTTGATACATTGGTGAATGATTTGTACGACCCTCAGAAAAACATTTGGAGCAGAATATTCCCCAAACCAACAAAAATTTTACGAAGTTCAATTTCGTTTAGTGTGATCGAAACCTTAAGATACTGAATGGAGAAATGGTATGTCTGGTCAGTACCTACTCTTTTAATTTGTGGGGACCTCCAAAGTTTGCTCATGAAGATTGACTCAGCTGATCAGTCAGTAGGATTGAGAGACGACAAGAAAACAAATTCAAGGTGGTAGCAAATCTGCACCCAGATATTTGTCTTCGTACCCAGTCCACTGGAAGAGTACAATCGTTCAACTACCTTGGTGAATAGTTTTTGGAACCCTCAGAACTAAATTCGGAGCTGATTTCACGATCCTCAGTTCCCTATTGTGTAATCGACACCTTTAGTTCAACCTTGGTTACCGACCGGTGAAATTATTAAGTCTGTTTGGTGCTCTTGTAGGGTGTGGAAACCTGGACCCTCAAGGTGAACTTTACATTACTGTACTCTAGCCTTTGAGATGTGCCTGATGTTTCACATCCCTTTGGATAGAGTGTGGAACGAGGAAGAGCTGGTGTTGGCCAGAAACTCTTCTTAACCACCAAGCAAAGAAAGGTTGCACATTACACACACATTATTCAGGGCCCTCGGTATGAGATTCCTCGCCTTATACTCGAGGCGAAATTTGAAGGAAAGTCTTAAAAACTTCATTTGGTTTGGTTGATCGCAGAACATAATGATTAAAATTGCATTGATATTTATGAGAATCTTCCCAGTATAAAAATTTAACCACCAATTTTCGATTTGCAGTCGCGTTCGTATTATCAGCACTGGTGGCAACGGTTGTTGGAATTGACATATTCTTAGCAGTATTTCTTCTGTACGCCATTTATAAAGTATGTGTTTTTGCAGACTGTATTTTAATAACTTGAATACCATCAGATAGATATTCTCGAGTGCAATATACCATATAATGTTATTCTGGTATATAATAATTTTTTCAGCATGGAACATGCTTAATTTTTCAACTATTCACTATTTCGACTATTCACTAATCAACTAATCAACTATCCGAAATTTCACTGCCTTTTTGAGACTACCGATGTCGAATGCCAACCGATTCGCTCCTGGTTGCCACACGAAGCTGAAATCTTATAGGTAGTCTCTGAGACTGCTCAGTTCGAATGTCAAATTATACTCCTCCCTGATCAGCTGGGTGAGCTAAATTCACTTCTGGTCGACTGAAGACTAGAGCATGTTCCATGTTTCCCATTTTTAGCCGTCAGCCGCTAGCAAACCCAGTTAGGGGCTCAAAGCGCCCAGTTTCCTGAACATCAATTGCAATACCGATTACAATTTTATAAATTTTATGTCACTAATTTTACAGGGTGATTTGAACAAAATCAAGATTTGGCTCTATTTGGAGATAATATTACTTTCCATTAACAGTGCCGTGCGATTTGTAAATTTTATTGGACTTTTGGACTTGGATGCACCATCATCGGAACTGTATGGCAACTTCGCGCAAAATACCATTGAGCTGTGTGAGTTTGATCATTTTATTTTCTCATTTCATGAAAGTTTTTGTTGCTTACGTTGGTTTCGTTCAAATTGAAATTAAAATTTTCATTCAGGATCTAAGAACTTCCTTTTCCATCCTTTTTGTTTGATTATTTGGATAGATTTATTCAATAAAGAATCTGATTTGTTGCAGGTTTCATTTTCTACTTCATTACCATCGTGAAAAGCTATTATTACGAGAAAACAGGAATGTCCTATTATGAAGAACCAACTGAGCAAGGAACAACTGACGTCGATGAAAAAGAAGACAAAGAAGGGAACGCTTTTTGAATAAGTTCCCAATTCCGAGTACAATACAACATAAAAGTACATTGTGAAGTACAACTATTCCGTATAATTTTGCCTTTGTTGTTATTCTGCATCCCGACGAAGGAGTTTAATAATTTAACCAAGAGATTTGACACTACTTACTAATCTATGACGCTTTTAGTTACTGAATGAAGTTATTTATGTCACAAGTCGCCTCTCTAAATTGTGGACAAGACTTCCACCACAAGGGGATGACAAAGTCCGGCACTTAACCCTTAATAACCTGAGGTATCTTTATGGAAGTCCGATTTTAACCCGCAACAGTTTAATCATTTTAAAACCAAAATTTATGACCGTTTACTATCTTGGTACTCCAACTATCGATTGTGTAAGAAATTATAATAATAAAAACATAATAACTCAAACAAAAAAAATAAATAATTCTCGACTTAAAAGGCTGCAGTAGGGCCTTCGAGGAACCTTCTAGCCTCATTTCTCACCTTGCAGGCTATTAGTTGAATTTCTTCGTCAGAGTTGGACGCCACAGATCCCTCTAAGAAGTGACCGTTCTCCACCTTATTCCTTGGTTCTGTACGTTTTGAGAAATAACTGACCCTAACATCCCACCATGGATTTTTCCGTGTATCCTTCTCCGTTTATCCTTCTCGTTTATAGACAGATCCTGCTGACGCTGATAGCGCTAGAGTGGCCAATGGAAAAAGAGGCTGACGATGTAGTAAAGTTTGATGATGACGAAGACAGTTTCATTCAGTTCATGAACCTCTACCGGAAGATTTATTCATTGATTACTGGTTCACTGCTTATTTATTGAGCTACTTGGTAAATTTAATCGGCCGAAGCATCCTCAATATCACAAGGATTTCCTAGTTCCACCTAGTTTCCACCAACCCCACTTGCAAGAAAAATGTATATCGTTCACATCAAACCTGGATGTATAACTAAATCGGGGCTGGCATAAGAGCTGAAAGGTTCAACATTTTCTTCACTAGTGATACCTATCACAGAAATAATTTTTAAATACACAAATATGGATATGCAAAGTATAAGGCCCGAATAAAAAAAATGCCAGACGAGTCCTACTATTGGAAATAAAAATGTGAAGCAGAATTTTTTGGATTATTTGGTTGGATATAGATTCATTTAGGTTCCGATATCGATGTATTGTTTATGTTTTATCAATAGAATCACTTAATTGTTATCTCTCTCGCAGTACGCGTCTCTCTCTCTCTCTCTTTACCTTACCTTTCCTTCTTACATTTTACAGAGTTATGGGCCAAGGTCTTCCACAAAACACAACCTAATAGGCTAACAAAAGTGTTTGCGTTCGCGGAGTAGTGTTTTTCGTCCAAAAAATTAAGTTTTGAGAGGAGACCCCGACAGAGTGGCTTTTTCCTCATCACAATGTGACATCATGTCATCATGTTATGTGATGATGTCATCATGGCGACTACATCAACTCTCGCATTGACTCAGCTTTATCCGCAACTCAATGGCAATTACGAGTGGAATTTATAATGAAAGAAAGGAAAGGACGAAAATTTTCATGTGTACACTCATGCCCAGTGCCGTCCTTAGAAAATGCGAGGCCTGGAGCAAAACATTTTTGCGAGGCCTTTTTTAACCCAGTAGTGGGCAACGTACCATATATGGTACAGTAAGAAGGGCGAGTTTGAGGGTTGACAGAATGTACACCCAAGTGAATTTTAGACTCCCGAAGGTTCTAACATCATGTTCAGCTTTTGTACTACCAGTTCTGTGAGTTCATTCGCCTCGATCGGTCCCCTATTCATTCTCAGTGAATTTATCCTGTTTCATGTTCGAGAATTTTGCCTAGTTATCATCATGTTCGACGAAGAGTAAGTATTATCATTCCAATTTCGTTCCCAATTGTATTCCTTCGTTATATTGTTTTAGAGTATATGTTTAGTGATACAACTAAAGCGGTTTGGGACCTGTTCGTACTCATCACACGAATACACTACGTAATACAATCGAGCGTACCATTTATGGTACGTTGCGCACTCCGCACGTGATCTACAAAGTTGCTCTGTTTTTTACTTTTCAGAGAACTAGCGTAAATAATTCAACCCGGATTGACGGTGCAAGAAGCAATTGGTTTAATTTTAGCTGACGATGACGAGTTACTCGAAAGAGATATCCACATTGCACCTCCTGAGCCCAAATATCTGACTGATGAGGACTCTGGGGACGAAAACTCTGGGGTCATGAATATTGATAACCTCAGCAAACGACAGCTGCTTGCAGAGGCTGAAGTAAGGCTTCTTCACGAACCTTCTCAGTCGGGTGAACCACGCAATTTTCCACGTGTAGACGTAGATGTGAACATTGGCTCAACCCCTTCTGATACATCACTTGCTACTAGTCCAACTCCTGAACCAAGCTCCGCAACTTCCGAGAGGCTTCAAAAAAAGGCAGATTTCAAGAAGAGGAAATCTTTGCCCGTAAAAGCTGGTCGCGTACCAGGCGCAAGAAAATTCCAAGGCTGCTCCTAAAAATGTTGTTGAATGGATCAAAGGAGATTTTCAAGATTTGTCAAGAAATTTTCCTAATCCCGACTACACATCTTACGAGGGTTTATCTCCACTTGAAACATTCGAATATTTCATCGATGATGAAGTAATAAACCTCATAATGGCCGTATCAAACCGCTATGCCATTCAGAAAGGTATAATTTGCGACCCTTTCACCTCTGACGAGGTAAGATGTTTTCTGGGAATTCTTTTCTTCTCGAGCTACCACTCCTTGCACTCCAAGAGGCTGTATTGGGATAAATCTGCTGATACCTATGTGCCTCTCGTTGCAGACGCTGAGGCTGAAGAGGTTTGAACTAATTCTCAGATGCTTTCATGTCATGACAATGAGCCTTTCGATCCAAATTCTTCCGACAAATTATGAAAAATAAGGCCCCTAATTGGTTTATTGAAAAAAACCTTTTGCCAACACTTCATTCCTGACAAAAAACTTGTCATACGACGAGAGTATGGTAAGGTATTTCGGTAAATGACTGTTTCAAAACTTACCACAATTTATAAAACTAAAAAAGAAAAATGCGCTTACACAGATCGATGTAGTTAGAAATTGAAACAGCGCATTTCAACGTAAGAACAATTATGTTTTGGGATATTTTCTCTTTCAATATATATCTACTGATACTAGTAGTAGAATTATATTTACCCATATTTGAATAAACCACTTTGTTCCAATTTTCAGTCTATGATTCGTCAAAATTGCCTCTTCTAGTCGTTCTGGGAACAATGGTTCATGCTACTCGAAGAGTGGGCAACGTACCATAAATGGTACACCTGAATTTACCTCAATTAAATTGTATTAAAATATAAGTAATACCAGTTTCTTCATTAGGAAGATTCTTCTAGATGGAATCCATTAGAAAATTCGACTAAAATGATCAGAATTGAATTAAGGCCACTACTGGGTTAACTATGGGTGCCGGGGGGTGGGGGGTTCCGGAAAATATTTGTCACGCTATACTTGCAAAGTCGTAATTGTAAGCTTTTTGATAAACAAAACGTTTATCTCTTACACTCTAAAAGTAAAGGTTACACTCTAAAGGGGGAGGTGTGGCGCAAAACACCCATTTCAGGTTGGTATGTTTCGAGTAATTTCGTTTCAGGTTTCAGGTAAAAAAAAAAAACAAAAAAACAATAGGAACCTCAGAAAAATAAGCTAGAAAACTCAAAACAAAGTTTATTCTTTAAGTAATGCTTAAACAGTGCTTGTTAATGTTAAACATAGTAATTTTTGTCTAACAAACAATAAATTCATTAGAAAAAACGAAATGTCTTCTTTCTTGCTTTTTATTAAATCAAATAGTAAATTATAATAAACATATACATTATTGTAAATACTTATTTAATATTGACGTTCCATATCTTTTTAGATGTTCATGTCTTGTTTATTAAATTCTTCCATTGTTCCATTGTTAATGTAGATTTATAATTTTCACATTACATCTGTAAAATAATAAAACACATTATAGCCTACAATAGAGGCCTGTTAAAATATGAGTTATAAGATAAAATAACTTAGTAAAACAGATAGTTCCAGCTAAACCGATGTAAAATAATACTGTAAATGCAATCGTTCATTGTTATATAATCTATATTTAAAATTGTGTTATTATCAACTTTGACTCACCTTATATGAACTGTACTTTTCTCGCTTTCATTCCAGCGAAGTCGTCAATAATCTCATCAAAATTAATTTTGGCTGTCGTGTCAGATTCAATCGATAGCATTGCCAAGCCTTTCTTGACTCATGGAAGATCTTAAATATGTCTTGATAAGTTTCAAGCGGGAAAAACTCCTCTCTGCGCTTGCCACGGTAACGGGTATAGTGAGTAAAATTCTATGCGAATTGAATGCGTTAGGAAACGGGTTTTGAATTCTGTTCATTGAATTCTGTTCATCCAATAATTGAAAATAAGAAAAGAAGAAAGCAACTAAGAAAAGAAGAAAGCAACTGAAGAAAAGCTTTCGGATTCAGAAGAAAATAGTGAGGATGAAGAAGGTAAAAAAAAAAAAAAAAAAAAAAAAAAAAAAAAAAAAAAACTCCAACGCCCGGGCTTTTCGTAGGGTAATCTCCTTTATGCCACAACAACTAAGGGGCGAAACTGTGGACCTTTTCAAGTGGGGCACCTCATAGGCGATCCACGATACCCCGGAGTTTCCCGATATCGTCGGTACCCATTGCCTCACCGCCCTGGGTTGGGACGAGGGGCCGGCAGAGAGATTCGAACCTGAGAACTCGTAGCGAACCGAGTGAACGGCCCGTCATTCTCTCTGCCCGAAGTGACCGCGCGTTTAACCGCTCGGACACCCCGATCCCCGAAAATGAAGAAGGTGAGATCCAAAATCAACATTACAAAAATCCTAGAGGTGGAAGTAAACGCTTAAATAGAGTACCTAATAAATTGAAAGATTATGAGGTATACACAGCACACCGTAGGGGTGCCTTGAGGGTAGAGGTTATGATTGGCACAAGAAATTCCTGGGGGGACGAGAAACAGTTGAAAATGAGCCCCACGCAGGGGGAAGGTACACCAGTCAAAGCCAAAACACGCCTCTCAGCAGGGAAGGTCCTCTGAACAGTGTTTTGGGATTTCAAAGGGATTGTGCACATGACTTCCTTCATGAACATCGCACAGTTAATGTAGCCTATTGCCAGCTATTGGACAAGATGAGTCTTGCATACCGCTAGAAAATACGAGCTTTTCCAATCGGAAACGTAATTTTGCTGCATGACAATGCCCGCCCCCACACTGCCAACCTGGAAAATCGGAAAAACTGGAACCAAATCGCTGGATTACAAGCGAGCACCCCCCCTCCCCTCCTACATACCAGACTTATCCCCCTGTGATTAACACATGTTTGGCCTGAAGGGACTGAAGGGACACATGGGACTGAAGGGATGGAAAAAAACTGAGATGGGAAAGATAAAACGACGATGGAGCTGTTGAGGCCTTCTTGTGCAATCGACGGGTAATACGCCCCTCTTATTTCTTTGAAGACGGCATCAAAATACTTCCGACCCGTTGGGGAAAGTGTTTTTCAAAATGAGGAGATTAAGTCAGAAAAAAATACACATCATTCTCATTTTGGTTTATTATTTTCAATAATGAACTTTTGGAATCGGCAAAGAAAACAATTTTTAACACCTCCTCAAAATTTGTTGGTTTACGTTTCAAGGTACGTAGAATCCAAAAATCGAATACAAATTTGGCCGTCTGTTCGCCGTCCGCTGTATGCGGCACAATCCCCACTTAGCATTGACTTAGCATTGAGTTTAGTTGTGCCCCGAAGATTTCGGTTGATACAGGTCACTTCTGATTGTTGAAACATCAGGTTTGAAATTTTGGAAACTCCCTAACTAAAAAAAAATTAGATTTAAAGGTATTGTTTTTATATAAATTTAAGATAGTAGAGAATTTTTTGGGACCAAGCGGAGCCCTGTAGGACAAACCGTTCGCTCGCTACAAGAATTTAAGGGATGCACGTACGATAAATTAGAAACACGTGTGTGAATCGCAAAATAGGCCTAATCTCCGTTCAAATATTAGCTGACCGTAATGCGATCGATGTTTTTCTGCATGTTGGATGGTTGGTGGCTTTGCAGAAAAGTGATCTATATAGAAAAATAATAAGCCATTGTGTAATAATTTGCAACGTTTTTCAATTCAAGATAGTATAGAATTTTAAGAATTTGTTGAGACCACGCGGAGCCCGGTAGGACAAAATGTTCGTTCCCTTCGAGAATTTAAGGGTTGGACTTACAATAAATCAGAAACACGAGTGTGAATCGCAAAATAGGCCGAATCTCCGTTAATATTAGCTGACCGAAATGCATCGATGTTTTTCTTCAAGTTGGTTGGTGGTAACAATGACAACGCCGTGTTCTTTGCAGACAACTGATCTACATTGAAAAATAATGTACCTTTACGTAATAAGTTGCAGCATTTTTATCTTGTTCCAATAAATTTTAGAACCAAAATTCTAGCTTGTATTTTATTCACCCTCATACCTAGTTGTCGAGACTAGAATTTTGATCATAGAAGTGAAATTACGAGTATGTTGTTACGTAACCAACAGTTTTTAAAACATGATAAATTATTGGTGGTTAGTGTTAGTTGAAATGTATTCAAATTTATTTCTAACTATTGAATTTCTTCACATATATATATTTTTTTTTCCAATTTATGAAGAGCCTTGCCCTGGACAATCGATACGTATACCAACCTATCCTCCATGAAACTGTCGAAAGACACATATTCACTGAACACACATGGTATGGCGCAAACCTCTCATAGATTGCTCGAGTACCTACTCATGATTTTTTTAAATTTTTCGAATTCGGTTGTTTGCAATAACTTATCTTTTATCGCATCGATAACAGGAAGGGATTGACCGCTTAGTCAACAGTTGAGTTGAGTGATATTTAGTGAAACCTTAACGTAGCACCAGGACAAGTTCCGTCGCCACTTCGTTCGTTGGTACCGTAGACCCTTCTGTGATTTTATTAACAAGGTAAGTAGGTACCATTTTTTTCAATACTTTGGAATCAAGAAACGAAATGTTGAATTCCCTCCCGAATCGCTCTATTCATGAAATGAATACACCTGTTGACATCTCGTGTTGGGCTCAAATACGTGGAGTCAACGAATTTCAAAGTTGGAGGGTTCAGACGCTTAGAGGAACATCAGTACTTTCACTTCCCTAGCCTAATTAGGTAATTAGCAATGAAATGGGTCGTAGGTGACCCGTGGGCACTAGTCGTAACCTAGTTCGGTATAGGTTTGTAGTAACAAAAAGTTTCAAACCACCTGCAAAGCACTCTGAAATGTCATCGCTTTCCACCCATTCTTCCCAACCTAAATTTGATAGATAATAAGATAATTTAAAACGCGGCAAATTATTACACAATTGTTTATTATTCCTCCATATACATCACTCGTCAGCAAAGAACACGGCTTTGCCGTTGTTACCTGAACAACATCGATCGCATTTCGTCCAGCTAAAATTTGATCAAAGATTAGGCCTCTTTTGCGATTCACACTCGTGTTTCTGATTTATCGTAAGTCCAACCCTTAAATTCTCGTAAGGAACGAACGGTTTGTCCTACAGGGCTCCTTGTGGTCTTGAAAAATTCTAAAAATTCTATACAATCTTAAATTGATGGAATAATAATACCTGTATATCTAAACTTTTTGATTTAGGGCGTTTTCAAAATGTCAAACATTATTATTCAACCATTAGAAGTGACCTACATCAACCAAAATCTTCAGGGCACAACTAGACCTCAAATGGAGTCCACATACCAAATTTCATCAAAATCGGTCAATGCTAAGTGGCAAAAGTGCCGCGTACGGCGGACGGACGGCCAAACTTTTATTCGATTTTTGGATTCTACGTACCTTGAAACGTAAACCAACAAATTTTGAGGGGGGCGGGGGGTTAAACATTTTTTCTTCTTGGTCGATTCCAAAGGTTATTAATTGAAAATAATAAACCAAAATGGGGTGTTTTCTTTGGGAGACCCATGATTAGCGGGAACTTGATGCGGTCGGGGAAGGCTGTCTGTAATTTATCAGGCGATTGGAACCCTCTTCTTACCAGGTATTGATAAAAATGATGCACTAAGGAGGGAATTCTCCCATCTCGGATCCAACTTTTTTGAGCAGGTACTTTTGACGTGCAAGTAAGTGGGAAGAATCCGATATTCACATGCGTTTGGTTTCCCACCTTGTCTCCATCTATGAGTAGCTATGGCTAGGTACCGAGTTGGATAGCGTACTGGTGCCTTGATTTCACTTTGCTCCCTCACTACCGAAGGTAGGAAAGCTTGGAATTTGTCGTCCAATAACGGATGAAGAACTCTGGATATCAGATCCAAACATGACTGCCTGAGGTACTGATGAAAGGCAGGGATAAAAGAGTTCCCCCCACAGCCTGAGGACGTTGTTTTTTAACACAATTTTCTACTCTCTTACTAGCTCAAACTACAATGATTTAAAAAAAAACAATGGATATGCAAGCAACACCGCCCAATTACAGTCCCATCAGTAGTAGTTGAACAGTTCCACAAAATTATTGGGGAGCGATTGGATTCTTCAGCTACCTACTTTTGTTGAGCAACAAAAAGGTCTCCACAAAGATGTTGATGAACTCGCACTGAATGTGGTGTGGTGAGAGTCAACAAACTTATGGTTGCAGCTACTAGGAAAAAAAGAGAACACCACATCAAAGTTCTTTATGCACAGAAAGCATGTGACATAGTTTCCGAGAGATCCTCAAAAATATTCCCCAAAAGGTCGGCATGATTGATAATTCTCATCTTGCGAATTGGAGAACAAAAGTACAAATGTAACTTGGCCGGAAAAAAAATGCATGGGTCGCACGGAACCCATACGCAGACATTTCCAGGTTACATCCAGTCTCCTCGGGTTGCGTGCGACCCATTACTTTGACAATGATTCACAATGGTGGTTTTTGACACCAGGCCATAAAAACGATCTTTCAAAATTCATAATGCTTAGGTTACACAAATTATATTTAGTTTCACTTCGTTCATCAACAATATTCCATGGAAAATATTGAATTCGTGGATGGTTACCGGTTCGATTCATTTTCGGCGGTTCCGTCCCTACTAAACTCGAAAAAAAACGACGATTTATAAACGATCCTCCTTTTTCTTCGAGTTTTACCACTGTTACTGGTCCGGGAGCAATGCTGGAAATGGTAGTTCGGGCTTATATTTAGGAAGAATCAGGTTTTGAAGTTATGGGTTGCCCACGACTCACAGCACCTGAAGGGGCTAGAACAATAGAGAGTTATCTCAAAACACCCAAATATTTAGGAGAGCCGTTTAAAGTTCTACTTTCTTCTTTTTATGATAACTACATCCGGGTAATTCAATCAAGTTGAAAATTTTAGGGGATCATCTCAAAGAACCCTCCTATCAGATGCCAGTGGGGTTTACCCCTCCTTACAGCCAGATCATTTACCGATGAATCAATAGTTGGGAAAATGCAAGTTATTCCTCCCTTGCACATATTGTTCAGAATATTCCTCTCATTTGATAGTGCTGAACAGCGCCATCATTATATAGGTAGTTATCTCAGTTTTGCATGGAAGATCTACTCAGAAACAGATCAATTTTACTATTGTTCTAAACACCGCCATCAAATAGTAGCTCAGTTTTGCACTAACGATCCACTCTGTAACAGGTTATTTTGTTGCTGTATCACATAATATCGCAGTTACCTTCGGCACTCCACCTCAGGATAAACGCGGATAAACTGACGTATCCCCCTCTTGCACCAACACCACTCTAAAACTGAAATATCCACTTAGTTTTAGATGAAGCGATCTTGCACAGTAAAAGTAGACGGAATTGTGAGATGACTCATACAAAAAACTCAAAAACGCCTTTCTTTTAGTTAACCCTATCTTGCTCTGGACCAAATATATGTGAACAATAAGTTAACTTCTGTTGAAGCTACGTTACACAAGTCAGGCAGCGTGTTTAAGGCCCTGCGACATCACCCGACCTCACCCTTCAGGGTTGCACTCAAAAAGCAGCAAGTTCCCTGGGTGCCCTACCATATAATGATCATTCAATGCATAATCGAGTTAAATATTTGATAAAGAAACATCCTGCTCAGGCTGTTGATTGACAGTTCAACAGTAGAAATACACGGTGCATCACAGTATAGTTAATCAACTCTTGAATAATACAGAATTTTGTGGTTTAGGAAAATGTGCTGCGACGGACTCATTGGAAGACTCCCTCAGCTGAATAGTTGCTGCTGTGGCTGCAGTCTTGAGACAGGGAGCAAAATAATAGCATGGCTGGAAATCGTGAGTTTTTGTATTACTTACATTATATGTCGTTTCACTATTAAGTAATGCTTTAGTAGTCACACATTCCATCTCAAGCATTTTTTGGATTACCTGGATATTTAATAACAAATAACAACAACAAGAACAAAAAGCTGCCTTTCAAATAGCTAGCCGGCAGCAATGCGCAGCAGTATAACTTCGGTGGAGCCGACAATCCAGCTTTTCTCCATCGGATGATGGAGCTGACTCTTATATACTAGTTAGCTGGTGGAGGAGAGCCCCCAGTCTTCTAGCCCCAGAGCCTCTTCCTCGCGATCCGCCTGCCAGTTTTCCCCACAACCCAGAGACCTCAGAGGCCTTCGTAAGCCTCGTAGCCCCAAGGAAACGGCTCGGATCGTCGCGACCTTTAGTTTTTTCCGAACGAACTCTGTGACAACTGATCGGGGTTTGTCCCACTTCTCCACCAGTCCATCCACCAGACTCCTGCAAAATGCGTGGAATTCCTGGTGAAGGACCCCTTCGCAAGATATAATCAGAGGCGAAAATGACACATGGAGGTCTTCTGCAGCTAAGTCATATTTACGATGCTTCGCCCTTGCTGCTTCTCTTGCTACATTGTCCCAGTCACTGGTGGAATAGGACTCAGCGTCAGCGTTAACAACGCGGAGATCGAAAAACGACACTTACTCCCTATCCCACACTCCGTTAAATTTGAAGTCTGCAACAAGTCTGTTCTGCTGTGCCTTCTCGCATTAAAGGGCTCGACAATCACCTCTGTGAAAGCTTGTCTGGCCAGCCCTGCCACCACATCAGATCCCGGATCTTGCTTGACAAGCCCTCATCTTTTACAGTTCAGGGCATGGTTCTTGTTCATTCCGTCCCCTTCCCCGCATTGTGAGTAAGGTTTTTTTTTTGTACCAGGACATCACGGAATTGTGTGGGGTCAAGGCTATCTGCTGCGAGTTGGATTTTTGTAAGCCACCTGTGAGGCATTTCTGTCAACCACCCGTTTTAGGGTCTGCTGTGTGGCTGGTGCCAGCTGTTCCTGCCTGCTCTTTTCTGCATCGAGCTGCTTCTGTCTGGCCTTCTCTTCCTTCTGCTCGCGGGTGACCTGCTCTGCATGGGCTTCAGCATTGAACTCAGTATCTGTTGATATGCTTTCGGCTAATACTGAGGTTTCCATCTCAAGCTTGTTTCTATGATTGTTCAACGAAGTGGGAGAAAGTATTTAACATAGCCTAGATTTAAATCCAACAATTAGTGATTATTTTGGAGAAGATGCTCAAAATTTGGCTTTACAGATGACCGTTCGATAGTTCACTCAACATTAAAAAAAAAATTATTTGATTTAGTTGTAAAAACATTATTTTGCTCACATTTTTCGTATTTCAGGGAATTTTGGTTGTGTATCTGTCTAGCGTCATTCCTTGGTTTGTCTGATTTTTGTGCTTGTTAGGTGCCTTATTTGTTGACTAGATGAAATAATAGAATGATAACCCTTCCCGCATCAATAATTTTGCTTCCGAGTCCACCAAGGTAGCGGAAGCTTTGTTTTCACTTTTCAAGGAAGAAAAAAAAAGTTCTCCAAAATCAAAATTTTCACTCGCGTTTTGCGTTTTAGAACTTTCTGAACAATTTTGGTTCCGTGTCTGTCTGTCTGTGTGTCTGTCCGTCTGTCATCAATTCCTTGTAACGCGCATAACTATACGAAGTTATTGTCCGATTTCGATCAAATTTTCAGAGATTGTGCGGGTTGGTGTGTAGACGGTCCCCTATGAAAATCATCATCCCCGGACTGATAGAAGCGACTGCGCATGCGCAAACGTGAATTCCTTGTAACGGCTATAACTTCTACATTTTCCATCTGATTTCAATGAAATTTTCAGGGATGTTACAGATTATTATCTAGATGGTCCCCTATGAAAATCACCACCTTCGGGCTGATAGTAGCCACTGCGCATGCGCAAACTTGAATTTCCTTGTAACGGCCATAACTTTGACATTTTCTATCCGATTTCAATGACATTTTCAGGGATGTTACAGATTAGTATTTAAATGAACCCCTATGAAAATCACCACCTTCGGGCTGATAGTAGCCACTGCGCATGCGCAAACGTGAATTTCCTGTTAACGACCATGACTTCTACATTTTCCATCCGATTTCAATGAAATTTTCAGGGATATTACAGATTAACTTGTTTTGATGTTTTGAGATTAAGTACTATGCATTGGATCATCTATACAATCGTGTTAGGGATACGAGGAAGCTATGTGCCACACCTACTTGGCAGACGTTTTCAGATTAGGGCAAACAAGAAAGTGATGAACACTAATAACTAATATCAAAAATTCTCTCTCGGGTCGGTTTATAATAGTGGAACAATTCCTTCCGAACTTGAAATGATTCCTGTCAAAGTTGATTAGTTCTTATCTGCCACAAATTAATTTCGTAGCAGTCTGAAGAACTCTACAAATAATGAATTATTGATAGCACGAAGCGATATTTTGAAAAATTCATTTAGTTCTTCAAATTCATTTCAATAGGTAAATTACATTAGTACTTACATCATGATCGAAAATTTGTTTCAAATGGAAAATATTCTAATTACGGAAATGATCATTACTACGACGTGTCATAATAATACAATTCATTTATACCAAGGCATAAAGAAAATAATAAACCAAAATGGATAGGTCCATTCCAATAAATTGGTCTTTAGAACAGTAAAAAATAATTCTAACTGAATGTTAGAAAATAATTTCATCTAATTGAAACATGAAATTTACTATAATCCAGAAAAGCAGTTGAGACAGTGAGGGAGAATGTTAACCAGACCGGAACCAATAAAATGATGTGAGTGAGGTGGTTAGCATGATGGTACCCGGCCCAAAACCATTATATTATGATAGTTTTAGGAGTCAGTGAGGTACGAAATAAACAAAACAGTGATTCGGAATAAAATGGATTGTGGTTTTGGGTCATGTAATATTCCTATAAGACATGGCAAGACAAGTCAGGCAAGACGAAGGGAGGCTGGCGGCATCCATCTTCTCCGTTAGTTTAGGTCACATGGCTCTCGCGATGAAAGACGCATCCGGTGGTAAATTCTAAAATGATTCCCAGTAGATCCGATAGACTCGGGAGCAAAATGCAGCTTGAAAACTTTCAATGTCATCGATTTGAAAAATAAAAATAAAAATTGGTGTTCAATCCACTTAGGGTTCTTTGGGACAAAACACTCTTCTCCAAGAAGACTGGAGGGTTGATATAGAAATTAATCAGAATTGTAAGTGGAAGGTGAGTTCTGCGATCAACACATTTTGCACACAGGTTCACATTTTGCATGTCAGGAATATAATATAATATATTATATTATAGTCTTGAATAAGTATATAACTAAAAACGAATTGTGTTGTTTCAGATTGTTTCTGTAGTTGCCGTCTTCGGAGGCGTTAGTTCACTGGTTGCTGGAGGTAAAATGTCTTCTAAATATTCAATAAGAGTGATATGATAGCAAAAAACAGGTGAATGCACGACCACATGAACGGTTTGATGAAATATCTTCATCTAACAGACGTATGTGTATTAAGGCTGAGCAAGAACTCCAGGGGTCGATTTTACTACTAATTTGCAACACTTTTTGCATGGACCGTGCTTTAGCCTTGGACTAATTACCCAAAAAACGTCATGCGGGAGGGTGACGCGAAAGTGTCACTCGTGGGGGGGAGGGGGATTATTCTTCACTCGTCCATCCCATCACTACTCCGCTGGTTCCATGTTTCTTGAATTTCAGCGAAAGGCTCTAACCAGCAACGCGAGGGCCGAAGAACCGAGTTGTTCTTCAACTTAACGCATATAAACTTGAAAAAATTTACTTTTTATGCGATAAAACGTGAATTTTTGACACAATTTGCTTCCGAATCTACCCAATTAGCGGAATCAGTGTTTCCAATTTTCAAGGATTAACATTATCTTCCGAAATATGAATGATGTCCACTCGTATTTTGTTTTCTTATTCGATTTTAAATTTAATTATATTTCAAATATTTTCGAGTTAAGGTTCTTTTGAAAATTACAACCCCTATTTTGGTTTATTATTTTCAATCAAACCTTTGGAACCGAACAAGAAAAAAAATGTTTAACACCCCCTCAAAATTTGGTGGTTTAGTTTCAAGGTACGTGAAATCCAAAAATCGAATAAAATTTGGCCGTCCGTCCGCCGTACGCGGCAGTTTCCCCACTTAGCATCGACCGATTTTGATGAAATTTGGTATGTAGGCTCCATTTGATGTCTAGTTGGGCCCCGAAGATTTTGGTTGATGTTGGTCACTTCAAAGGGTTGAAAAATAAGGTTTGAAATTTTGAAAACGCCCTAACTCAAAAAATGTAGATATACAGGTATTGTTTTTTCATCAATTTAAGATAGTATAGAATTTTTGGAATTTTTTGAGACCACGCGGAGCCCGTGTAGGAAAAACCGTTCGCTCCCTGCGAGAATTTAAGGGTTGGACGTACGATAAATCAGAAACACGAGTTTGAATCGCAAAAGATGCCTAATCCCCGTTAAAATTAGAGCTGACCGAAATGCGATCGTTGTTTTTCTTGTTGGATGGTTTGGTGGCCTTGCAGACGAGTGATCTCTATAGAAAAATAATAAACCATTGTGTTATAATTTGCAGCGTTTTCACACCATAGAAGTGACTGTAATTAAATCAAAAGCTTTGGCGCAGAACTAGACCATAAATAGAGACCATACATATACCAAATTTCATCAAGATCGGTCTATGGTTACTAAGAGAAGAGGACGCCGTACGGCGGACGGACGGCCAAATTTTTATTTGAATTTTGGATTATACGTACCGGGAAAAGTGAACTAAACAATTCTTGGGGAAATAAAAAAAACATTTTCTAGGTCGAATCCAAAGGTTTGTTAATGAAAATAATAAACTAAAAAGGTACCTACTTATAAGACGAAACAGCTGGAAATTATTTTGTAGAAATCTACCCTGGACTACTGCTCTACCTTTATTTAGTCATCCTGAATTGAAAATAATGAACTATTTAGTTTGCTGAGTCATATTAATTTACCACCAATAATCATTATTATTACTTGTTGCAGCAATAATCCCAGGTGTTGTTTTCGTAATTGTTACGGTCTTCATATTCTCCATGGCTCTCATACTGTTACTCGGCTTGTATCGGGTAAGTCGAAAAGCTCTGCATGAAAATCACGAGTTTCACGATACTTTCGTTGCTTGTGACAGAATTCCTTATTTTAAAAAAATAATAAAAATAGTTTCCTTTTTTTGTGATTTGATTATTACTTACTTATGTAAATTAAATAACAAATCAATGAGGTGTGCGCATGGATCGAAAAACTGTTTATTGTTAATTTTGATTCAAACTAGACCTCATTCTGAGAATTTTGACAAGAAAACCGCGACCTTTTAGCGTGAGAGCACCTTTTTCTATGATTTTTCAAAGTTTCGAATGTTTATGATGTATCAGGTGGGAGGGGTTCGTGACGTCATAAACATTCAAAACTTTGAAAAATCGAAGAAAAATATCTACTCATCCGAAAATAGAACGGCTGGTGTCAAAATTCTCAGGATGAGGTCTTCTTTCGATTAAAAATTAAAAAAAGAAAAAAATCAGGCGGACCCCCCCATTACTATTAAGTATCTTCTATCAGCTCAATCGATAGGTATTAGATATACAGTGAACTACTCCCTTGGTCAAATACCCTCTAGAGTGAGTATGTTCTAGAAAATATCACAACTTAACACCTTCGGTCATGTAGTCCATAGTAATTGCTAGTGCATAGGCAATCGGGAGCTAAGAATTTGACGGGGGACCTTTTATCCATCTTTCGATAGAATGAATTCAGATAAATTATGATCTTGAACAAATTTCTTACCAAAATCACTTTAGATGAAATTTATCTTGAACGTTACGTCGTATCAACGCTGTAGTTTCAGGCTACACTTGCGAGAAAGGAGGGGTAGACTGAAAAAAGTTGTTCGAATTCGGGGTTTTCATGTTGCTAGACACTTTAGTATTGTATACTCATTTGGAATTTACCTACATGATTGATTGATTGATTGAACGTGTTTATTTAAACAACCAGGGAGGGATTAGGGCCAAGTGGCCCTCTCTTCCATCCCCCCTGGCAAACATAAGTTTTCACATCCTCGATTTTGTTGTTTTATACATATAAAAATAATCATATAGTAAAATAATATAACTCATAAAATAATATAATAATCTATTCTTAAATTAACATAATTTTCTCATCATTCTTAAAAATCTAACTTTCATATGTTTTGAGTATCATTCATACATGTTGAGTATCAATCATCAATGAAATGCATGTATTGATAAACAATTGTTTTTATCGTGGATTTATTGTTCAAAGGAAGAGACAAGTAAAGTTGAATGTTGGCTGCGATTCAACTGCTTCTTCTTCTTCATGTACGTTCTGTTGGCAATTTTGGACGTTGTCGCTGCTATTGTTACCCTTAATATTGCTGCCATCGTTGGGACAGTTATCGGTGCACTCCTCGGCATAGGTAAGTACTCATACTAACAAATGATCCATCTAGTCGTACCTAATCTTGAACAATTTTCTTAGCATTGTACAAGAGCGAGCACAACTCAAGACCTTTTCATCACGCCTTATGAAATCAATTAGGTTGTCCATGCATTCGAGCTACATTGAAGTCCTTACCACAGAATTGAAGAGTTCAGCGGAAGAATGGTTCTTGTCCACTTTTTACGAAAAATGAGATGAGACCGCCACGGGTTGCCTATTCAATGTAGCTAGCAACTTGTAATATTGTCACAGGGGAAAAGTGTTCTTTTCCGAAGATATTACACGGAGAAGGTTTGCCGTACTGGGGAAGAATGGTTCCATCTCGCGCGCCAGGGAAAGAATGGTTCTTGTCCTGCGCTCCCTCCCACCACTAGGAGGTGGTCTCACGGCTTCTGTGATTTACGTTTCATTTTCTGCTTTACCCATGGAATTTTCCAACAGGACTGAGAACCTTTCGGAGTTTTACATCATGAAATGTCCATTCCTTACTCGGCCTGTTAAGATCATCCATACAAACAAAGAATTACCAAACATTTCCGTTAAAAAAAAATTATTTTGGAAACTTCAACGTTTCATCATTGACAGAAACCATCTCCAACCAAAGAGTTTCTTCAGCCAAGCCTTCACAGGGACAAAAAAAGAAGAAAACGTCTGCCAAGTGGGTGTGGCACAAAGCTTCCTCGTATCCATAACCCGATTGTATGGATGATCCGATGCATAGTAATTAATCTCAAAACAACAATCTCATAGTACCTTGCACTATCACAACAATCAATCTGCACAATCTCTGAATATTGATGGAAAATATAGAAGTTATGGCTGTTACGAGGATTTCACGTTTGCGCATGCGCAGCGGCTACTATCAGTCTGGCGGTGATAATTATCATAGGGGACCATCTACACGCCAATTTTCATAATCCTTGAAAATTTCATCAGTTGGAAAACGTAAAAGTTATGGCTGTGGCAAGGATTTCACGTTTTCACACGCGCAGCGGCTACTATCAGTCCAGTGGTGATGATTTTCATACGGGACCATCTAGACATTTTATTCAAGAAAACAGCATCCCAACAATTGTATTCAAACCTTAAGAAAATAGAAGAACCAAAAAGGAAAGAGCAGAAGAACAAGAAAAAGAAGAAAAGAGAGTACGACAAGGAAGACAAAGAGGACGTGATCAGTGATGAAGTGATCATTGGTGACAAAATGTAGGAAACAATAGTTGCTGTCCGTGCCTTCCGTTCATTTCTTTTTTTTCTCAGTAAAACAGATAGTTATTTTTTATTTCCCATTCTGTAATACAGTTCAATAAGAGTATTAACGCATGCTCGTATTTTTATCTTTTGAATTTTGATCATACCCTTGCCTCAAAACATTTTGAAACCTTAAAAATGGTTTTTCTCGAAATCAGGTTTTATGGACATGTATCATTATTCCCCTTTACTCTTCAATTGAGAGATTGCAAGGATTTCAGTTATTGCTAATTAACTAACTAGAAAGCACTACAGGCCGGTGTGGCCCTTGGCTTTCCTCACCACTACTCACCATATTTCTCGGTCCATGGCCTGCATCCTCTACAGCCTCACACATTCCGGGTCTCGAACCACCTCTTTCTTTCCTACTTCATGAACTCAATTCTCGCTCTGAGCATTGCTCTTGGTCCCCGCTCTCCGCTCAGCCTGTCCACATGTCCAAGCCAGAGTAGTCTGCAGAATCTGATGGGACGCGAAATATTCTCATCATTCAAGACGACTTTTATCTTCTTATTATTTTGGTTAATTATTTTTAATAATGAACCTTAGGAATCGACCAAGAAAAAAAAGTTCAACCCCCCTTAAAATTTGTTGGTTTACGTTTCAAGATATGCGTACCATCCAAAAATCGAATAAAAATTTGGCCGTCCGTCCGCCGTACGCGGCACTTTCCTCACTTAGCATCGACCGATTTTGATGAATGTAGGTATGAAGGCTCCGTTTGGGGTCTAGTTGTGCCCCGAAGATTTTAGTTGATGTAGGTCACTTCTAAGGGTTGAAAAATAAGGTTTGAAATTTTGAAAACGCCCTAATTCAAAAAATTTTGATATAAAGCTATTGTTTTCCCATCAATTTAAGATAGTGTAGAATTTTTTGAGACCACACGGAGCCCTGTAGGACAAACCGTTCGTTCTTTACGAGAATTTAAGGGTTGGACTTACACTAAATAAAAAACACAAGTGTGAATCGCAAAATAGGCCGAATCTCCGTTCATACGTTAGCTGGCCGATATGCATCGATGTTTTTCTTCAAGTAGGTTGATGGTAACAATGGCAAAGCCGTGTTCTTTGCAGAAGAGTGATCTATATAGAAAAATAATATACCTTTGTGTAATAATTTGCAGCGTTTTTAATTCTCCAGCCACCATTTTCAAATATTCCTATGTAGATTTTATTGTTCTTATAATTTTTCATTGAAACGTCCTCAGTCTCCCTTTCTCTTCAGAAAACATCATCCACATTTCTGAACCAGAAGAAACGAGAGCAGGAATGAGGGTTCTATAACATGGTTCTTTAAATTTACGAAACAAGGACGGTTTTTATCAATCAATCTAGCTTTAATATCATCTCGTACAGTTTTGTCGGGTCACTAAGCTACCAAAGTACCGGAAGTGGTATCTTGGAACGCGCATTTACCCAAAAAATGTTCCGAATGTATAACAGAGAGGCTCCACTTGGCGCCACAATCATGAGGTCCAGGATTTTCTCTTGATTTATTCTGAATCCGAGATTATTGCCTTCTTCGATGATTTCATCGATGGCCTCCTCCAAACGTACTTGGCGTTTAGGCTTGAATTGCAATGTCATCTGTGTAAGCGAGGACCTGCCAGCTTTTATTCACAATGGTGCCTTACCAGTTTTTAGGACTCTTATTTTATCCTCATCGAAAGGTATACTTAGTTCTAAAGAAACATATTTTCACAGAACATGTTTTTTTTTTATTTATTTTTATATTGTTGAAACATTTTTGTTCATTGGACTATATAGTAAGATTAAAAAAAAAAATGTTGCCGTCCGTCCGCCGTACCAGGACTTTTCGTGGTTACCATGATAAGATCTATTTTTAGGAAATTTGGTGTTTGGTTCCATTTCAACTCTTAATTTCCATTTAAATTTTAGCTGATCAGAGTTGTACTCAATTGTGTGTCCTTAGCAACCAGTATTTGAATTCCCTACTAGTGAAGCGTCGGTAGGTGCTGACAATGGCAAAGCTGTGTTCTTTGCAGGCGAGTGATCTATACAGAAAAAAACGTCTGCCAAGTGGGTGTGGCACATAGCTTCCTCGTATCCATAACCCGATTATATAGATGATCAGATGCATAGTAGTTAATCTCAAAACACCAATCTCTAAGTACCTTTCACTACCCTCATTGGGGACAATCTACACGCTAATCTGGACAACCCTAGAAAATTTCATCAAATTCGGATGAAAAAGTAAGTGAGTAGATGTATGTGATTGGATCAAAAAAATACTTAGCCTCGGCTGGGATTCGAACCCGCTACCCCTGGGGGACAGTTGAAGTTACGGCCCTTTACAAGGAATTCACGTTTGCGCATGCGCAGTCGCTTCTATCGGTCCGGGGATGATGATTTTCATAGGGGACTATCTACAACCTAATTCACATAAACCCTGAAAATTTCATGGAAATCGGGTGGAAAATGTGGAAGTTATGGCCGTTACAAGGAAATTCACGTTTGCGCATGCGCAGTGGCTACTATCAGTCCGAAGTTGACGATTTTCATAGGGGACCGTCTACACACCAACCCGCACAATCCCTGAAAATTGCATAGAAATCGGACAATAACTTCGTATAGTTATGCGCGTTACAAGGAATTCATGACAGACAGACAGACACACAGACAGACAGACAGACACGGAACCAAAATTGTTCAGAAAGGTCTAAAACGCAAAACGCGAGTGGAAATATTGATTTTGGAGAACTTTTTTTTTCGTCCTTGAAAAGTGAAAACAAAGCTTCCGCTACCTTGGTAGACTCGGAAGCAAAAACAACGGAAAACACAAACGGTGGATACAGCTTTCGTACAAGTACGCAACCACGAGAGACATTTTATGTCTTATGTTTAATAAATTGAGAGCTTTCCAATGAGTGGTGAACGAATTTTGTGGGGTGGAAAATGAGGAAGTTAGTTTTCCCTAGGAACGATTGGTTGTACGTGAAAATCATCAGAAATTTCCGCGTAACGCTCCCCTTGTAACGCTCTCCTCATAACGCTCCCCGCGTGACGATCCCGCGTGACGAATTTTCATTTATGTGCCATAGTAAAGACATAAAATGTCAAAACAGCGATACATAACAAATAACTTGAGTTCTTAAGTACTAGGATCAGTTCAACAACTACTACCTAGTAACTGGTACCTGGTATTGAAAAACCTATGAGTACTCAACAATTTTAGTGGATTTCAAATAATGAATGCATGTTTATTTGAGGACATTTCATTTGGTTATTTGAATCCCTCGGAGAAGTCGGAGTGATTTTTCCGTTTGATGCGCCTTAGATGACTGGAAAGAGGTCGGTCTTGCGGAATGCTGCTCACAATTTGATTTGGATGGGCAGATGGTTTTCGGTATGATGTGCGGTATGTGGCGATTGGTTTCTCACAGTTGGATCCTCCAGATCCTTATGAAGCTCCTCATTCCTGACGTACCAGTCCGCGTCGGTGATCATGCGGAGAACAAGGTTCTGGAGTACTTGAACTCTATTTATTTGCGTGTCGGAGGCAGACGACCAAAGGCCCGCTCCATAGCACCAGATAGGTTTAATCATGGAGTTATAGATCAAGAGCTTATTTTTGATGCTGAAGTTTTTTCTTGGCGAGGGGTGGTTTTAATTGAGCGTTCCTATGGTGCATTCTGGCAGCTACGTCATTAATATAATTTTTCCACGTGAGGCGTTGGTCCATAGTCATACCCAGGTACTTGACGTGCGTTTTTATTTTGAGAGCAGTTGAATCCATTTCCACGGGGGGGGGTGAAGTAACGTTTATAGGATGAGCATATTCTGAAATTAATTGTATCTTCTCATTACATCGTGTTTCAATAATTCACTTTATTTATTTTATTTTTATTTTTTTTTTTCAGTTTACAGACTGTACATAATTTCCGTCGTGAAAAGCCACTGCAACAACATGATGAATGGATCTGGAGATGGTCGTGTGTAAACCCGAAATACACTCCTCTACTGAATTGTGCAAAAACACCCATGTATAACTCGAACGTTTTACAATTTGTGGATATTTTCGAAGACCAGGTAAATTTGTTATCGTCTAATAATGAAAAACTGCCGTGAATTCCTTACTTCTGAAGGGTTACTAATGAAGCTATGAATTCGATCAGGAAGCGAAAAATTTACACACCAAAAATAGCCAATTTTATTCACTTTTTATGATGAAGAGCTTTTGGACCAATTCTGAATCCTCGAGTGTGGAAATGCCTTGTTCGTTGAAATTTCAGGGTATGTGTGGAATAACAGCCACATGGTCGTGATCTCCCTCAAACATCAATTTCTTCCGATATTATGTTCCTATTCGTCCAAAATTCGAAGCGTTATCAAGTGCTGGTCCCTAAGTTATTCCATAAAAATCAAAAATAAAGTAGTGAAATAACAATTTTGCCTCAGATAGATCCCAATTGCATAAGAAGAATTAACTTAACATAATGGACGGTAAATTTAGGACAAAAAAAGCATATCTTCATGAAAATGGCAACAAATCATTTGAGCCACCTTAGGTCATACCAAAGTAATACTGGACTGTATAAGAAACAATGATTACACCTAGCAACATCAGCAACACTGTATGGCTAAAGAATTGTGTGCTCCATGGTACAATTTCCTCCTTTGTTTATACATGCCAAGTATTTATTAAGATATACAGAACAAAAAAAAGTCCTGAGCACTGAATTTTGACAGAACATGGAACATGATTTCTCATAAATTGAAACTGTTAACTACAGAGATTTAATTGTCTTCTCCAGCGTAGCCGCTAATGATTGGTCCTGCAACTGTTTTCTCACCCATGTAACTGGAGAATTCAAAAATATATTTTGTAACTATGTAAATATGTCTTGTGATTGTGAGATTTTTCACAGTGCTTTTCAGTTGTCTACTGTTACAAAGATGTCATCTTCCTGGTTGTTAGCAAAATGCTGAGCTCTAGATGTTACCGAATTTGTTTATTAGTCTGGCTCAACATATTGTAGTCCCGTAACGAAATTTTGTCTCATTTTTGACCGAGTTATGACGGAAAAAACATATTTCTTGTAAATTAAACACAATTTTGTAATAATTTCGTTATTTTTAATGATACTTACTCTCCAGAATTTCATGTTTATAAGCTAGGTAATTTGGAACATTCATTAAGTAGTTCAGATTTGTGTAAAAATTGTGTCTTAATGAATGCATAATTTTATTCATCATTTTTTGAAAAATTTGGTTGAATAAAAATGTAGGTAGGTTCATCAGAGTCCGTACGTTCATTCCCATCCAATCACAAACTACGAAAGAGTCCACCCTTGTCACATATTTGTAGGTAGGTATATTAACATTAATGATATTTATCGCTATTAACCTGTAGGAAGTCTTCTAAATTAATGGTTGGTAGCAGTTTGTTATCCACCTGGGTTGTTTTAAAAGATACTTGGAACGAATTGTAGAAGCACCTGTATCAGCTTGGCTCTCCATCCTTGGGGTTGTTATTTCGGTTGATTTTATTGAAATACCCGCATGAATACTAGTCGATGATACTAGGGATGTTAAATATTAGATCCAAATTGAATGAGGAAAGATAGATAAGTATATTATCCTATAATCAATGAGGATTGTATTTGGATTGGATATAATTGGCAGGTGGGGGGAGAGTCAAATATAGTTTACCTATTAGATCTTTGAACCACGAGGGTAAGGAAAATGATCTTGTAGAATGTAATTCCACACAGGATCGCTGTCTGCAATAAAACTGAGGAGCTGTCCCGGAGTCGCTATTCGATAGAGCATAATTAGATAATCGTTCCAACGAATCAGGCGTCAGAGTTTCTGTTGCTGTGTCACAACATCAATTGTTTCTCTACTAGAACTCAATTAACAGATCCATCCGAGTTGATGTTTAATTTTATGGACAGTTCAAACCCATGATAGACAATATACAATCTATGATTTTGAGGTTGAGAACCTGGAAGAAGTTCGTCAGGGCTGCATTCTTTCCCCGACCATGACGAACGCGTATTCGTGGAAGCTTAGGATGGCAGTTTTATAGTGCTAGCAGGCTGCGTGAGAGACCTCCAAACTTTGCTAGACAAGTTTGACTCAGCTGCGTGGTGGTCACCAGGTCTCAGCATCCAAATGTGGAGCTTAGTCTTGAAACAGTGGCTTTCGGTTTATTATTTTCAATAATGAACCTTTGGAATCGACCAAGAAAAAAAAATTTTTAACACCCCTCAAAATTTGATGGTTTACGTTTCAAGGTACGTAGAATCCAAAAATCGAATAAAAATTTGGCCGTCCGTCCGCCGTGCACGGCACTTTTGCCACTTAGCATTGACCGATTTTCATGAAATTTGGTATGTAGGCTTCATTTGGGGTCTAGATGTGCCCCGATGATTTTGGTTGATGTAGGTCACTTCTTAGGTTCAAAAAATGAATTTTGAAATTTTGAAACGCCCTAACTCAAAAAATGTGATATAAAGGTATTGTTTTTCCACCAATTTAAGATTCCATAGAATTTTTAGAATTTTGTGAGACCACCCGGAGCTCTGTAGGACAAACCGTTCGCTCACTACGAGAATTCAAGTTTTGGACGTACGATAAATCAGAAACACGAGTGTGAATCGCAAAAGAAGCCTAATCTCCGTTCAAATTAAAGCTGACCGAAATGCGATCGATTTTTTTTCTTCATGTTGGATGGTTGGTGGCTTTGCAGACGAGTGATCTATATAGAAACATATTGTTTAGTAATGCATGCATTCCAGGGGACGTCCCATTGGATAAGTATTGGATCAGTTTAACCATTTGGTAAGCGATGAAACTGTTTCACTCGATGTAATTTATTCATTACTTTAGGCAAGAAATACTGACCCCCCCCCCCCCCACCATTATCCACCTTAACATTTCTAGCGGCATGGGAGCCTCGAATCTGAAGGGCATTTTAAAATCCATGATCTACGATACCCAACATGCGAATTCGAGTTACCCCCCCCCCCCCCCCACCACCCAACGCCAACAATGGTGCCAGTCTGGCACCAAAGCGGAAATACGTCGTAACATTGAACTTTCATCTGTTAGTTTTGGTAGGCAGTCCGTCGAAGTTCACATCCGTATTCAAGGTGAAACACAAAAAAAACCACGAAATAAGCGGTTTATGGCATCATGGCACCAACTATTAGTTCCATGGTGGTACAGAGAATAATTCATGAAAATTCGGAGGTATAATGAGAATTTTTCCTCAATTTCAAAGCTTGGGTACAATTAGTAAGTAGTAAAGGAACCAAAATATTGAAAAAATCGGATATTTTGTGAATATTATCCCCCCACTCACCCCCTCCCCTTGCGACTTTTGGTACTCTGGTAAAATCATGTACAACTCGGAAGTTATTTGAGTCAAACAAAAAAAGAAACACGCAAATCGGTTGGAAATTGAGGCCTGGGCAGAGTTTACAAGATTATGCACGCAAACGCACGTTTTTTAAGCATTAACCCCCCCTTTCCCCCTCTTAAAAAGCAAAATCCAAAATTCCGGCGCCGTAGTGCACAACTAGATAGTATTACGCGTCAAACGAAAAAAGAACCACGAAAATCGTTTGAGAACTAAGGCCTGGGCAGAGTACACAAGATTATGCCCAAAAACGCACGTTTTTCGAGCATTAACCCCCCCTTTCCCCCCCTTAAAAGGCAAAATTCGAAATTCCGGCGACGTAGTGCACAACTAGATAGTTTTCCGCGACGAACAAAAAAAGAACCAGGAAAATCGGTTGAGAACTAAGGGCTGTGCAGAGTACACAAGATTTTGTTACACACACACATACACACACACATACACCTATACACACACCTATACGCGCCCGGCCCCCGTTTGTGGTCAAGGGCGCCTTATGGTCATTTTTGACATTTTGAGTTACATACACCATGATACTCCCTGATGTCTGAAACGGATAAATAACCAACCCCCACCCTTATACACTCCGACATTTATACACTCCGTTTCGGATTTCCACCGCACAACTGGTCATTAGGGGTATTTCTACCATCACTTCTGGTCATTGTGTATAAAACGCAACTGGTCCTTACACTCCGTGCTCTGAATCCCACAATCAAAGGTGGTCACTGATTTCCCGTTTCGGATTTTCACCGCGCTTCTGGTCCTTTTGAGGTGCCAACTGGTCATCAGACCTCCGAATTTGCCTCAGCGAGTGACGTCACAAGGTAATACTTTCAGGCCTTCATTTTCAAAGGGGTGTAGCACATGGCGTCCTCAGTATAAACTTAATTTTTCCGTATTTGTATTGCTCTTGGTTAAATAATATTGAAACCATCTGCCAATGAAGTGGAATGTATTTATAAATATGCTAAACAGTGGGCGTAGCACATAGCTTCCTACTCTTCCGGTTTTCGAGGATTTCTCGTGTTTTTTTTCCACGTTAACATTTACGTATTATATAGGGAAGATTTTTCTGCATTTAGGGGTACTACATCATTTACCCCCACCCCAAACATAAGTGTGTTAGGTATGTTAGATCCAAATCCTCCTCATAAAAAATCGTGTAGGTACTTTTTGGAAACAGGGTGATCAGGAGATTCACATTTTGGTAGAATTACATTTTTTACCCCCACCCTAACATGCAGTATGTTAGGTATGCTAGTACCAAATCCTCGACATAAAAAATCGTGTAGGTACTTTTTGGAAATAGGGTGATCAGGAGATTCACATTTTGGTAGAATTACATTTTTTACCCCACCCTAACATACAGTATGTTAGGTATGCTAGTACCAAATCCTCGACATAAAAAATCGTGTAGGTACTTTTTGGAAACAGGGTGATCAGGAGATTCACATTTTGGTAGAATTACATTTTTTACCGCTACCCTAACATACAGTATGTTAGGTATGCTAGTACCAAATCCTCGACATAAAAAATCGTGTAGGTACTTTTTGGAAATAGGGTGATCAGGAGATTCACATTTTGGTAGAATTACATTTTTTACCCCCACCCTAACATGCAGTATGTTAGGTATGCTAGTACTAAATCCTCGACATAAAAAATCGTGTAGGTACTTTTTGGAAATAGGGTGATCAGGAGATTCACATTTTGGTAGAATAACATTTTTTACCCCACCCTAACATACAGTATGTTAGGTATGCTAGTACCAAATCCTCGACATAAAAAATCGTGTAGGTACTTTTTGGAAACAGGGTGATCAGGAGATTCACATTTTGGTAGAATTACATTTTTTACCGCTACCCTAACATACAGTATGTTAGGTATGCTAGTACCAAATCCTCGACATAAAAAATCGTGTAGGTACTTTTTGGAAACAGGGTGATCAGGAGATTCACATTTTGGTAGAATTACATTTTTTACCCCCACCCTAACATACAGTAAGTTAGGTATGCTAGTACCAAATCCTCGACATAAAAAATCGTGTAGGTACTTTTTGGAAACAGGGTGATCAGGAGATTCACATTTTGGTAGAATTACATTTTTTACCCCCACCCTAACATACAGTATGTTAGGTATGCTAGTACCAAATCCTCGACATAAAAAATCGTGTAGGTACTTTTTGGAAACAGGGTGATCAGGAGATTCACATTTTGGTAGAATTACATTTTTTACCGCTACCCTAACATACAGTATGTTAGGTATGCTAGTACCAAATCCTCGACATAAAAAATCGTGTAGGTACTTTTTGGAAACAGGGTGATCAGGAGATTCACATTTTGGTAGAATTACATTTTTTACCCCCACTCTAACATACAGTACCTATGTTAGGTATGCTAGTACCAAATCCTCGACATAAAAAATCGTGTAGGTACTTTTTGGAAACAGGGTGATCAGGAGATTCACATTTTGGTAGAATTACATTTTTTACCCCCACCCTAACATATATTATGTTAGGTATGCTAGAACCAAATCCTCCACATAAAATCCAAATTTCCCATCTGCCAATGAAGTGGAATGTATACTACCTATTCTTAAGTATGCTAAACAGTGGGCGTAGCAAATAGCTTCAATAAAATCAATAACACATTCTTTCCAGATTATTTGAATCTGGAATTAGATCCTGTAATGAAAATGTAGAGGCAGGATGGGGTTTGTATGGGTCCCCTATGAAAATCATCACCCCCGGACTTATAGTAGCCGTTGCGCATGCGCGAACGTAAAATCTGTGTAACAGCCGTGCGTACGTCAGAACCTCAAATTCTACACTACCAACTGTCTGGCGCCCGTAGCACATGTACAGCTAGTCATTTTGGTAAGTGAGAGGTCTCGAGTACGATTCCCAGCCATGCCAAGATATTTTTGGATTTTTTGAGTAGTGACTCACATTTTTCATCCGAATTTGATGAAATTTTCTAGGATTATCCAGAGTAGCGTATAGATGGTCCCCTATAAGGGTAGTGAAAGGTACTTAGAGATTGGTGTTTTGAGATTAACTACTATGCATCGGATCATCTATATAAATCGGGTTATGGATACGAGGAAGCTATGTGCCACACCCACTTGGCAGACGTTTTGCTTCCGAGTCTACCAAGGTAGCGGAAGCTTTGTTTTCACTTTTCAAGGATGAAAAAAAAAAGTTCTCCAAAATCAAAATTTTCACTCGCGTTTTGCGTTTTAGACCTTTCTGAACAATTTTGGTTCCGTGTCTGTGTGTCTGTGTGTCTGTGTGTCTGTGTGTCTGTGTGTCTGTGTGTCTGTCTGTCTGTGTGTCTGTCCGTCTGTCATGATTTCCTTGTAACGCGCATAACTATACGAAGTTATTGTCCGATTTCGATGAAATTTTCAGGGATTGTGCGGGTTGGTGTGTAGACGGTCCCCTATGAAAATCATCATCCCCGGACTGATAGAAGCGACTGCGCATGCGCAAACGTGAATTCCTTGTAACGGCCATAACTTCTACATTTTCCATCCGATTTCAATGAAAATTTCAGAGATGTTACAGATTAGTATTTAGATGGTCCCTTATGAAAATCATCATCCCCGGACTGATAGAAGCGACTGCGCATGCGCAAACGTGAATTTCCTTGAAACGGCCATAACTTCTACATTTTCCATCCGATTTCAATGAAATTCTCAGGGATTATGCGGATTAGATTGTAAATGGTCCCCTATGAAAATCATCACCCCCGGACTTATAGTAGCCGATGCGCATGCGCGAACGTAAAATCCGTGTAACAGCCGTGCGTACGTCACAACCTCAAATTCTACAATAGCTTCTGTCTGGCGCTCGTAGCACATGTACAGCGATTCATTTTGATAATTGAGAGGTCATGGGTACGATTCCCAGCCGTGGCCAGATATTTTTGGATTTTTTGAGTAGTGACTCACTTACATTTTTCATCCGAATTTGATTAAATTTTCTGGGACTATCCAGAGTAGCGTGTAGATGGTCCCCTATAAGGGTAGTGAAAGGTACTTAGAGATTGGTGTTTTGAGATTAACTACTATGCATCGGATCATCTATATAATCGGGTTATGGATACGAGGAAGCTATGTGCCACACCCACTTGGCAGACGTTTTTTTCTTTCTTTTGCTTCCGAGTCTACCAAGGTAGCGGAAGCTTTGTTTTCACTTTTCAAGGACGAAAAAAAAAGTTCTCCAAAATCAAAATTTTCACTCGCGTTTTGCGTTTTAGACCTTTTTGAACAATTTTGGTTCCGTGTCTGTCTGTCTGTGTGTCTGTCTGTGTGTCTGTCATGAATTCCTTGTAACGCGCATAACTATACGAAGTTATTGTCCGATTTCGATGAAATTCTCAGGGATTGTGCGGGTTGGTGTGTAGACGGTCCCCTATAAAAATCAACATCCTCGGACTGATAGAAGCGACTGCGCATGCGCAAACGTGAATTCCTTGTAACAGCCATAACTTCCACATTTTCCATCCGATTTCAATGAAATTTTCAGGGATGTTACAGATTAGTGATTAGATGGTTCCCTATGAAAATCATCACCTTCGGACTGATAGTAGTCACTGCGCATGCGCAAACGTTAATTTTCTTGTAACGGCCGTAACTTTTACATTTTCCATCCGATTTCAATGAAATTTTCAGGGATGTTACAGAATAGTGATTAGATGGTCCCCTATGAAAATCATCACCCCCGGACTGATAGTAACCGATGCGCATGCGGAACGTGAATTGCTTGTAACTGCCATAATTTCCACAATTTCTACCCGATTTCGATGGCATTTTCAGGGATTACGCGGATTAGGTTGTAGATGGTCCCCAATGAAAATCAAGGCCTTAAAATTTACAGTAGCCTCTGCGCATGCGCAATCGTAAAATCCTTGTAACAGCCGTAACAGTTGCTTCTGAGCTGAGGATCTCAAAGCTATTCAACAAACCCCTCTGTAGATCAGTAAGCAAAGTGATGGACTCACACTCGGGAGTTCCAGGTTCGATTCCCAGTCTTGCAAAGAAATTTTTTGATTCCAATCACTACCGCACTTACATTTTTCGTCCGAGTTTGATGACATTTTCTAGGATTGTCCAGATTAGCGTGTTGATGGTACCCTATGAGGGTAGTGAAAGGTACCTACTTACAGATTGGTGTTTTCAGATTACCTAACTATGTGCCACACCCACTTGGCAGACTTTTTTTGGTTGCGAACAACCCGTCCAATGAGCGCGCAAACATTCGCAACCCCTGGATTGTGCCAAAATTGAGATGAAGGTAGACCCCAAGTGTGACACATGCATTTTTATCAATGTTCAACGCTGAATCACATGGTAGTTTCCATTTTTGGATTTAACTGGAATTTTTTGAAACGGTGGAGGTGTTTAGGTGGTTTGTAATAGAAAATCGCTCTTCTTCCATCCTTATGAGTTACGACGCAATTTTAATTAGTTCGGGTGGCTAGATGGAGTAGAGTTAGCCACCCGAACTAATTTAAAAGAAGGAAAAAAAGGAAAAAGAAAAACAGCATTTTTCTATTAAAAACTACCGAATTTCCACCACCGTTTCGAAAAATTCCAGTTAAATGCAAAAATGGATATCAAATGATTCAACGTCGAAAAATAATGAAAAAACATGTGTCACACTTGGGGTCTACCTTAATCTCAATTGTTTTACCTTAATCTCTGGACGGGTTGTGTGCAACCAAAAAAATCGGTTGAGGGGTCAAAAATTCATGAAATTTTGCGTAGAATGCGTGAAAGTGTGATATTTGAATTTCTCAAAAAATTCTCAAAAAAAATTCGTTAAAAATTATTAAAATTTTAATTTAAGGGGAGTTACCGCTTGAAGTTTTTTCTACCCCTCAAGACAACGGAGATAGAAAGGGTGGTCCGTTACTTATGAAACACCCTGCATAGTTTTGGTTCCTTAGCAACCAGTAATCAAATTTCCCATGTGAAGCTCCCTGTTTTTCGAATCGAGTGTGAAGCTCTTAATTTGTAAATAAACTTGATTGTGAAGGTAGGTAGGTAGTAAGTACCTACGGTTGATAGGTTAAACTATTTTTTCTAAAAACAGTGACAAGGGCGCAAAGGTGTGATCTCTGCAGACGAGAGATGTCCTTTACAGGAAAATTATGTAGCTCTCTCATTTCTCGAGTAATCTCAAATGTCCAGAGACCATTGGAAGTATCGTAAAATTTTCTATCTCCTTAATGCTCAAAAAGTACAATTTTTCCAGTTGAATGTAATGGGGAATGAAGCAAACTAAAAACTGAACTTTGTAACTTTTCGTAAACTTACCGTTTTTCAATGCCCATAATGTCCTAATAATTAGAGATAATGAACTATTGCCGATAAGCCTGAAAACTGAGCCAGAATTTCAGCATAATCGAAAAATCAAAAAACCATATACCTAATAACATAATCGAAAATCAAATAATCAAAAAGCGTATAATCGCATAATCAAAAAACGTTTTACGATGGAACTTTTTTTGTTTGAACACGGAAAAACGATAATTTTTTCAACAAATTCAACGTTTTGACGGAAGGATTCGGGGTTGGATAGTGGCGGCAGATGGGATACCCC
Source organism: Apolygus lucorum (assembly GCA_009739505.2). Lineage (NCBI taxonomy): Eukaryota > Metazoa > Arthropoda > Insecta > Hemiptera > Miridae > Apolygus > Apolygus lucorum. The sequence goes on from CM019178.2 coordinate 35,517,962, forward strand.
CGAATCCTCCCGTCAAAATGTCGATTCCATTGAGAAGAAAAACGCTGCACAAGTTACACAAAGTTTATTATTTTTCTGAGTAGATCAATCGCCTACTAAACTCACAGCTTTGTCATTGTCACTACCTACGAACCATATTTTCCCTTCACAATCAAGTTTATTTCGAAGAAATAAACGCTTCACACTCAATGAGAAGAAATAGGGAGCACTTTTGGGAATTTCAACCCTTAATTTTCACCCCTTAGAAATGACTAACATCAACCAGAAGCTTCGGGGCACAAATCGAGCCCACATAATAAATTTCATCAAAATTAGTCCATGGTAACTAAGGGAAGAGCCGCGTACAAAGTAAAGTAAAGTTGCTAAATTCACTTGTTAGGTTGCTTTATTATAATAACCCATAATAACTTTCAACTGAAAAAAATTGTATTTGGCATTAGGGAAACAGGAAAATTCACGATCTTTCCAACGGTCTCTTCACATTTGAGATTACTCGGGAAATGAGGGAGCTATGGCCGTTTTAATGAAGTATGGTCGATAACATGAAAAAGTGTTAAAGCGTGGGCAAGTTTTCGTTACGTTTTCTCGATTATGTGCCGATGTTAAGACATGAAATGACAATTATGAGGCACTTTGTGTTGCAAATTAGTTGTAAAACCGACCCCTTGAAGGAATGAGATCTGATTTGTAGACACCCTGTGTAATCGGGGATATTGTTTCTTGGTCATTTATTATTTTTAGTTATGAACCTTAGTGGATAATATCCACTCATCTACTAATATCCACTCTCTACTAGGTTCATATTATGAACCTTAGTAGATGAGAACGGATTTTTACGTTGCAATTTTTTCCAAGTTGCTGTTACCTGGTTCCGACTAAGATCAATTACACACTTCTATTGAACTGCCCTTCTGGAAACGGAGGATTATACAGGATGTTACATTTCATAACGGTCACAGGGCAAGAGCCAATTTTACAACTCATTTCTATTTTAAAAAAAAAGCCTCATAGTAATTTTTTGTAGAAGCTTCGGTTTTGAGTTATTTCACTTTTAAGATTTTTTCGTGTTTTCCACCATATGTCAGTAAAACGGCTTTAGCTCCCCGAATTTTCATGATACTTTCTGTCTGATTAGACCGTTGGAAAGAGCGTATATTTCCCTATCTTCTTGATGGAGAAAAATATTTTTTTAAATCGGGAAAACGGATAAATAAAAAATGGACCTAAACGAAAAACTGGTAAAATCTTGGAAATTTCAATATGTTTGAAAACCTCATTGGTTCTTGTAATGACCCACATATCATCAATAATTAGTTCTTAAATAAAGAAGCTACCGGGAGGATCCCTGAATGAGTCATCACCCACTGGGGGAGACGAGGTACGGGGGATACGCCAACATGACGTCACCTTTCCACCTCTCTCTCTCCCGAGCTAACGACATGTGTATAATATACATTATAAATATATTATATTATATTATAAGATCACTCAGGGATGCTCCCTTATGCCAATCTAGTCCAGTCTATCGTCTTCATCATTTCGCTCTCAAACCTTCTCTTCGAATAAGGATCTCCTCGAAGTACTAGGCTCAATAGGTAAATATCCCGTCATCCTCCTAGGTTTCTCTGAAACGCCGGGGCTGACGGGCTAGCCGCCTTCCTCAGTGCTTAGCACCACGGTATGGTTATGAACCGCCGATGCGACAGTACTGCATGTTAGGATAGGGATCTCTCTCTCTTCGTTGAGTAGGGGTTAAAGAAAAGTCAAACGCCGCAGCGAGAAGGTCAGCTCTTCACTCACCGACACGCAAACATAACAGTTCTGTAATCCGACTTGTGAATTTTCACCTTTAGGCCTAAAAGATGCGCCAAAATCTCAGCTTTCCAAAGGTTTAGTTACCTTTATTTTCAACGAAATGAACATTTCAACGTGAATTGTTTTTCAACGAAATCAGCTTTCCGACTGAGACAATTGAGCACACATTTCGTGTAATTAATCGCACAGTTCCCTGTGATTAGGAATATAATGTTACTCATACAGTGTTTATTTGTTCAATCACACTCTTATGTGTGAATACAAATTTATTCTTATTTTTAATCATGTTTGTAAACATATTTTTGTCATTATTTTATTCATATCCATCAGTACTAATTACTGTGTTAAAATTATTTTAACATCATAATTCATGAGTAGATAGGAGTTTGCCCAATTCTGCCACTCCGTCCCAACGTTCAATCCCTCTGATCGTCTCAGTCGGAAAGCTGATTTCGTTGAAGAAATTCACGTTTTTCTTCTTTCAAACACACATTTTGGTTTATTATTTTCAATAATGAACCTTTGGAATCGACCGAGAAACATTTTTTTTCAACACCCCCTCAAAATTTGATGGTTTACGTTTCAAGGTACGTAGAATCCAAAAATCGAATAAAAATGTGGCCGTCCGTCCGCCGTACGCCGTGCGCCGTACGCGGCACTTTTGCCGCACTTTTTGGTTGGTGGCTTTGCAGACGAGTGATCAATATAGAAAAATAATAAACCATTGTGTAATAACTTGCAGCGTTTTTTAAAATAATTTCCCCATTGAAATAAAAGTAACTAAACCGTTGGAAAGCTGAGACTTTGGCGCATCTTTTAGACTTACAGGCAAAAATTCACAAGCCGAATTACAGAACTCCAGCTTTCCAAGATTTCACCAGTTTTGTTTAGGTCCATTCTTTATCCAAGTCCCGATTTAAGAAAAAGTTTTACTCCATCATGGAGTTGGAAAAATTTACGCACTTTCCAACGGTATTATCAGATAAAAACGCTGCAAATCATTGCTCAAAGGTTTATTATTTTCTGCAGAGATCACCCTTCTGTATAGATCACTGGTTCTCCATCAATAGCACCTACCACCATCTGTATTCTCCCTTGACCTTCCCTCTCAAATTTCAGCTTCCTGCGTTCAATAGGATTGAAAATGGCTTCGGAGCTCACTTAGCTGATCAGTGATCTGAAGAGTGAAGAAGCCTTTGAGCAATGATTTGCAGCGTTTTTTACCCACCAACATTTTTTTTACCTACCAACTTTTGTTTACCTACCAGCTAGGTACTACCTACCACACCATACTGGCTTCACACCTTCACAATCAAGTTTATTAGAAAGAACTAAACGCTTCACACTCGATTGGAAAAATATGGAAATTTGATTACTGGTTACGCAGAAGGCAAAACTGTATACAAATCGAAGAAATGAACAGCGATCGCATTTTAGTCCGATAAAATTTGAATGGAGATTAGACCTCTTTTGCGATTCACACTCATGATTCTGTTTTATCGAAGGAAAACCTTCAAGTACTCGTAGGGACCGAACAATTTGTCCTACAGAGCTCCGGGTGGTCTCAAAAATTTTTAAAAATTCTATACTATTCAGAATTGGTGAAAAAACGATACCTTTATTTCGAGACTTTTCGAGCTAGGGCACTCTTGAAAATTTCAACCCTTAATTTTCACCCCTTAGAAGTGACCTACATCAACCAAAAGCTTCGCAGCACAACTAGACCCGAAATGGAGCGCATATACCAAATTTGAACCAAATCGGTCCAGTGTTGCTAAGAAAAGTGCCGCGGACGGCGGACGGGGGATGGCGGACGGCGGACGGACATTGCAAATTTGGATTCTACGCACCTTGAAACGTAAAGTGACAAAGTTTGAGGGGGGGTTATAAAAATTTTTTGCGATACGATCACATAGGCTCATTATTAGAAATAATAAACCAAAAATTAACATGAAAATTCGGGGGAGTTGAAGCCATTTTTGCCGACAGAAGGTGGGGAACATGAAAAAAATCTTAAAAGTGAAATAACTCAAAAATGAAGCTTCTACAAAAAATTCCTATTAAGAATTTTTTGCTGAAAATCAGTTGTAACATCGAATCCTGCCCTGTGACCATTACAAAATGTAACATCCTGTATAACTCAAATACTCGATCAAAAATACATACACATGGTCAGAAAAAATTAAATAGAGGGCAAGAAAATGTTTGTTAACATTCTCATAATAAAAACCCACATCATAACTAGTTTAAACGTATTTTTTGTAAAGAACAAAAAATACGAACTCTGGGTAACCCTTCAGCACCACAATCTTAATACGGGTACCTACCTATTTGTGACCACTTGAATATGAATTCCTGACAGTTCATTTCAAGTAAGTTTGATTCCGTTCTTTCAAAACAGACAGGTATACAACTACTCGACTTCTTCAAAATTTCTAGAAGATACCGCCGAAATTTCCCGGATTAGTTGCCAATGGTTTACTTCATTTCAATGTCATTCAAAGTAGAACGGAATCATAGTGTATGTAGTCTCACCTACCTGACGTGATACCTACAGAACAATAGCACCCTACACTACCAGTTCCTATTATGAGAGAACCCAATGCACCTATTGTATAAATTTTTGAACTCAACCTTCCTGTCAGAAGCGAGGATAGAGTGTATACCTTTGATTTTATTTTAGTACGTATGTTTACGGAGTGTGCCACGTTGAAAACAGTAGGGAAGAATTTTACAACTAATTCAAGTATGAAAATGCCTCTAAGCAATATTATCTAATCTTTGTGAGTCTATTTTTTTGGTTTATTATTTCTAATAATAAGCCTATGTGATCGTATCGCAAAAAAATTTTATAACCCCCCCTCAAACTTTGTCACTTTACAATTCAAGGTGCGTAGCATCCAAATTTGCAATGTCCGTCCGCCGTCCGCGGCACTTTTCTAAGCAACACTGGACCGATTTGGTTCAAATTTGGTATATGGGCTCCATTTGGGGTCTAGTTGTGCCGCGAAGCTTTTGGTTGATGTAGGTCACTTCTAAGGGGTGAAAATTAAGGGTTGAAATTTTCAAGAGTGCCCTAGCTCGAAAACTCTCGAAATAAAGGTATCGTTTTTTCACCAATTTTAAATAGTATTGAATTTTTAAAAATTTTTGAGACCACCCGTAGCTCTGTAGGACAAACCGTTCGGTCCCTACGAGTACTTGAAGGGTTTCCTTCGATAAAACAGAATCATGAGTGTGAATCACAAAAGAGGTCTAATCGTAGTTCAAATTTTATCTGACTAAAATGCGATCGCTGTTCATTTCTTCGATTTGTATACAGTTTTGCCTTCTGCGTAACCAGTAATCAAATTTCCATATGAAGCTTTCTATTTTTCGAATCGAGTGTGAAGCGTTTAGTTCTTTCTAATAAACTTGATTGTGAAGGTGTGAAGCCATTATATTTAGTGTGGTAGGTAGTACCTACCAATAGTTGGTTGGTTAAAAAAAGTTGGTAGGTAAAACAATGTTTGTAGGTAAAAAACGCTGCAAATCATTGCTCACTGATCAGATCACTGATCAGCTGAGTGAGCTCCGCAGCCATTTTCAATGCTATTGAATGGAAGTGCTCTTCCAGGCGTCTCCAGCATTCGAGGATATCTTCTTCACTCCTCACATCACTGATCAGCTGAGTGAACGCCAAAGCCATTTTCAATCCTATTGAATGGAGATGCTCTTCCAGGCGTCTCCAGCATTCGAGGAGATCTTCTTCACTCCTCACATCACTGATCAGCTGAGTGAGCTCCAAAGCCATTTTCAATCCTATTGAATGGAGGTGCTCTTCCAGGCGTCTCCAGCATTCGAGGAGATCTTCTTAACTCTTCAGATCACTGATCTGCTGAGTGAGCTCCGAAGCCATTTTCAATCCTATTGAACGCAGGAGCTGAAATTTGAGAGGGAAGGTCTAGGGAGAATACAGATGGTGGTAGGTGCTATTGATGGAGAACCAGTGATCTATACAGAAGGATGATCTATACAGAAAATAATAAACCTTTGAGCAATGATTTGCAGCGTTTTGATATAACCCCCCCCCCCCCAACATTTTGTTAGTAAACTATCTGAGAGTAAACATACGGGATTTCAGGTCGGTAGGACGAATAATAGCAGAGTTATAATGGAAAATGTACAAAAAAAACAGGGCCTGGGACATAAAACAATTTTTATATATTTTATTAAACATTTTTTAATAGACCCCCCACTCATATATTTTGTCATTCAACAATCTGAGAGTATACATACGAAGTCGTAGGTCGATAGGACAAATAATAACGGAGTTATTGCAAAAATTGTACGAGAAAACGTGACTTGAGCACAGCACTCAGGTATCACCTCCAACCCTCGTTTAAGGGTGATCACCTCTCGCGGGTTAAGGAGATAGAAAACTCCCTAAGCCCTCCAAAAACAGGCCAGAATGAGAGAATTGATTAGTTCGAAAAATTAACGTCGAGCAGCACACAACGAGCTTTGGAAAAATAGAGGGGGAAGTGACTGACTGACCAGTTGTAACGCGCCAGTACGCGTATGACACACAAACTGAATGCAGTATTTCACTATCACAACTGGTCATTTGGTTTGGTTTGGTTTTCTAATTAAATTAAATAGTTTGCGGTAATTATGTTGGTTTTTTCTTTTTGAAACATGTTCTCTAATGATCGTAGAAGGAGATAAAATTATTTTTAAAAAAATTCTGGGTCGTTTTCGATTTTTTGGGGCCGCTAAAGTTGACCTACACAACTGGTCATTGGAAAAAGGACCACAATGCACCTCAATGACCAGGTATGCGGTGGCTATACGCAGCAAATGACCAGGAAGCGCCATGTACGATACCACACATACACACACACACACACACAGACATACACCTATGGTTTTTTTTCGCGGATTTGGATTCAGAATGGTCTAAAACGGATTACTGTGTGGTTATTTTTTTTTTCTGTTGAGTGTTGTCCAACTTCACCCCAGATCGATCGCATAAGGACGCCCAAGTCTTACTGTGGGACGTCCTAAA